>OZ010632.1:21965017-22327517 GCA_963932165.1 Pimpla rufipes
TGGATTATCTCTGAGGCTATCGATAGACTGAAAATGGATGGAGAGAAATTTGTGTAACTAAATTGATCGTGATGTTTCTGGTGAATCTTATGTATATTTTTGGAAAGTTGTTTGTATTGTTTGTTTTGGAATCAGTTTTGGAATCAGTTTGGAATCTGTCCCAGACAAGCAGACAGAGCACCCTTGTTTGCCCGAAAAATAAAAAGTTCGAGGAGAAAATGGCGAAAAATGATTTTTCTCTTTTTTCGAAATTTCGGCACTTTACTCAAATTTAGGTTACTTTTTTTTGGATCGATCGAACCTGGATTTTCTTCTTTTATTTGAAAGAAAACTCAATAACGAAGAGAATGCCGCAAGGCGGAGCGCGATATCTTGATTTCTGAATTTTTCGCAGAATTTTGAAGCCAAAGCCCCAAAAATCGCAAATTTTCCCTTGCGTTTTTTTTTTGCGATTTTTGGGGGTCTGGCTTCAGAATTCTGTGAAAAATTCAGAAATCAAGATATCGCGTTCCGCCTTGCAGCATTCTTTTCGTTATAGATTTTCCTCTCGAACGCAAGAAGAAAATCCAGGTTTGGTCAATCGAAAAAAAAGTAACATCGATTTTAGCGAAGCGATGAAATTTCAAAAAAAGTGAAAAATCATTTTTTGCGTTTTTCTTATCGAATTTTCTATTTTTCGGGCAAACAACGATACTTTTCGGAATCAGCGTGAAATTTCCCCTCTGATATTGTCTTCAAACTTTACAAAATCGAATTTTTTTTCTCTCGATTTCGTAATTGACTCGAAAAATGTGAATCTGCCATCAAAGACGTTGGCCTTAAATTCCTAATCATCGATGACATCAATTCCGAGGCGCGAATTTTCCACGAAAATCAGAATTTCCGAGGTTCGAGAACAGAAAGCGAAGATTCGTCCGAGAGCCACGTCGATAGCGTGGAGAGGACGAGGTGGTCCCAATGTGCGAGAGTCCGTCCGAGAGGGACGCGGAAGAGGAGAGAGTCTCGACGTCGAGATGCCTCCCGTATTATCGGACGAATCAAATCCCACGAGCGGCCGTCCCGCCGTTCCCGGAGAAATCGTCGAAAATATCAGCGAGTCGGTGGAGAGGGCGGGCGAAGGGAGGGGAAGAAGTGAGCATCATCGGGGATGAAGACAACGAGGCCGATGTCCTTGTGCGGTTGCCCGACGCCACCTTGTCCGAACGACCGCGACGACACGATATTAAAACATAAAAATAATATATCGTCGTGCAAGGATCACGTTATGGCGCCGGGGGGAGGTTGGTTGGCTGATACGGGTACGAAGTAGCCAGTACTTTCGCCCAGTTCTTGACACTATCCTCTCTTCGCCAATAACCCCATCCGGGCACCCCCCGCGCCTCCCGTTACTTCTCGTTTCCTCAGCCCCGGACACCCTCGACGCCCTTGTCATTCCCGGCTCCGCGGGACGTAGCTCTCGTTCGTCGGGCCAACCGAGATACGCGAAGCGCGTCACGTACCCCACTAAATCATTCAGCGCAACCCGGGGACGAACGTAAGCGGGATACGTGTCGCGCGCTATATTGGCGCTGCTTTCCGTGATCATTTTTGTTAGCATAGAAATACTCGAGACAGTGAGGAAAATGTCGTGGGAAAAAAATGTGTCTCGATGATCTGTGATTCGGAAATTTAATGGTTGGTTGGTAGACAGATAACTGAAGATTGGAGACGATTTTTTCTTTTTTATAGTCTGAACCTTCTCCTAGTCTGGCGCTGCTTTCCGTGATCATTTTTGTTAGCATAGAAATACTGGAGACAGTGAGGAAAATGTCGTGGGAAAAAAATGTGTCTCGATGGTCTGTGATTCGGAAATTTAATGGTTGGTTGGTAGACAGATAACTGAAGATTGGAGACGATTTTTTGTTTTTTATAGTCTGAACCTTTTCCTAATGTGACTTGAGGAAAAAATTCAGTAGACGTCAGGACAGTGGACAAAAACGGTTGTTCAATCTCTGAAAAATTTGGGCAAAGTGTTCAAGACACTCAGAGTTGCCTCTGAGCACGTCCAAGTTTGACCCGAACGAGTTGATTCATAATAATTTGTGTTAGCATAAAAATACTCGAAACAGTCGGAAATGTCGCGGAAAAAAAAATATCTCGATGATCTGTGATCTGGAAATTTAATGTCTGGTCGATCGACAAATACCTGAAGACTGGTGATGATTCCGATATCGAATGACCTTTTTTATAGTCCGCACTTTTTCCTAATCTTGAACCTTACCTAAGACTTGACCCAAAAATCCAATCATCATCGTAGACATCAGCACAGCGGATGACAAAAAAATGTCCAATCTCTTAAAAATGTGAACAACCCGTTCAAGACACTCAGGAGTTGCCTCTCATCACGTTCAGGTTCGAGCCAACCGGGTTGTCCCTCGTTTGCCGAGAGATCGAATCGGCTAATTCGCGGCCGCGTATTCTCCTTGGCGCACTTGGCGAGCGGGCAGAGAAGCCCGGAAAGAAGGGCTGACATTTATGAGTTTCGAGTTTGCACCGCCGGGTCGTAGCTGCCGGGGAGCTTTCTAATTATTCAAGAAGCACACAGCGTGCGCGCGTTGCGCGCGCGCGCGCGCTGGAAGCAGCCACGTCCGTATCGCCGTAACGCCGGACCATCCGGCTAATAATGGCTGTCCGGCTTGCGGTTAACGTTGGTACAGTACCCCACGGGCCAAGAGGTTCGAGTAATCCCTCTGTGAAAGCTCACCCTTCGCGGGCGAAGTCGAGGGTGACAGCCACGGCTACTTCACAGAGAGCCCCCCCGACCTCCCCGACGTAACGCGCGACCGTAGACGACGCCGGGAGGAGGTACGAGGCTACTTCAAACGGAATCATCAAAGGTACATCGACCGAGAACAATAGCTAAATCCCCTTGTTATCCGAGTCTCACGTTCCCTCGAAAGATAATCCCAAGCAGTCGTGTACATAAACAATCGCGTGTCCGCCGTAAGTCATTATTATTGAACCTGGAAACTGCGCGAAAAGGCGCTCGTTGAACTTGCAGGCCGGGACACGATGGAAGCTTGGACCTTCGATGCGAGGAATTTGGTTACATGGATCGATGATCAACTGAGGCTTCACATTGAGCTGTTAGTTGTTGCAGAGGATTCAACCTACTGACACAGAAATAACGAAAGTTGGAGACGCTGAAAATTGTGAGAAAAAAAAAGGTTGCCTTAAGTTAGAAGGGAGAGAAAGGATCAGAGGGAAAAATGGACACCAACAAAGAGAATCAAAAGCAAAGATGAACACCATCAGTAGGCCAACGCAAGTCGCTGCAACCACCATAGAATCTGGTTAGATCGATGATGATCAACTGTGGCTTCACATTAGGCTGTTAGTTGTTGCAGAGGATTCAACCTAGTGACACAGAAATAACGAAAGTTGGAGACGCTGAAAATTGTGAGAAAAAAAAGGTTGCCTTAAGTTAGAAGGGACAGGAAGGATCAGAGGCGAAAATGGTCACCAAGAATGTGCTAAACGCTGAAGATTGTGGAAAAAAGAGAACCTAAATCAGAAGGAACAAGAAGAATCAAAAACAAAGATGAACACCAATAGTGAGAAATGACGATCAACTGTGGCGTTATTGGGCTCTCAGTTTTTGCACAGGATTCAATTTATTGTCACAGAAACAACCAAAGTTAGAGATGCTTAGAGACGACAATGGACATCAACAATGAGCTAATCATAGAAGATTGTGGAAAAAGGAGATCCCAAATCAGAAAGCACAAGAAGAATCAGAAACTAAGATGGACACCAACAATGAGCTAATCGCAGAAGACTGTGGAAAAAGGAGATCCTAAGACAGAAAGCACAACAAGAATCAAAAACAAAGATGAGCACCAAAAATGAGCTAATCGCAAAAGATTGTACAAAAAGTTGACCCTAAATCACAACGAACAAGAAGAATCAAAAACAAAAATGGACACCAACAGTAAGCTGATCACTGAAGACTGTAGAAAAAGGAGACCCCCAAGTAAGAAGAAACAAGGATCAAAAACAAAAAGATGAACACCAACAGTAAACCAACCCAAGTCGCTGCAACCACCGTCACCCTTTGAACCTGGCACCATCGCCCGAAACCCCAGTTCCCGAGCTTCCCCAGGAAACCAGGCGGGTAGATATTCGTCGAGCTCCGACGAGAGAGACCCGCGGAGGTGGGAGGCTACGTTGCGGGGGGGGGGGGGGGGGGGCAGCCACGGTTACAGGTCCGGGTTAGGTATCTATCGACGAGCGCATAGCTTCCTATTAGCAGGGCACTTCATACGGAAGGGATCCTGGCTCGCAGCTCTCTCGTCGTCGTCTCCTCCTCCTCCCCGACTCCATCCGCTCTTCTCTTGCCGTCGACGATATCGTATAAATGTGTCGTTAATTACTTACCCAGCGGCCGCGACACCATCGCCACCACCGCCAGGTTATACTCCAGGAGCCTTTGGCTTCGAGGGGGGGAGCTGAACGTGCTACGCCAGGGGGGATGAGGAGGAGGAGGAGGAGGGGGCGAGGGGGGCGACGTTCTAGATGGGGCAAATGGTTGGGCGTGCAGAAACTCCGACACCTCCACCGACGCGGCAACCGTTCGAACTGCCCTCTTCCACCCCGTCGTCCCTGAGTCGTATTCCACCGTGTCGCCCACCTCCACATCCAGGGTGACTCGGCCTCTCTTCCCCTTCAGCCCCTTCAGCCCCTTCCTATACTGTGGACTCCTCTCTCTCTCCGCCTCTCTCGTCCTGTTTCTCCTCGACGTTATGGGGCCGCGTGTTAAGGAAACTAATGTTTATTTGAAAAACTAATTGAACGGGACTCTCGTGTCTACAGCCGGCAATTAAACGAGATTACTGCAGTAGCGAGAGGCGAGATGGGTGGCGGAGGCGGAAGCCGGAGGTACAGCGAAGAGTACAGCGCGAGCGGCGGTCGCGTCGCGTCGCGTCGCGGGCGAGGGGAGGAGGAGGGGATTAGATAGCACGTTTTGTAAGATATGAAACGCGTAATGTTTAACTACTCCGTTGCGCCCTTCCTTCTACCTATACCACACGGCGACGACCGTTTCGTTTATGTTTTTCCAGTAGTTTTGAAGCGACGCCGATAATTAATAGTTAGCTGGGTATCACCGTTGTATTCATGAACCGTGATGTAGTCTGCGGGAGGTCGCGCAGTTGGTCCGCTTTGTGTTTGTGTTTGTGTGTTTCTGTTTCTCTGTGGTATTGTTGCGGGGCGTTTGGAGCTTCAAGATGTCGATGAGAGGCGATGGTTTGGAGGCTGCTGGAAATCGGGATCGTTTCGCTTCTTCGTGGGAGCTGCATTTTTCCTCAATGGGTTTTACGTAAACGGTTGGACTATTTTATATCTTTTAGCAGTGGTTTCAATTTTTTTTATGTAGATGGTAACCTGGCCAGGCCCTAACCAGGGCCATATTAGCCCAGCCAGTGGCTCACCCATTAGAGACGAAACGCTACGAATTATTCACCGTGGTTACGATTTCCAATCATCTCTTGATGGTTACTGCATTTTTCCTCAATTGGTTTCCCATAGGGTAGAAGTACCATTTTTGGCCACCAAGTTTAAAAATATTTAATTGTTTATGTTGTTAAATAATAAAAAAATTAGATTGACAATCTTATCAATTGTATAAATACTTTCGAGGTATCAGCATTCGAATATGGAAAAATAAATATTTCAAATTAATTACAGTCCTGCACTATTTTATATTTTTTATATATTGTTTATATATTTTATATATTTTAGGTGGTTTCTAAATTTCTTATCCAAAATGGTAACTTAATCAGGCCCTGACTGCGGCCAGATTAGCCCAACCAATACCCAATCCGGACCTGAATTAAAACCCTACAGATTCTCCACCATGTTTCCGATTTCCAATCATCCGTCTCAACCACACAGAATTAGCGTCCAGATTCGTTTGACTCCGCACTCAAAGTCCACCATTCGTCCCACGTCCTGCGTCATCGCTACATAACCAAGAGCACCCTCGGTCGAACCCGGCATGCAAAACCCAAACGCTCGGCCAACATCCACCCCACGTGCTCCGACCATTTCCTTCCCTGCATGTACACAACTTGGCGTGGGCCGGGAAATATCACAGTCCCCCCCACACAGAGATACCTACAGCGTGTGTGACCTACACGCGAACTGGCAGCAGCTAAGGACCAAAGCTCCCGCACACAGACGAACCCCGGGGGCCCAGGCCGGGGGTAGGAGTGCCAGCTCCTTGTCTCAGTATACCAGCTCGGTTATACCGTGAGAGCCGCACGAGAGCGTCGTATAATACACGGTCAAAACGAGTGTAGGAAGAGACACGATACACTACTTGCCACAGGGTTACATCCTTCGCCAACCCCTTGACTTCATCCCTATATCTCGGCCCCCTCCGAGCCTCCGACCCCCTTTCCACATCGTCGTCGTCCTCCTCCTCACCCCGTCCTGTTCCGTCTCCGCCGCTTTGCCAGCTACCGCAACCCCGTCCTCATCCCATCCCGCCCACCCCCGCGACGTGTTATGCCCGACAATATATTTAGGAAGCATGTAGGCCAGGTCTATGCCTGCCCACCCCCTCGGCATCCCCTCTCCCCCTTCCCTTCCCGTCCCCGAGCCGCTGGCGCTGCTGCTGTCCAAAGCTCGCATCCCTCGTCGCGCGTCTCGTGTGTTGTGCAAGTTGTGTCCCACGTCTCAGCCCTGGGAGAGCATCCAGTGGAGGCCTCCCGAGGCCCCCCCCCCCCCCAAGATAGCCAATGCTAGAGAGGCGCCCGTAGCCACCGTTACCACGCGGCACTAGCTCGGCTGCCGATAGTGTCTCTCTCTCTAGTCTCGCGAAGCTGCTCTTCGGCCTCCGTAGATTAATGCAACATTGTGGGATGATAGGGGAGAGCGGGGCGATATGGGCCCCTTAAGGAAAAAACGGTGATAGGGAATTAAAAATAGCGTAAATGAACTATTTGTAACCCAAAAATAATGTTCCAACGGTTTTTAGAGTGCGTCCGCGAAAAAAAAATTTGTGGGGCGAGATGGGCCCCCCAAAAATTTCACTTTTTTTTTTTTTTTCTTTGCAACTGCCCAATACCGTATCCTTTACATTTGTTAGGTATTTCTTACTTCACTCTGAAACGGACAGCTCAATTCGTGGAGTCAATTCAAATCGCGGCAGTGTTTTGTGCTGGCAATCACGTTTCTTGCTGAAATAAGCAATCAACGCCGAATTTAATGTTTCTTAAGAGCGTACATTTTTCATTTGTCGCCTGAATGTTGCATTCTGAAATTTGGGTGTTGAAGGTTCCACGTCCTTGTTTCACTATCCGAGCTCGTTTGAGAAAATTAAATTTTCACCAAAAATTTGGCTAGCCCATCACGCCCCGTTGCTACCTCAGAATTGGGGGGCCCGTCTCGCCCCGGGGGCCCGTATCGCCCCGCCCTCCCCTACTGAAGGCGCGCCGGGCTGGACGAAACCAGCCAGGTTGCAGTTAAGCCGGTGTCCTCTTCTCCTGTAGCCTTCAGGAAGGGGTGGTGGTGGTTTCTATCCAGCATCACCAGCAGGAACGGCGACGAGAGGAGCGGAGATTGGGGAAGGGGGAGGAAGGGGGTTGTTCCCCTTTCTCGGTAGCACCGATTTTACCGAGGCTGCCGGTGTATCGGTAGCTTCGTTTCCCATCCACTTCGCCTCCCCTTTGGCCCCTTTTCAATGAGTCGAGGGAAGGCGAACCGCTGAACCCGTAGCCACGTTGAGGAACGCAACCCCGGCAAGTTCGTAACTTATAATTATTATCCGGCTAGCGGAGAGAGAGGCTGACGTATAGTCCGGTGCGCTGCCGAGGATGGTTATGCATGGCCGCCTCGTCATTCGCCGCCGGGACCAACGATGCGATATGGGATCGCTGCCGCCTCGGCGTTCCGAAAGGAACCGGCGCGCAACGGATCCTCGAGCGACGAGACACGGCGAGAGAGCGCCTGGCGTCGCGCTACCATCTCGCCGCCGCTGCAGACTCGACGGTTTAGCCCGAACGGCAGCCACGTGGCAATTCTCGATTGTTGGGCGCCGGGCTACGTGGCGGCTGCTGATGCGGAGGGTGGATTTTTTTTACATCGCAACGGTGAGGGGGAAATTTATTTTGGTGGTGGTGGAACTTTCATTTTTGTTTTGTGACAATTTTTTGCCTTTACTGTCATTAATTTTTTTTCTTCAGTGTTGTGAAAATATTTTAGCAGTACTTTTTTTTAGCAAAAATGGTCAGAAAAAATCTTCTAAAAAATGAGTGACTAATTTTTTAATTACGTAATGTAAATTACTAATATGTAAATTTGTGAAATAAGTATGTTGAAATTTCCTTTAAGCGTTTAAGGCTTAGGTTGTATCGGAGAAAACGTCTTTTTTTAAGATGTTTTCTTCAATTAATTTTCTTTCTTCATTGTTGTGAAAATATTTTAGCAGTACTTGTTTTTAACAAAAATGGCCACAGACAATGTTCTAAAAAATGAGTGACTAATTTAAAAATTATGTAATGTAAATGACTAATATGTAAATTAATTACTAATTTTTAAATGATGTACTGTAAATTACTAGTGTGCAAATTAGTGACTAATTTTCAAATTATGTAATGTAAATTACTAATATGCAAATTAGTGACTAACTTTTCAATTATGTACTGTAAATTACTATTATGTAAATGAGTGAAATCAGTAAGTCGAAATTTCCTCGAAGAGTTTAAGGCTTAAGTTTTATCGTAAAAAACGTCTCTTTTCGAAATCTCCGATGACCCCAAAGAAGCCTCGCCTCTCGTCCGCGCTCGGCGCTGTTTTCATTATTTCCGTCTTGCGTTTCCCGCGTATCTCGGCCGCCGCGTTATAACTATTCGCATCAACGTAATTGCTTCGGATATTATAATTTATATCGCGGGAGAGCGCGCGCGCGCGAGAGAGAGAGAGAAAGAGGGGAGGCACCTGAATGAGGACTATTTGGATGTGAACAATCGGCGGCGGCGGCGTGACAATGCGCGACCTTAAATCATAATTTGGTTAATGTGGAATGTAATGTCGATGCTGGCACGAGCGTATCTCGAAACCCGCGGACAGAAGCAAGCCCCGTCCGACACCGGCTCTCGTTCCAACTTCCTCTCGCTTCCTCTCGCTCGCCCCGCGCGCTGCGTGCTCGCGGCATGTTCGCCACCCGCCGCCGCCTCTCTCTCCCTTTATCCCCGCGGTCGCGCGGAAATGCACAATGCTGCACTCTCTGTACCCGGCTAACTATTCTGTCTCACTCGGGCGACGCTCTCGTGGCTCTCTGTGTGAGGGATTATAAATCGTGGCCCAATGAGTGGCTTCCATTCGTTATCGCTGCCGTTGGCACGCCGATTAGGCGAGCTGTTTGTTGGTTTTACCCATGAAATATCGTACCTTCCGCACGCGCTCTCGTTACAACACCACCACCGGGCATCGACGACTGCATTCCCGATTAGGCGCGCGGCATTGCGCCACTGGAAGAAGAATGCGCGCGCGCCCCGCGTTTCGCGAACGAGAAATCCGCACCGGGCGAACGACGAGCGCGCCCCGGCCTTCGTTGCTTCCTCGATATTCGATGATAATTTCGCGCGTGGTCGACAACAACGCGGGGATTGTAAATCGGGAGAAGCGTGAAATGAAGAAATGGAGAAATGTGGAATAAATAAAAGATACTTTGTGACATTCGTTTCTTGACCTTGAGGAATTTGAGCCAAACGGATTTTGCAATAGTTTTTTTCGTATCTTTGAACATAATTTTGTTCAGGCAGATATTAAATGGCGGAAATTTCCTCTCGTTCAATTTTTATTTTTTATTTTGTACAGAAAATTAGTTCGCACATCGTCTACGATATCGACTGAGAACCAAATGAAATATAATGGATTCTGCAAGTTTTTTCGTATGTTTGAACATAATTTTGTTCAGGCAGATCTTGAATGCCGGAAATTTCCTCTCGTTAAATTTTTTTTATTTTTTATTTTGTACGGAAAATTAGTTCGCACATCGTTTATGATATCGACTGAGAACCAAATGAAATATAATGGATTCTGCAAGTTTTTTCGTATGTTTGAACATAATTTTGTTCAGGCAGATCTTGAATGGCGGAAATTTCCTCTCGTTAATTTTTTTTTTTTTTAGGATTTTGTACGGAAAATTAGTTCGCACATCGTCTATGATATCGACTGAGAACCAAATGAAATATTATGGATTCTGCAAGTTTTTTCGTATGTTTGAACACTATTTTGTTCAGGCAGATCTTGAATGGCGGAAATTTCCCCTCGTTAAAAAAAAAATTTTTTTTTTTAGGATTTTGTACGGAAAATTAGTTCGCACATTGTCTATGATTTTGACTGAGAACCAAATGAAATATAATGGAAATATAATAACACGTTCCGCAATATTTCAACGAAAATTTCAATTTCCTAGGGACATTTCGTCCGGGGCAAATTTCTGTTCCTCTCAGTTGCATCGTTAAATAATATAAATTTTCATACCTAAACGTGATAAGTTACACGTTTCCGTCGTTCTATTTCTCTCCACCGAGGTCACCAATGACGCATTTAATTCGGCTCAAACAGTGCAGCGCATCGCTTTAAAGTTACGATTCATCCCTGCATTCGTCCTCCGTCATTTGCGCCAAGTAAACCCTGCAAACAAAGTAACAACCCTAAATACCAATAAACCACAACAAAAATAAACCACAGCATCCTATCTTATCCCCAATTTCATTCAATTCCCTCGCGCCGCGCCAAAGTGTATCGCATTCTATTTTCTCAGGCTCTGACAATGTTTTTCCCTCGCGAAATCGAGATGATGAAGATGCGGGTGGTGAGAAGATTTTTCGAATTTTCTCGCCGCGCTACGAACGAACCGGGGGAGGTCGGGAGGTGCGGGGGTGGGGGGTTGATACGCGCCACCGCAAATCTTCGGAAAATCTCGGAGTCTCGTTCGTAAAAGGAATATCACAAGCGGAGGAGCGAGAGAGGCAGGAAGAGAAAGAGCGAGATGGGAGGAGGCGAGGGCGGTCGGCAATAAAAGTGATGTACGGGTCTGCAGCGGAGCGGTCACAGCCGAAGACGGCCGCGGAGTCACTCGTCAGGTTTACGTCCGGGGCGTTCATCATCGGGTGACAGACTTCATTGCCCAGGACTCGGGCGAGGAGCCATTGCCTCCTCTCCGGGTTCTGCGTGTGAGTGTTATATATAATAGGGGAGGTGCGGGCAAAATGGGACAGGGCGGGTAAAACGGGACAGCGTTGTTTTCAGCTTCGATTATCGTTGCAGGCAAAATGACCCCAATTTCATGAAAATCGCGTCTATACGACACAATTCAACGCATATAAGCCGAATATAAAGATTTTTTACAATTTTGAGTATTTTAAGCAATCTGGCTTTTGAAGTCCCTTTGAATTTATTTTTTTTTAATTTTTTTTTATATACACTCAGAAAAATTGTATAAGTTCCGGTAAATATAAAACGACAACCATCAAATTTTCATTCATTTTTATAGTTCACGGTAATTAATTAATAGTTATGATAACTGCGTCACAGTTACCACAACTAAAAAAATAGTTGCCGCACCTATAAAAAATAATTGCCACTTTATGGTTGCCACTTTATAGTTGACAATATTAGATTTTTCTCTCAGTGTAACCATTAAGGATGATGTTGTGCATCACCGAGTAAAAAAAAACGCGAATTTCCGAATTTGGGGGTGTGTCCCATTTTGCCCGCACTTTTTTTTCCTTTTTTGCGACGCTCAAAATTGATGATTGAAATCGAATTTTTTTATCAAAAGCAATCAAAATACACTTTTGTTATTGTCTTAAAACCATTTTTCGCCAATGCGTCCCATTTTGCCTGCACCTCTCCTATATATATATATATTTTATACATACATACATACATACGGTCGCCCTTGCTCCCTGATTCCACAGCTTCGGCGTCCTCGTCGAGCGACCCCGACAATCTACCACCGCATTCGGACCCGGTCGGAGCCCCGTCCTGCTGCGGCGCCACCGTCGCTCGAGAACGACGCTTCTCGCGGAGCTTCCGGTGATGTACGATCTCTAACTCTCCGGCGTCACCGCATTTTCGATGCTTCACCATCGCCGCGACCAATTTTATCTCGGACATTCTCTGCCTCCCGAGCTTCGTCCCCCCCCCCCCCCCCCCACCCCGAAGAAAACGACCGCCTCGCCGTCCGTCGCCTTCCGTCCTCGCGGCCCTCGCTCGCTCGCTCGCTCGTCCTGAATTAATGGACGTCTTTCAAAACATGGGCGTGTACAGCCGCCGCGCGGAGACAGTGGGCAATGATTTCTGCGGTGTCTCGTGTGACCGAGATTTCCTCCTTTCCAATTCCGTCAATGGATGAGATTTAGCGGCATCCGGGGTACGAATTAAGCCAAGGATGTTCGACGAAACTGACGATATTTCTTCGGTTGATCATTTTGTCTGCAAAAAACTATATATTTTTGTTATGCTGTTTTGCGACAATAATTATCAATCTGTCCTCTGATAATTTTGCCAATGCCAGGGAGGTGGAAAATTTGCCGTCAGAACATGCATTCTATAAAAATAAAGAAAAAGCAGAAAAAAAGGATATTTTTGTTACGCTACTTCACGATAATAATTATCAATCTGTCCCCTGATAATGTTGCCAATGCCAGGAAGGTACAACATTTTCCGTCAAAACAAGCATTCTATTAAAAAAAAAGAAATGGCAGAAAAAAAAGATAATATTTTTGTTACGCTATTTCACGATAATAATTATGAATCTGTCCCCTGATAAATTTGTCAATGCCAGGAAGGTGGAAAATTTTCCGTCGGAACATGCATTATACAAACAAGCATAAAAAAAGAAAAAAGGCAGAATAAAAAGATAATATTTTTGGTACGCTATTTCACGACAATAATTATTAGTCCGTCCCCTGATAATTTTGTCAATGCCAGGAAGCTAGAAAATTTCCCATCAGAACATGCGTCCTATTAAAAAAAAAAGAAAAATAGAAAAAAAAATTTGTTACGCTATTTCACGACAATAATTATCAATCCGTCCCCCGACAATTCTCCCAATGCCAAGAAGCAAGAAAATCCCCCATCAGAACATGCATCCCATAAAAAAAAAAAACCAACAGTCAGAAGAAAAAAAAAAGTTTTTCGAGACCAAGAATAAGAGAGAAACAGAATGCGAGCGATACGTTCGGACCATTAGGCCGGGGGTGTGCGAGGAGGGCAGGAGGAAACCGGGGAAGAGCGAGAGCGAGAGAGAGAGAGAGAGAGAGAGGAGGGGACGCGCAGTCATTGGGCCCTCGCGTTTTCCAACTCCGTTCGTAACCAACCCGGGGGGTTCTAACCGGGGGTTATTCAAGCGAACCGCTGCTCTCGGGCTCGGCGCTCGCGAGCTCGTAGCGTAATTAGTGAAAGTAGAGGGAAAAAAAAAAGAGGACGAGACGGTGCAGATACGGACAAAGAGGGAGAGGACGGAGGGGGTGCGAGGGGGGGGGCGAGAGAGAACGAGAGCCGCGGCCTCGAATGGGTGAGGATAGGTGGGGAGCGACGGAGGAAGCGCCGCGCGCGCTCCGCGGCAGAAGGGTAGCCATAAAAGTTTATGCTCTCCATATGTTGTAATATAGTCGGTAGCAAGCGGAGGGGGCGAAGGGGGGCGAAGGGGACGAAGCGAGCGCGCGAGCGCGCGCGGGGGATCGGTAAAATATGCGGGCAATAAGTATGGATTGTTATTAACACGGGGCGGCCCGGTGTCCGCCGTGCGTTTCTAAATCCATTACCTCCGCATGGCGGCTAAAATACCGGCCGATATATCCGACCTCTGTGTACATCCCGCGCACACAGCTCGATGCTCTCTCCTCTCTCTCTCTCTCTCTGTCTCTCTTGCTTCCTCTTGTTACACGAGCTGCTGCTGCTGCTGCTGCTGCTGCTGCTGCTGGTCTCTCTTTCTCTTCGCCCTGCAACGAGCGCAGCGCAGTACTCTCTGTTCGCCGTACAGCGCGCGAAAGACACGCACACCGCGCGAGCCGCCTCTCGAGTACTGGAAAGCAGCGTATGAATGGATTAGCAGGTACGGTGCGGCTGCGGTTGAAATTACGATCGGATTTCGTGTACGTCCGCCTCCGCGCTCTCCACCGCTGCCTGGTGCTCCTGCTAGCTGCTGCTGGTGGTGGTGGTGGTGGTGGTGGTGGTGGTGGTGCTGGCTGCTTCCCCGCTGTTATTCGCTGTAACAACGTATAGGTTACTACGAAGATATTTTCATTTTCGAATCGGCTTAGGGTTTACGATGACTTTTTGCCGAGGTTTTGTTTTTTTGGTTTTTTTTTGTGGGTCGAGCGGGATCGATGATAAGTTTCTTGAAATCGGGGGTCGAGGTTTTTGGGTGGGGTTGGTAAGGGAGGTTGTTTTTGGGAGGAGAAGGATATGTTTTTGTTCATTTTGTAAGTGGCGAACTAATATTTAAAAAATATTTGTTTGATACTTAAATCAAACAAATATTTTTTATTTGGAAGAGTTATTTTTATTGACTGCAAGGAATTTAGTGAGACGCGATTTTTTTTTTAGAAAGAAGTTTATTCAGTTTTGTTTAATTTCCCCGCTGTTATTCGCTATAACAATGTATAGGTGACTACGAAGATATTTTCATTTTCGAATCGGCTTAGGGTTTACGATGACTTTTTGCCGAGGTTTTGTTTTTTTTTTGTTTTTTTTTTTTGTGGGTCGAGCGGGGTCGATGCGAAAGTTTCTTGAAATCGGGGGTCGAGGTTTTTGGGTGGGGTTGGTAAGGGAGGTTGTTTTTGGGAGGAGAAGGATATGTTTTTGTTCATTTTGTAAGTGGCGAACTAATATTTAAAAAATATTTGTTTGATACTTAAATCAAACAAATATTTTTTATTTGGAAGAGTTATTTTTATTGACTGCAAGGAATTTAGTGAGATGCGATTTTTTTTTTAGAAAGAATTTCATTCAGTTTTGTTTAATTTCCCCGCTGTTATTTGCTATAACAATGTATAGGTTACTACGAAGATATTTTCATTTTCGAATCGGCTTAGGGTTTACGATGACTTTTTGCCGAGGTTTTGTTTTTTTGGTTTTTTTTTGTGGGTCGAGCGGGGTCGATGCGAAAGTTTCTTGAAATCGGGGGTCGAGGTTTTTGGGTGGGGTTGGTAAGGGAGGTTGTTTTTGGGAGGAGAAGGATATGTTTTTGTTCATTTTGTAAGTGGCGAACTAATATTTAAAAAATATTTGTTTGATACTTAAATCAAACAAATATTTTTTATTTGGAAGAGTTATTTTTATTGACTGCAAGGAATTTAGTGAGATGCGATTTTTTTTTTAGAAAGAATTTCATTCAGTTTTGTTTAATTTCCCCGCTGTTATTTGCTATAACAATGTATAGGTTACTACGAAGATATTTTCATTTTCGAATCGGCTTAGGGTTTACGATGACTTTTTGCCGAGGTTTTGTTTTTTTGGTTTTTTTTTGTGGGTCGAGCGGGGTCGATGCGAAAGTTTCTTGAAATCGGGGGTCGAGGTTTTTGGGTGGGGTTGGTAAGGGAGGTTGTTTTTGGGAGGAGAAGGATATGTTTTTGTTCATTTTGTAAGTGGCGAACTAATATTTAAAAAATATTTGTTTGATACTTAAATCAAACAAATATTTTTTATTTGGAAGAGTTATTTTTATTGACTGCAAGGAATTTAGTGAGATGCGATTTTTTTTTTAGAAAGAATTTCATTCAGTTTTGTTTAATTTCCCCGCTGTTATTTGCTATAACAATGTATAGGTTACTACGAAGATATTTTCATTTTCGAATCGGCTTACGGTTTACGATGACTTTTTGTCGAGGTTTTGTTTTTTTGGTTTTTTTTGTGGGTCGAGCGGGATCGATGCGAATTTTTCTTGAAATCGGGGGTCGAGGTTTTTGGGTGGGGTTGGTCGGGAGGTTGTTTTTGGGAGGAGAAGGATATGTTTTTGTTCATTTTGTAAGTGGCGAACTAATATTTAAAAAATATTTTGCTGACACTTAAAGACGGAAGAGTTATTTTTTGTTGACTGCAAGGAATTTAGTGAGACGCGATTTCTTTTTTAGAAAGAATGTCATTCAGTTTTGTTTAAGTTCCTCGCTGTTATTCGCTGTAACAACGTATAGGTTACTACGAAGATATTTTCATTTTCGAATCGGCTTACTGTTTACGATGACTTTTTGCCGAGGTTTTGTTTTTTTTTTGTTTTTTTTTGTGGGTCGAGCGGGGTCGATGCGAAAATTTCTTGAAATCGGGGGTCGAGGTTTTTGGGTGGGGTCGGCGTGAGGTTGTTTTGGGAGGAGAAGAATATGTTTTTTGCTCGTTTTGTAAGGAGTGAATTAATATAATTTTTTTTTTATACTTAAAAGAATAAGTGATGTTTTTTTTTGTCAGCGAGACGCGATTTTTTTAGAAATAATTCATTCAGTTTTTTTAGTTTCCACGAAAATTGGGGAAAAAAATTGAACGGATTGTAAAATTAGTTGAGAAATTAATAGACGTCACTAATTAATTACCATGATTTCGCAGTCCGAAATTTCGCTAGTAAATGAGTGTCAAGAGGCCGCGAACCGGTCGCAAATGTTTTTGACTCGCGAAGAGCCGCGTAAAGGGAGGCGGAGGAAGCGAGATCGACATCGGACTGATGGGTCTGGTGTGGCTCTAACTAGACGTAATCAACTGAACAGGGGAGAACGAGAGGGATTCGAAGTTGCACCGCCAGCCACCAGTTTTCAGCCGAGGCTCCACGTGCGGAGCAGAGAGGAATGAAGATTAACAATCGCGTCGCTCGGAGGCTAACCGGAACTAATGCTACCGCGGATCAATCTCCCGGCATTGGAATCTAAAGTCGGGCTTGCCGCACACTGAATCCGATATCTTTTCCTCTGTACTCTTTCGGCCTCGCACGCTCGTACATTCTCAACTCAACAACCACTTCTCTTCACACTCCATCGAACTCCATTCCCTGTACTGCTTTCTTTTTTACAAAATAAATACGAGAGAAACGGTTCGGTATAATGAACTAAATCTTTGCTCTCGAAAGTCTCAATAAATAGTTGAAATCAAAATATCTTTTCATCAACCTAACATTATTTAATCCAATTAAAAAAAATCAATTGTAACACGAAATAGAAAGAATCTCGTGTAAAAAAATTATCAGCCATCATGTATCAAATTATTTTCAAAAATTCTGTAAGTAAACAAATAAAAAATTGGTCTTTTTGCAAAGTAAAAAATGTCTTAAGAGGGCCCAGAGTGCTCCAGACATTTCCAGCAAAAATCGAATTCAAAAATTCAATCCGAAAAATAACATAAATTCCCAAAAATATCACAAAATCGATTCCCGCAGTCGAGACCCCTAAAATGTCTCCCGCCTTATTCCAGCCCCCCAAATGACCCCCCAAAAACATAATTACAGATGACCAGTCGTGTCGCTTCCACCAGCTTCCCCCAACATTCGCTGGCCATTGCCGAAAAATTCGGCAAAACAGTCGCGGCGAAAAGAAAATTCGTGAAATTATGAGAAACGCGGGGGGGTGGCTTTCACGCGCATCGTCGTCGTCCCCGGCGTCTCTCGTTGCTCGTCTGGCATCAGAGTGCTCTACAAATTTCCAGCAAAAAATAACATTACAAATGAACATAAATGCCCAAAAAAAAAAAATAGTCACAAACCACTCGAAAACCGATTTCCACAGTCTCCTAAAATTTCTCCCACCTCAAACCAGCCCCCCAAAAATACGAACCATAATTACAGATGACCAGTCGTGTCGCTCCCCCCCACCCTTCCCCCCTTCCACCAGCTCCCCCAAAAATTCGCTGGCCATTACCAAAAAAATCAACAAAACATTCGCGGCGAAAAGAAAATTCGTGAAATTATGAGAACCGCGGGGGGGGGGGGGGGGGGTGGCTTTCACGCGCATCGTCGTCGTCCCCGGCGTCTCTCGTTGCTCGTCTGTCTGCTGTCTGTCTGCAATTCTCTCTCAGTTTCCTCGAATTTATGCAAAACCAACTCTATACGGCAGGACCTCCTTAAGAGAGAGATCAGAGTGCTCCACAATTTTTCAGCAAAAAATAATATTAAAAATTTATATAAATTCCCAAAAAAAAAAAAAAATAGTCACAAACCACTCGAAAACCGATTTCCACAGTCTCCTAAAATTCCTCCCACCTCAAACCAGCCCCCAAAAATGCGACAAATAATTACAGATGACCAGTCCTGTCGCTTCTCCTTCTTCCACCAGCTTCCCCCCAAAAATTCGCTGGCCATTACCAAAAAAATCAACAAAACATTCGCGGCGAAAAGAAAATTCGTGAAATTATGAGAAACGCGCGGGGGGGGGTGGCTTTCACGCGCATCGTCGTCGTCCCCGGCGTCTCTCGTTGCTCGTCTGTCTGCTCGCTCCCTCGCGCTGACGAGGTGTCCCCGTTTTTCTTTCTCCTTCGGTCTATCTCTCACGGGTTGCCCGCCACCCGCACTCCCCCCGCGTCTTCCTCTCCTCCCCACCCACCCTCTCTCTCTCTCTCTCTCTCTCTCTCTCTCTCTCTCTCTCTCTCTCTCTCTCTCTCTCTCTCTCTCTCTCTCTCTCTCTCTCTCTCTCTCTCTCTCTCTCTCTCTCTCTCTCTCTCTCTCTCTCTCTCTCTCTCTCTCTCTCTCTCTCTCTCTCTCTCTCTCTGCGCTCGCCCTGGAGATGTCGCGCCCCTAATTTATGTGCGCGGGCTACTTCCCGTTTGCGGAGAACGCTCTCTCGCGTCGCACCAGACAGCCTGGACGGTAGCGCTTCGCAAGGGCGAAAGGTACGCCCCTGGAAGATATCTATGTATCCGTCGCGGCGTCACGACGTCTCACTAAATCTGGCGCTACGTGTCTGAGCGTCGGGGCACACCGCGCGAGCGGCGGCGTCGGCGGCGTCCCACCGCGCCACACCGCCGGGTAAATCAACCTGAGTTAACTCCGTCTCATCCGACACGCCGTTTCCGGCTCCGCCGTTTCTCCTCGGGACCGCTCTCACCGCTGACAAGACAGTGAGAGCGCGTCTAGAGTCGTCCTCGCTCGCCCGGAGGAAAAGAGCGAGCGAGAGGGAGAGAGAAAAAAAAATAGCAGAGGAACAGAGAGAGAGAGAAAAAAAAAATAGCAGAGGAACAGAGAGAGAGAGAAAAAAATAGCAGAGGAACAGAGAGAGAAGAGCTCGTGCACCGCCAACCGGAAAACGGCGAAGAAGCAGCGAGAGATCTCACCGGAGGTGGGAAAAAATTCGCACATATTTTCACGGCGAACAGTTGTAAATAATACCCGGGCCTGACACACGACGTAATTTAAGATTATGAGAAGGAGCGGCGGCTGCAGCTTCGCGCAGGAGAATTTTTGTCCGGGAAGACTGCTGGACCGGGTCGAACGCGCGAGTGGCGATTTAATTCGGCGGACGCGACTGAGAGAGAGACTGATTGGCTGCGATGACAAATCGGTTGATTGCCGAGCAATTAATTCATCGGGGCTGCGGACTATTAATTTTTTTTTTTTTTTTTTTTTTTTTTTCAAGCGACGGTTTAATTGCCTGGGGCGTGTTTAACCACTTTCTTGGATAAATAAAAATGTCAAGCGGGACAATAAATATTGTTAGGAGTCGATGGATGAGTTTTTTTTATTAACCTACCCGTGGAGATTTTTTTTTTACCAGTCAAAATGTTTCGCTACCCCGGTAAATAAACTCATTTTTCGTCACTTTCATTTCGGTCTGACAAAATAATTTTCCTTGTAATTAAAAAAATCAGTGCCTCACGAACCCTCAGAAAAAAAATTCCAACTCATCTCCTCGCACATCGAAAACCCCATAACGATCATCAACTTCACTTTCGTTTCAGCACAAAAAAAAATAATTGTTCTTGCAATTAAAAAAATCAGAGCCTCACGAACCCAAAAAAAAAATCCCAACTCATCTCCTCGCGCTTCAAAAACCCCACAACGATCATCAACTTCCTTACTGTACGGTGCCAGAAGAGAGAAAAAAATTATTACCGCATAATGACGCCCCAACTGATAACTGATAGATAACCGCGTTTTTCGTTACTTTCATTTCAATCCAAAAAAATAATTTCTCTTGCAATAAAAAATCCAATGCCTCACAAACCCCCAAAAAAAAATCGCAACCCATCTCCTCACACCTAAAAAATCCCCCATCGCTCATCGCCATCACTACCGTCCCGTGCCAAACGAGAAAAAAAAAATGATTTCCGCATAATGACGCCCTGACTGATAACTGATAGATAACCGCGATTTTCGTTACTTTCATTTCAGTCCAAAAAAATAATTTCTCTTGCAATAAAAAATCCAGTGCCTCACAAACCTCCCAAAAAAAAATCCCAACTCATCTCCTCGCGCCTCAAAAATCCCCCATCGCTCATCACCACCACTACCGTCCCGTGCCAAACGACAGAAAAAAAAAAAAAAAAAATGATTTCCGCATAATGACGCGCCGTCCGATCGGCGCCGCGATTTCGTGCCGCGGCGCGCGGTCGCGCCGGCCAGTGATAATAATAAAGGTCCGCGCGCGAGACCATACAGCGCCATTACGATCACCTGTTCATTTCGTAGCGTCGGCGGCGTCGGCCTCGGCGATGCGGCATTGGCGCGAGCCAACGGCCAGCAGCAGCAGCAGCAGCAGCAGCAGCGCCAGGGATCGGCCACGTATTTATCGCTATCCGAAATACATTCATTTTGATTTCGAACATTACATAGGGGGGGGGGGGGGGGGGGGGTGTAGGCCAGGGTATTACCAAGAGCCAATGATATAGTGACTATTACCGTCACTACATACCGGGCACGGAGTGATGGCGGGTGACTGCGTGCCTCGATAGCGCTAAGCCTCGGGCAGTAAAATACATTGGTCCGGTGGCTGTGATCCGGCCGTATCAATGCTGCTCGGCCGTTAGGTGTGCCGCCGCCCTCCCCTTCAACCACCACCCTCCCCCGCCCCCCCCCCCCCGCCCCCCCTCTTCAGCCCTCTCAATTTCGCCCCCTCCTGCCGAGGCCCACCCGACCCGACCCCCTCTTATGCCCTTCGTACCATTCTGTCCGTCTCTGTTACTCGCCCTCGCACCGCTCAAGTTCGTGTAAGTGAGACGACAGCTCAAACTGCTATAGCCGGAGCGCAGCGCAGTTACTATGTGCATAGTCAACTCTCGCTCTGCTCACCCCCTCCCCCCTCCCCCCCCCCACGTGTGTGGGCACCACGCGCGGCCTCCAACCCTCAGCCTCCCCCCGTGACGTGCGTGGCGGTGCCTCAATACAACCCCCGTTATACGCCGCGTCACTTTGTGATCTATCGACGCCTCGTCCTACTATTCTGCGCTTTCCCTCTGTCGAGAGAGAGAGAGAGAGATCTGTGTGTGGATGTTGGTGGCTGTATGGGTGGTTTGCGACGGTGATGTTGTTGCACCGCGCTTGGTGAGCGGGTTGAGCTTTGCACGACAGCTGTGACGAAATTTTGAGGGGATGAGGGACGGGGGATGGGTTGAGGGATTTTTTTGTGCTTTGGTACCTGCTTGGGGGATGAATTTTTTTCGTGGGGCAGGTGAGAGATTTTTTTTTTAGGATAAATAAGGTTTGGGTGAAGTAATTTTTTTTCTGAGGATCTTTGAGGTATTTTGTGACTATTCTACTATTTTGCGCTTTCTTTCTCGATTTGTGTGTGGCTGGTGGTGTCTGTATGGGTGTTTGCGACGGTGAAGTTGTTGCACTACACTTGCTGAGCAGGTTGAGCTTTCCACGACAGCTGTGACGTAATTTGGAGGGGTTGAGGGACGGGGGATGGTTTGAGAGATTACCAAAGCGCCCAAAAAAATTTGGGCGCTTGGTACCTGTTTGAGGGATGAATTTTTCTCGTGGGGCAGGCGAAACATTTTTTTGTTTGAGGGAGAATAACGTTTGGGTGAAGTCATTTTTTTTTTTTAGGATTTGTAGGCTATTTTATGAGGTGTTCGATGTAACTAGAAATTTGATTTGGGATGATAATCTATTTAAAATAAAAAAAATTTGTTCGCGGTTTAATAGGATGAAAAATAAAAATTCTATAAAAACTTCGACGATTACTCAAAAGTTTTTGATACTCCCGGAAAACGCGGGAGCTCTGTGTATGATAAATGAGAAATAGCGGGGAAAGACACGGGTGACGGGGCTGTATTACAACGTAAGTAAGCCGTGAATAAAAATTTGATCGCGCGATTTCGTTTGTTCTTTTTTTTTTGCTCCTCGCGAATCTGTCGTCGAGTGTACGAAGTGCGACGAGAAGACGAGAAGCAGTCGGAGTTCCGCGAGGGTAAAAATCGAGAGCGGTGCGGAAGCGAAGAGCGCGGGGAGAAAAAAAAGAGAGAGAGAGAGAGAGAGAAAGTGCAGGAAAAGTGAGCGCGAATTGCGTGCGCGGGACTCGGGGCGCTCGGCAAAGAAAAATTAATCGTATTCTTCGCGCGGGCGAAAATCCCGCTGCCGCTTTATCCGTGGCCGCGAAAATGCCCCATCGTTTGTCAGCAGGAATAGTGAATTAATGATGATTGCTGCTCAGGGCTCGAAGCCTCGAGTGAGTTCTAAGCTCGCCACCCTCTTCGTCACACGGGTATCCTCACCCTTCGCCGTCCGCCACCGCCTGAGTAGCGGATGTAACGCGCCCGCGGCGCGAGGAAACCTCGCGAGTGAGCGAACTCGTTTACTTTAATGCAACCATTAACGAACGCGCCGGTTGGTTTTCCTTCACTCTTACTTTCGGTCCTTCATTCTTTTGCGCCGGCATTCGCCGTCACTCGGTCACCCCGCGCACAGGGGAGGAACTGTTGCCGTGCTGTTTGGATTCGATGCTGTTGGATACCCTCAATATTTTCTGGAAAAAAAAGAAGAAAACACAAATTAGTTCATGCCATTTTTTTTGTTTGTGCAACTATTCTGAGTTTACACAATTATTTTTAAATTTAAATGCCAAAATCTCTCTGGCGATAATTAAGTGAAATAATCGGCGGAAATTAACTGAAATAATTGTCAGAAATTAACTGAAATAATTGGCAGAAATTAACTGAAATAATTGGCAGAAATTAACTGAAATAATTGACAGAAATTAACTGAAATAATTGGCAGAAATTAACTGAAATAATTGGCACTAATTAACTGAAATAATCAGCAATAATGAACTCAAATAATCAACAATAATTAACTGAAATAATTGGCAATAATTAACTGAAATAGTCGGCAAAAATTAACTGAAATAATCGACAATAATTAACTGAAATAATCGACAATCATTACCTGAAATAATCGACAATCATTACCTGAAAGTAATGGGCAACAATTAATTGAAATAATCGGCAATAATTAACTGAAATAATCGGCAATAATTAACTGAAACAATCGGCAATAATTCACTAAATTAACGGGAAATAATTGAGTTTGTCCCTCGATAATTTCCCGCTCAACCACGATCGACGTCTGCGCACAATCGTGTCGCAATATCCTCACCGTCGCCTCGACGCAAAACAGCGAGCGACGAACAAAAAAAAAAAAAAAGAAACCCTCACATATTCACGAAAGACGCCTATCAAAACTTCCACAAAAGCTTCTGAAAGGTGTCGAGAAGTTATAAAGTACGACTGGCGCTCCTCCCCGTAGCCGTTAAAAAAAAGAAAACTCCGCTATCGGCGTGACAAACTTTACTCAAAAACGTCGCGGGCGATAGTTTATCGAGCTCTCCTCGGCCCCCCCAGAGCCGGCACGTGATCTGCGCCTCAGAAACGGCCACCCGGGGTCCAAGTGTCAAGAGTCTCTCCCTCGCTCCTATTTACCCTCGCGAATGTCTCCCAACACCTTCTCACCCTCCACCAAAAAGAAATATTTCCTAACGAGTATAAATCCACCCAAAAAAAAAAAAAAAAAAAACAAGTCCATCCCGATTGTCAACCAGAAAAGATTTTCTCACGCCTTCGTCTTTTTCATCCCCCTCGATCTCCGCCACAGTCCGACAGATTTCTCCTCGCCCCCCTCCAAAGCCAAGGATCTCCTCTCGCTCCTCTGTGTCAGTTTACCGGGCACAAAACTTCAGCAATTTCCGGGCGCGAAAGCCTCGCGCAACGTCCGACGGCGTGGTGACCCGATGAGGAGATCCAAGGAGAGCGAAAAGCTGCCGCTCTCGCGGTGGAAGAAGGGAAACGTCTTTCGCCCGCTCTTTACGCCCGCGGCCTCTCGGCCAACTCGTTAAATATGCATGTTGCGAGGGGTGGCGGCGACCAAACGAAGCGCGGATGGAGGAGAGCCGCGAGAATCGAGGGAGAGAGAGAGCGAGAGAAAATAGTCGCAGTGGCGCACCGAGAGAAAAAAATTTCCTTGATTCAATGAAATTTCCTTGAAATCTCAGCCTACGAAACATTTCTTTGACGTCAATGAAACAATTTCCTTGAGTTAATATTATATTTTCTTTGAACGATGTCATCAACCAAATTATAGGTTATGCCCACCAAGTGTTTGGTTACGTACCATAGTACTTAGATATGGTCACCAATAACTTCGACGGTTTAACCAATGATTATCTTCTTGACTTGACTTGACTTAAGAGGCAGTGATACTCCCCTCCCCCCCCCCCCCCCCCGCGACCCCCGCGCCCACGCCCCCCTCATCGCTTCAGAACTTTGAAACGTGTTTTCTCCGAAACGGTGCGACGGATCGCGATGAAATTTGAAACACAAATAGACAATGATGGCAAAAAGGGCATAAGCTTTTGGCGTTTCGAAATTCAAAAAAAAATTTCATTTTAACTAGGATTACAGAACCCTACATTACCGACGTCGTCGAAGTTCCCACCGGTGTATCACTGCCTCTTAACTATAACATGACAGACCAGCTCACGCGAGAAACACCAATACGACTTATCGCGAATGAGCCAAACGTTGACAGACCGGGTGCCGTCAAGTATATCATTTCTTTAAATCAAGGAGATCTTCTCATTGAAATTCAAAGAAATATTTCATTGGAATCAATGAAAAAATTGCAGTCCACCCATTTCTTTGGTATCAAGGAAACTTTTTCTCTCGGTGCGAGAGAAAATAGTCGCAGTGGCGACGCTCGTGGTCGAAGCTCTTCCTCGACAGCCTTGGGAAGTCGGTGAAGGGTTGGAGGAAAATTTTCGCCGAAGAGCGAGCGCGTCCTTACCGATTATCTCGTCGGGTCTGTTCGCCCCCTTTTGCCCCCTTTGCACCCCCCCCCCCCCCCCTCATCGTCCTCTCACCACTGGACAAGAAGTCCCGGTGTGTGGAGAAAGCTCGCGCGGCGTCCCTTTGAGCGCCGCTCACGAATTCACCGCGCCTCAACGTATGCTTAACGCGCCACGTTAATACCTCGAACTACACTTATGACAGGGGGTCGCGCAGCCAGCCCGGGCTACGAGGGTAAGCGAAATTATGCTTGTCAGGTCCATTAACCGGAGGCCGGTGGGTTCGTAAGCGTCTCTGTCAGGCCTCGCTCGCGCACAGACTCCAATACACCAGCGCGATATATATATTCGTGAGTGTGTGTGTGGAAATATGTATGTGTTGGGGGTGGCGATGGTGCAGCCAACGTGCTTTCCAGGTCTCGTGCTTCGGCTGCTACGTCGTCGCTGATGCTGTACCGTGTGAGTCATAGCCGAGCGGACGTCTTGTGTAGTGACTACACGCGTTTCCTGGGGGGGGGGGGGAGAAGGGGGCAGGGGGGCGATGAATGCTTTCAGTTTTAAAGGCTGCGCACTGGTCCTTGAGGATGTGGATGAGTTATGCGCGACGTTCGGGGTGACAACGAGGAAACACGGCGGTTTGGGGATGATTTGGTTTGGAGGATTTGTGACAGTGGAGATGATTTTTTGGCGGTTTTTTGGTGATAGGTTTTTTTGGGAGGTCGAAGATTCGGGTGGGGTTTCGGGGAAAAATGCTTTCGATGAATGCTTTCAGTTTTAAAGGCTGCGCACTGGTCCTTGAGGATGTGAATGAGTTATGCGCGACGTTCGGGGTAACTGTGGGGAAACACGGCGGTTTGGGGATGATTTGGTTTGGAGGCTTTGAGACATGGAGATGATTTTTTTGGCGGTTTTTTGGTTATAGGTTTTTTTGGGGGGTCGAAGATTCGGGTGGCGGTTCGGGGAAAATTTGTGGGGACTTGGGGAATAAGATGAAAATTAGTTGGGGTACGGTTAATTTCTTTAGAAATGTTTTTTTATGACGCTGAAGTTTACATCGTTTCAATGCAACGAAATTAAAAGCGAAATATTAATTCCATACAAATGGAAATAATTCATCCCCATTAGGGGGTGAAATAATTTTGTTTTGTCATACTCGTAGTAGTTGTAATAACTTTTTATAGCCGATGTAATCATTCGGGTCCATTAATTTTTTTGTTTGTAATTTCGTTGCATTGCAACGATGCAAACTTCAACGTCATGTTTTTTTCGAGAATTAAAAAAAAATGATTTGGGGAAAAGAACGATGCGTTTTGGGAAGCATATTTTTTTAGGGGTCGAGGATTCTATTGGAGTGCTGGAAAAAATTGTAGGGGAGAAATTCGATGTGATCTAAATTCATTGATTTAATTCAATGAATATATTTAAACGTAATTATGGAAAATATAATTTTGCCGACAATAAAAAAGGTTAAGAAAAAAATAGGATACTGAAAAGTGAAATAATTGATCAAACAAAAATAATGAACTCACAAAGTACGTGTATGATTATAATGACGAGAGGAATGTGTCACACGGGAAAATAAAACGAGCGGAGCCATTTCAAACTTCAGCAAATGGATGGTGACAGAGCGACAGCCAGATCGATTATATCGCGAAAGCGACTAATCACCGATTCGGTATCAACGTTAACTCTCGCACTCGGCAAGGTAATTATGCAGCTGCCTGTGAGCGTTTGAGTCTGGGAGCGCGCGTCGACGGGGACTGCATTTGTCAGAAGAGGGTGATGCGTCGTCGTGAAACTGCGCGCGCGGATTTGCCTCCGGGGTGTCATCGTTCAACCACGGAATCCCCGTGCCACCACCACCTTCCGAGTGTCTCTCCTCAAACGGGAATTACATCGCAAAGAGTGGGGTATCAAAGCCTGGCGCGAGTATATTTTACCCTGAAGAGGGGACGAAAAATGCCGTCAAAAGAAAAAGTTATGAATAATTGTTTACACAATAATTGAAATTTAACGAATTTGGAGATGAGCAGAATAGCGAGAAATTAGGTCAATTATTTTTAACTGGTTAAATAAATTGAAGAAAATTGATGAATGTACTAATTAATTTATAAATTAACGCCAATTAATTGATTTCTAAATTAATATCAATTAATTAATTTAGAAATTAATATCAATCCATTAATTTAGAAATTAATGTCAATTGCTTGATACATAAATCTATGTCAATTAATTTATTTATAAATCAAGGTAATTTAATTCATTTATAAATTAATGTAAGTTAATTTATTCATAAATCAATTCCAATCAATTTACTCAAAATCGACAACACCACGAAGATAAAACAAAAGTGAACAGCAAAGAGACATCGCGTGACTCGTCCTGTCTCGTCCCCCAACATCGAGCCTCAATTGCGCTTCACTGCTTCATCCCTCAACCAACCCCACGCAAAGACTCAATTTTCAGCCCCCTCATCAACTACAACACTCCAAAAAAAAAAAAAAAAAAAAAAAATCACAAATCAATTTCCCTACTCACACAATTTTCCAACTACTAAAAAAAAAAAAGAATACGCAGCCACTTAAAAAATGTCTTCAAACCCAACTCAACCCGACTGATGCAGCGCAGAATGGATCACGCGTTGCCAGCAAATTGTGCCATTTATCGAGGGGGCTACAGCTCGAATTCGTCGGCGAAGGGAGGGGGGGGGGGGAGGGGGAGGGAAGCAGAAGACATAAGGACGTAATGGTCGTGGTCGTGGCATAATAATGGCAACCGGAAACGAAGTAGAGTTGCCAACAGCCAACACCGGCCCCGCGGCTCCTTCCCTCAGTCTCCCTTTTCCTTCCCCCCCCCCCCCCCCTTCGCGGCGCCTGCGATCGTAATTCGACTTGGATTAACGGTAATTCCGTCTATAGAATCTTAGAGAGCGATTGTTCTCGCGCAGTTAGTCGGCGGTCTTCGGGGCTTGCGGCGTTAAACGACGTCCAGCATCAGCATTCGCGAGCTGCGGATGCAGCAGCAGCAGCAGCAGCAGCAGCCCGTGGCTTTCCTCAGCCAGTCGGAGGAGCTTTCGGTTCCTCGTTCGGGCGTCCCTCATTCTCGCACCTTCGCCCGAGGTCCCCCCCCTCGAAAGCCGACGCGCGACTATCGCCTCGCTATACTAACGCGAATAGTTGGCCGAGGCATTGATCAACCCCGTGCGTCGAACAATGGATAGAGGATCGTCGTGCGGATTCCACTTGAAACTGCCGCCCAAGTCGTCCGTGTTCCGGCCGCCCGCTCAAGGCCATTCGTCTTGCCCGAATAGCGAAGTAACGAAGTGGCGAGATGGGGACCGAGAGAGAGAGAGAGAGAGAGCCGACGGGTTATACGTGCCATATACGCGATTTCTGCGGCGATTTTCCTCGTCCCCGGCAAAGTCCCCGCCAATCGGGCTTACGGTTTGAGTTTCGGCGAAACTCAAGGAGAGGGCCACGAAGGAGGCAAATGTCACGGGGAAAATGAAAATGCGATCACGATGCTACGAAAATGATGCGGGGTTCGGAATAGAGGCGAATGTTGGAAGGAAAAAAATATGATTTTACTGGGGAAAAAATTATAGGTGGTTCAAAATTATCACGAGGTGTTTTTGGAGTCCACATCGTGTTGATCATTTTTTGTTAAATAACCGGTGTCAGTTTTTGTCACCTTACAAAAAAAAAACCTTAGTAAAAACAAAATTACAGGAATCTCCTGTTTCACTTCGGGAATCCTGACAGAATCCGATTGGTGCCTTATTTAAAAAAAAAATGTATACTCATCGCTCACAGCTGGAAATTCAAACCAAAATATCCACAATACCACAAAAAATCACATCTCGTCCACTCCCAATTTTGCATCCTGTACATTCGGGACATTGTGAACTCCCATTGCAGCATCGGGAAAAGAAAATGTAGCAAAATGCCTCGGCTCACAGTTGCAAGAAACGTCTTGAAAACACCTTAAAACATCGTGAAAACAAAACAAAAAATTCGCACTCATCACCCACAGCTACAAATTCAACAAAAAATCACCAACACCACAAAAACTCTGCCCACAAATTTTTCTCCCCAGAACCAACTCAACTCACTGCCTCCCAGCCTAAAAAAAATCCCCAAAAAAAAAATTCTGAATCACCCAGTAATCGTCCATACCCACAATACCCAGAAATTTGCGCACACATAAAGGGGGGGGGGTGGGGGGGACACGTAATGGGGCCCGCTGTAGTCATATTCCTCGCCGGGTTTCCGCCTCCCGACACCCCCGTGGTGTCCCTCCTCTTCTCGCGTTGCGAAAACTATGCGCCAGAATAGCGAGGTGTATAGCGATACTCAGTGAGAGAGCAGCCGAAGGTAGAGAGCACAGACAGAGAGAGAGCAGAGCCAGGCTACCCCGTGAGTTAAGCGTTTAATAAGCTTAATCACGCGACAGATCTGTGAGATACAACTTGCTTCGTTTCCCCACCCGCCAGCACCAGCAGCAGCAGGGCCTCCGGGTAACCCCCTTCGCGCTGTAGCTCTGCGCTCACCCCTCAGGCCACATGCCTGCCAACCCCCTTGCGCCCTCTGTGCCATCTGCTGTTAGTATTTTACCGCTCTCGCGCGCTCGGCGGTTCCGCGCGTTCTCTCGTTTCCTCTCTATATCTGTCTCTCGTTCTCGTTTCGCGCGCTCGCCATATACGAATGAAGAGAGCGAGAGAGAGAGAGAAGAGAGAAGAGAGAGAGAGAGCGGTGGCTGCGCGAAGTCCTCTTATGCGTTATACGGGGTGTTACAGGGAGCCGGCGCTATTAGCGGAAACTGTTTATTGCCCCGGAGAACAACGGATATGCGAGAGATTATAGGCGGAGGTCACTGCTTGCGCCCGCCACGCGTTCACCCCGCCCGGCCCCGGGTGTATCTAGAATAGGAGGCGTGCAGCTAGGTGCGCGCTAGGTGCGCGGCGTACGTATTACGTGGCCGAGCAACCCCCGCCCGCAGCCCCCCGTCGCCACCCCGCTCCTCTCGAGAGTAACGTGATTTTGGTTGCCGGGGTTGGAGAACCCGTTAACGACGCCGATTGGCCAACACGTTTTCCAATATTAAGGCAGGCGAGGCGAGCCGGCGGATTAGCCGCGAGGGATCGGATAAATTGTCAGTGTCGATGTAATTAAATTTGTTGGTGGAGGTTTTTTTTTTTTTTTTTTGAGGGAGGGACGAGGGTGAGGCTGAGGTGAGGTGAGGGGGAAGGGGAAGATTTTTTTGGGGGAAAAAATTGGGTTGGTTTTTGGGGGAGAGATGCGAATTTGGGGGGAGTGAAGAAATTGAATTTTCTTGGGTTTCTTTTATTGAAAACTAGCGGGTTGTAGTGGCGAGCGCGCGAAGCGAGCGAGCTGTGTGCTCGAATCGAAATTAGATCGTGTAGTCAATTAACGTGAAATTAACGTTCAAGCTTTGCGAAATCGAGAATTTTTTTTTTTTTTTCGATTTCGTAAAGTTTGAAGACTCTATCCGATGGGGAATTTCCCGCTGTTTCCGAAAAGCACCGTTGTTTATCCGAAAAACATAAAATTCGTTGAGAAAAGTGCAAAAAACGATTTTTTGCTTTTTTTTCGAAATTTCGTCACTTCGCTAAAATCGAGGTTACTTTTTTTTTCTCGATCGACCAAACCTGGATTTTCTTTTTGCGATCGAGAGGAAACTCTATAACAAAGAGAATGCCGCAAAGCGGAAGGCGATATCTTGATTTCTGAATTTTTTACAGGATGTTAAAGTCAGACCCTCGAAAATTGCAAATTTTTAGAAAGCTATACTTCACTTGTGAAAAATTTGAAATTTGATTGTGAAACGTCCTGTACGCGTGCGTGGAATTTGTGGATAAAACTGTGTGCTCGCATCTCCTCTTTGGGCTTCTCGGGGCGGCCGTCTTGTCGTCGCTTTCACGTTCTCTCTTTCCATTTCTCCCGACGTGTCGGAGCCGGGGAATCGTCGGGCGCACGTCTGCCAGGTCTCCTACACACCAAGTGGCGATGGCGAGCGGCAGCAGCAGCAGCAGCAGCAGCAGAGCGGGCTGAGAACAGCGCCGCACACCAAATCATTGTTATTACGGAATATTGCGCGGGGTCTGCATCAGCCTGCGCATACTCTGCGGCCAATAAACTGCGGTTACGTCCCTAATATGCTGAATCTCAATTTTCCAACGCGCTAGTCTCGCGATGCTGAAAGTCAGTTGGGTCGCACGCGGATGGGGGGGGAAGCGAGATTCAACGCTGAGGGTGGGGGGGGGAGGAAGAAGAGGCTTCGTGCCTGGAATGAGCGCGAAGAAGGCTGAGGAGCTTGGGAGCCACTCACAAGACACCCGTGTCAGATGTTTGAGGCGAAACGACTACGACGGCTACGTGCGAATCAGACAATTTTCGGGATTTTTTTTTTTTTTCAGGTTTCCAAGCAAAATTTGTGCAAAGCAAATCGATCTGTGGCGAATTATTATTATTATTTTTTTTCATGTGGACCGTTAGAGAATTTTTTTTTTTTTTTTCAGGTTTCCAAGCAAAATTTATGCAAAGCAAATCTATCTGTGGCGAATTATTATTATTATTATTATTTTTTCATGTGGACCGTTAGAGAATTTAATTATAATGGCATCCGGTGTGAACTTAAAAAATAAAATATCAGTGGTGGGAGGTCGACGATGACTACATCAGAATTAATTAATCGCGACATTATTTCTCTCTCTTTTTTTTTACTCCTCTCTGAATATTTGCATAAAGCAAATCAGCCCGGGGGCGGTAAATTAATTTTTCTCGTTCATCGTCCGCGGGGGAGTACAATAAAAATGATAAATAATAAAATAACAAAAAAAAAGAGGAGGGTAAAAATGAAACTAAAAAAGAGCGTGGAGCACCCAACGGGAACGTGAATTTTCACGCAGGATATAACGCCGATTAGCGTTCCCGCAACCGCTCGATAAAATAATTTATCGAATATATTTCAATTTCTCGTGTATTATGTTTCGCCCCCGCGCGCTCGCCTCGCAATACGCGGGGCGCACAGTAGACTACACACTGCGTCCGATGTCCGCCCGCCGCTGTTCCGAAAGAGTAATTCAGTGGAAAATATAAATATTCATTTGCGGAGTGGGGGGGATTTAAAGCGAGCGAGCGAGACGGAGCGGGTCAACAGGCACACCGCGAGCCCAATGATTTATATTGGCAAAATAATAATTTAATTTCACCGCAGTTGGGCACGATACAAAATTGCACGACAAAAATAATAAATAAATTTCTGGTGCGCCGCCAGCTCGTGTCGATTTGGGGGGGGGGGGGGGGAGGGGGGCGTTCGGCTTGCCCAAAGCATCGACACAGAGGGAAGAGAGTCAGCACCCCTGGCGACCCTCCCCCCACCCCCTTCAGGACACGACCACTGATTTTCACGCTGCTGGTGAACTTCCAAACTCCGCGCCCGATGAACGTTCGCCTTTTTCCAGCTGCAGGTGCATCGCGCACCAATATATCCGCCACAAATCGTTAGCATTTTTTTTTTTTTCGCTCTTTTTTTTTTGCGACCCCCAAAGATATTTATTACAAAATATTCGGTGTGGCAGTTTTACCGGTCGGTTTACTGGACCTGCCCCCCCCCCCCCCCCCCCCGCGATCCCCGCTGTTTCGATGTTTCATTGATGTTACCTCACTACCTTCGCGCACACAAATCAACGGGTGACCCACCCCCCCGCACCGCGGGCCTCATATTTTATGTCGGTTATTTCGCAAAGTACGGACTTAGTACCGTCGAGCCTCGATTCTGGCGCGAAACGGGGACGCGTGGAGAGCCCGAAAATAGGGCGTCCGGAAAAACAAAACCTGATGATTTGTGCGATTGATCTACTTTCTGACCCCGAATTTTATTTCAGTTACCTGATAAAAAGTACGAATTCGATACAGTCGAACCTCGATTATGGCACGAAACGGGGACGCATGGAGAGCCCGAAAAATCAGTGCGTCCCGAAAAACAGAATCCGATGTTTTTCAGATTCGGATTGATCCACTTTTCGGACTCGTATTTTGTGTCAGTTATCTCATAAAAATTACGAACTTGGTACAGTCGAGCTTCGATTGTGGCGCGAATATTAAATTAATCTCGATCCAAAAATCGATGCGTCGCAAAAAACAGAATCCGATAATTTGCACGATTGATCTACTTTCCGGCTTCATATTTTGAGTCAATTATCTCGCAAACCCTACAAACTTGATACAGTCGAACCTCCATTGCGCCACAAATATTAAATCAATCTTATGCCCGTTGACGAAAGAATTCAAGATCATGAAACGACGGGCCAAAAATCATAAACGGAAATTCGCGTGGACAACGAAAGGTCAAAGTCTGCCCGAAGTTGAATATCACCACGGCGAAATGGCAGCCGCAGCTCGACGAGCGCCAAAGTCCCATATGCGTGAAATGGTTTTACCGGAAGCCCCGGGACCAACGATTGGACGTTCATAAACGCGGCGTTGGGCTACAACATACAGCGAGAGACGCGGCGGCGCGAATGGCGGGGGGAGAGGGCGTTAGAAGAGGCGAAGCAGCTCCCCGTCGGCGCTAATGGCTCCTGTACAAACATTCATTACTTGGTCCGGGGGTTGTAGGGTTGGCAATATTGTTATCTTAGATTTATAGATGTAACGGATGGCGAGAGCCGCGCGCGCTGCGTGTGAGCAAGAGCAGACCGGCAGTCTGCCCTGGGCAGCAGAGACGGAGGAGATGGAACAGGGGGGCGAGCGGCGGGGAGGCGACCCGGACACCATGGACCACTTGCTCCGGTTGGACATTAAACGTGGTACCCATGGAACCGCGGTTCGTCGTAGGGCTCTCCGCGCGCGCTGCGCCGGACCCATCGAACCAGAAACGCGTCGCTTGTTCTTGCCAAAAATCTCCAGGAATCCCATCGAGCATTCCCTCTACTTATCGTATTTCTTCCGACCCCCTTGTTCGGCGCGACACCCCCGTCACATTTCGGCTGTAAACATTCGCTGTAGATTCGTCACGTTGCGGGGTCGGAAGGACTTTTTCATTGCGGGGCTAAAAAAAGTAGACGGCAGTGGAAGAGCGAAATGTTTGCGAAAATTCGAACCAAAATTGTGTTATAATTTGAGGAGTGTTGTAAGTTCGAATTTGTTTAAGAATCAAAGTTTGCATAATAGTTTATTTTCTAGTTACGATTTTATGGCGATCACCTGTAGTGATTATGAAGTTTTATGTGCATTTTTTTATAGCCGTAAGAAACACGTAATTTTAATTTTATTTAATTTCTAATTTTATTTATTTTAATTTTATTTAATTTTTAATTTTATTTATTTTAATTTTATTTAATTTTTAATTTTATTTATTTTAATTTTATTTAATTTTTAATTTTATTTATTTTAATTTTATTTAATTTTTAATTTTATTTAATTTTAATTCATTTTTATTTAAATTTTGAGAGAAATTGTGAGAAAAATGGACATGCACAGAGCACCGTTACTTTTGCAATGCATTGACAGTCTTTCCCCATTTTTCCAATAAAATGACCATGAAATTTTATGAGAAGTTAATATTTTTCGTCTCCATTTAAAAGTAAAAAAAAATCGTAATGATTATAGTATGATGTACATTATAATCATTACGCTTTTTTTTTTATAAAAACGATTACAAAGCCAATTGCACCGTCAATTTAATTTCCATAAAAATTAGGAACTTACAACTCTGAATTTGACTGCAGTAAAATTTATATTTTTTGTAACCAGATAATTATAATTTCCCTTTTTCATAAAGCTTCCTCTGTGAGGAAGCCAAAGTAAATAAATAAGCCTCTTCATAGAGGTGGCTTTGTGAAAAAGGGAAATTAATGAGGAAACAATGTGCAAAGTTCTACTTCGCAACTTTTCAATAAGATTACCATGACATTTTATGGGAAGTTAATATTTTTTGCCTCTATTTAAAAGTTCACACATCAGATTATAATCATTACGATTAAAAAATAAAATAAAAACATAATTACAGAACCAATCGCACCGTCAATTTTATTTCCATAAAAATTAGGAACTTACAACTCTGAATTTCACTGTGGTAAAATGAATATTTTTTGTAATCAGATAATATCAAATATTTTTTGTAATCAGATAATATCAAATATTTTTTGTAATCAAATATCAAATAATCCAACCACGACTGAGATATAATTTTGCCAAAGAGAAGTTCGAACGAAAGACGCGTCATAATTTGACTGCAACAAATCGCATGTCTGTAACCCGGATGATTATAGTCCAGCAACGGCTGAGAGATAATTTCACAGTGGCGAAGTTTGAGTAAAAATTATCTGCGGAATAGCACGCGGGGCGTTAGCTCTGCGGACGAGTGAAACGAGAAAGGATGGCTACAAACAGCCGCGCTTCGCGGCCACGAAACGACGCGACCCGAAGCCGCGGTATCTGAGACACTTGACGCCATTAGCGGCTCGAAACGGCTCCTCGGGCAGTTAAAGTGATTTGCGACCATCCGAGCCAGAAACCATCACCACCTCTCGCGCATCTAGCCGCGCTGTATTCTTACCCTCACCTCCCACCTCGCCCGCTCTAATCGACACACAGATCTTCCTCGTCTTGCTCCTCGTTTTTTTTTTTTTTTTTTTTTTCGTCCTCTCCTCTCCTTGACGACCTTGCTCCTCCTGCTTTATAACCTTCTATCATATTCGTCCTCCTTATCCAGCCGCCCAGCGATCGCACCCTCGACTTCTCCAGCCCAGTGTGGGATGTGCAGCCAGAGAGCGTCGGCTCCCATTCGGTGAATTACAACGGCCACGTGGAGGGGTCACCGGAGCGGAGGACCTGGGGAACATAAAAGTCAGGGAGGATCAATGACGACCTGGCGCGAAAACTACCCAACATTTTTATTTTTAGCCTTTATTTTTAATCTAAAAAAAGAAAAGTTAAAAAATACTGAAGTTAGTGTTAATCAGTGTTGACCGACCTGGGGAACATAAAAGTCCCCAGAAAAGATGTATACTTATTTTTAATCTAGAAAAAAAAACGTAAAAAAAATACCGATGTTAGTGTTAATCGGTGTTGAACGACCTGGGGAACATAATAGTCAGGGAGAATCAATGACGACCTGGCGCGGTAATTACCCAACATTTTTATTTTTAGCCTTTATTTTTAATCTAGAAAAAAAACGTAAAAAGATACTGAATTTAGTGTTAATCAGTGTTGAACGACCTGGGGAACATAAAAGTCCCCAGAAAAGATGTATATTTATTTTTAATCTAGAAAAAAAACGTAAAAAAAATACCGAAGTTAGTGTTAATCGGTGTTGAACGACCTGGGGAACATAATAGTCAGAGAGGATCAATGACGACCTGGCGCGAAAACCACCCAACATTTTAATATTTAACCTATATTTGTAATCTAGAAAAAAAAAACCGTATTAGAAATACCTATGTGAGTGTTAATTAGTGTTGTAAGCCCGCATTAATTTAAGAATTAAAGTTTACAGAACAATTTATTTTCTATTTACAATTTTATAACAATTACCCGTAGCGATTTTAAAATGATATGTGAACTTTTGAATAGCTGCAACGAAAACCTTATTTTTCATTAAATTTTGGGTGAAATTGTGGGAAAAATGGACAAGCACAGTCCTCCAATATTCTCGCAATGCATTAACAGTATTTCTCCATTTCTTCAATAAGATTGGCATACATTTTTATGGGAAATTAATATTTCTTGCCTCTCTTTAAAAGTTTACACATCATATTCTCATCATCATGAATTATAATTATACAAACATAATGACAAAGCCAACTGTATGATCGACTTTATTTCTAAAAAACTACGAATTTTCAATTCAAGTGTTAATTAAATTTTCGAAAAACAAATGCAACCCTTCAGCCCCTCGGAATCCATCACCACAATTTTTCCCATCATCGCAAGACCTCCGCCCGCCTCGTCAACCCAGCCATCGTCGCCGCGTCTTCCAGCACGTCTCTCGATATCGGGTCGCGCCCGCGGCGACCGCTCTCCCACTCTCAAATCCACATTACGTTCAAACGACGCTTTTATTAACCCTTTTTAATGCATATTAACTAGTCTCGAGCTCAGCAAAAATTAATGGAAGAATCGTATAGAGCGAGGCTGAGGGGGGTCGGGCAGGTTGTTCACTCGCTCTCGAAGGACTCTCGAGAAGCGCACGCTGCGTCGAGAAGGGAAAACGCGAGGCTGCGGGGGGTGGGCGGGGGGCGCGAGGGGGGAGGAGGAGGTTGGTAGGAACATTCAGGAGTATCACCGTTAGCACTCCCTATTAGCAGGGTTCTTCATTGGTGCCAGGCAGCGCGCGAGCGAGCTTCGGGGCCCTCTCTCGCAAACGATATCGTATAAACGCGTCGTTAATTACTTACCCAGTACTCGTGGACACCTCCTTCTACCTTTTACGCCACCCTCCGCGTACCCTCGGTGCCACCGAGTCCTTCCCCTCCCTCTCCACCTTCGTCCCACTCGCGCTATTCACCCCCCCCCTCCCCCCCCGCCCCCCTCGAGGCACCGCCGTGTTTCCGTCCTCCTTCTCTTACCGCTCGCTCGCTCGCAACGTTACGACGCGATGTGTTAAGGAAACAAACGTTTATTCGAAAAAACTAATTGAACAGGAAGCCTTTGCTACACCCGGGCAGAGAGAGCATGCATGCAACCCATTTCCACGGCCCCCTCCGTGAACCCCCCGGCCACCCCCCCCCCCCCCCGCCGGCCACCCCCCGACGCCGCTCTGCTTTTCTACTCCCCGGGCGTAGTTAAAGGGGATTATTCCAGCAACTGGTCGGACACGAAGATGGCCAGACGCAACCATGCAGATATTACTGCCGTTCTCTGTGTTCTACGTAGCTGCTGTAGCACGCTGTGCTGGACATGGGAGTGGAGGGAGGAAAAAAAAGGATGGGAGAGATGTGTATGTTTTTTTTTTTCGAGGAATGGGGTAAGAAAATTATTTGACCGTGACGATCGTTGATTTGCTTCGAGGATTTAGCTCCGTTTTCCTGGGTTTGTAAATGTTTTAGTTGGCATTGAATTTTGTGAAAAATAATTATGGATGAGGAATTAATTTAGATGTAGTGGCAATTTATTTTTTATGGGTGAACCGAGAAGTAAGAATTTTCTTGGGTAATTCCTATTTTTTCTTCTTTTACTCCGTTGGATCGCCTTAAGAATTTCTTTTCCTCTCGCCATTACGTTTTCATCGGCGCGATGCTCGCGTGTAACGCGACGAAATTGAGTGAGCAAGGGAACCGGAACACGAGGCAAAATGGAGCTGCAGATTTAGCTTCGTTATCCTGGTTTTGTAAAATATTTACAAAATTGTCATTGATTTGGGTGAAAAATAATTATGGATGAGGAATTAATTTTCATATAGTGGCAATGAATTTTCAATGGATGAACCGAGAAGTAACATTTTTCTTGGGTAATTCCTATATTTTTTTTTTCTTTTCTTACTCAGTCGGGGTGCCTTAAGAATTTCTTTCCCTCTCGCCATTACGTTTTCATCGGCGCGATACGCGCTTGTAACGCGACGAAATTGAGTGAGCAAGGGACACTGGGGCGATTGCTGAGTTGGAACCGGAACACCGGATTTAGCTTTCGTTATCCTGCTTTTGTAAATATTTTATTTGTCATTGAATTGTGCAAAAAATAATTATGGATGAGAAATTAATTTTGATTAAGTGGCAATGAATTTTCAATGGATGAACCGAGAAGTAACATTTTTCTTGGCTAATTCCTATACATTTTTTTCTCTTCTTACTCAGTTGGAGCGCCTTAAGAATTTCTTTTCCTCTCGCCATTACGTTTTCATCGGCGCGATACTCGCGTGTAACGCGACGAAATTGAGTGAGCAAGGGACACTGGGGGGCGACCGGTGGGTTGGAACCGGAACACGAGACAAAATGTGGTCCAGCCGGGGTTACACGCGACGGCGTCGCCGCGCACAGCGAAAGCGAGCGAAGTGTGGAGCTGCGGGGGCTTTTGGAGATCACCTTCGCGATGATAAACGACGCCTCACGTCAGCCGGAAAATGTGAGCGACTCGGCCGCTGTCTACTCTGACTGAATCAAACCACTATCAATCATGGTCGGGTTGAGTGAGGCAAAGAGAGACGAATGGTGGGACAGAGCGCGAGTTCCTTTTCTATCCGCGCAGCTCTGCGTCTCGGTCGGCGGGCGACGTGTGCGGCGCGAGCGCTACGAGCCCTCCAGCTGCTCGACGCTATGTACAAGCACGTTCTGCCACTTGCTTTCGCTTCATTCTCCTCATGAGCGCATTATACCCGTGACGTACGTACCTCTGTCCTCGCAACCAGAGCCACACCGAGTGCTATACCCGTACGTAGGAGAGAAGGTTTTTTGCGCACCGAGGGCTTCGGACTTTTCATTTGTCAAGCGAGACGATTCTCCCGCGCGCTCAGTACGGCGGTTTTTATTTTTTACGGAGCCCGAAGTAAGTTGTCGGGAATCATCAGCCTCGTTGAATTATTAATGACGGGGATGCAACTCGATGGACGGAGATGTTTCATTAATCACATTTGCCACCGTCGAGTGAATCGTGCCGTCTTTCTCAAGTTGTATATTCTACCCCCGCTAACACTGGTTACTAACCTTTTTTAATTGATTTTGAAAAAAATATTTTTTTGGCGACGAAAAAAATATTTTTTCTGTCAGAAATCGTAGATCCGGCCCCGGACCGAAAATCGCCAAAATCGACCCCAATTTTTATTCTTTTCAAAATATCGACTTGTAACCTATACCATCGTTCTCAAGTCGCCTATTCTACCCCCGAAAACACTGGTTATTAACCTTTTTTAATCGATTTTGAAAAAAATATTTTTTTGGCGACGAAATTTTTTTTTTTCTGTCAGAAATCGTAGATCCGGCTCCGGACCGAAAATCGCCAAAATCGACCCCAATTTTTTTTTCTTTTCAAAATATCGACTTTTAACCTATACCATCGTTCTCAAGTCGCATATTCTACCCCCGAAAACACTGGTTATTAACCTAAATCGATTTTGAAAAATATATTTTTTGGCGACGAATTTTTTTTTTTCTGTCAGAAATCGTAGATACGGCTCCGGACCGAAAATCGCCAAAATCGACCCCAATTTTTTTTCTTTTCAAAATATCGACTTCTAACCTATACCATCGTTCTCAAGTCGCATATTCTACCCCCGAAAACACTGGTTATTAACCTTTTTTAATCGATTTTGAAAAAAATATTTTTTTGGCGACGAAAAAAATATTTTTTCTGTCAGAAATCGTAGATCCGGCCCCGGACCGAAAATCGCCAAAATCGACCCTACGAGTATTTAATGTTTTATTTCCTTACGCGAGTCGCGACAAAATTTGTCGCACCCACAAGAGGCGCAGTTATATTTCCATCACGAAATTCGTCGTTAGCCGCAGCCGTGAGAGCCAAAAGGGGCCAGAATTTAGAAGCCGTTTCGCCGGTATCTCGCGACTATCCGTTTTCCAGTGGGGGGGGGGGGGGGGGGGACGCGCGGCTATTCGCAGAATTTACTTTAACGCGCGCCTCGCGCGGCGCGAAAAAAGGGAGAGCGAGAGAGAATCTCCCGGGCGTACAAACTGCGACAGTTCAGAAGCTCCGGTATTCGCGATACGTCCCCGTTTACCGGTTTTCCGAGAGCCCGCGCGCCCGCGCGCGCGCTTAAATTTTCAGTTAAATAACTACTCGCGACCGCCGCGTGTGTTTAGCGACGAAATGAACGGACGCCATTAACGATTAAAAAAAAACGAACGTGGAGGGAGCGGGAGTCGGAGAAACCGAGGAAGCCTAGTGTCCTGGCGCCGTTGCATACGGACGCACCGCGCACACATTCTATCGGTCAAAAGAAATAACAGGAAGAAGGCAGAGCAGGGGGGAAAAAAAAAAGTCGAAATATGAGAGCAGTTAATAACACTTTGCGGGAAATAATACTGCGAGAAAGGCCGCTTACTGTGACAAATAACGACCCTCACTCGTTATTTCTCGCTTTCGCTTCCTCCGCCCCCCCTCCCCCCCCCCCCCCCCCCCGCGCGACTCCTTCCAACGGCCCCCCGAGCGCGCCACCTAGGTACACCATACATACATGCATACTGCACGCGAATGTTCTGTCTTCTCGTACAGCGCCCGGAACGCGTTTACATTCCAAACTTGCCTCGCTCTCTCTCCCCCCTCGCTATTATCATCCCCCGGCTCCTGTTGTATACCGAGTGTATTTTCCACGGCCGTACATCGCGCTCCGCGCCCAACCCCACCGCCATCGTCTCAGCGTGATGTCGTATCTGTAATCATTTACGGATTAGTTACTTTTTTTTGGTCTTTTTTGTTCTTCCAGTTACAATAAATGTGATTTTTTCGATATCTGTTTTACTTAATTCTTGTCGATATTTATATTCTTCTCAATGTTTTGAGAATTAATTAAATATATGATTTAAATAATTCTCGATAAATAGATTATTTCATTAATTCTCAATAAATATATCATTTGATTAATTCTCAATAAATATATTATTTGATTCATTCTCAGTAAATATATTATTTGGTTAATTCGCAATAAATATATTATTTAATTAATTCGCAATAAATATATTATTTGATTAATTCTCAATATATATATTATTTGATTAATTCTCAATAAATATGTTATTTGGTTAATTCTGAATAAATATATTATTTGATTAATTCTGAATAAATATATTATTTGATTAATTCTCAATAAATATATTATTTGACTAATTCTCACTAAATATATTATTTGGTTAATTCTCAATACATATATTATTTGGTTAATTCGCAATAAATATATTATTTAATTAATTCGCAATAAATATATTATTTGATTAATTCTCAATAAATATATTATTTGATTAATTCTCAATAAATATGTTATTTGGTTAATTCTCAATAAATATATTATCTGCTTAATTCTCAATATCTGTTTTATTTAATTCTAACATCATTATTTGACCTTTTTTTGCGCGATCTAATAATCTTCACCGACAATTCAATCCAGTCAAAGATAAAACATAGACGCACAAATTCCGGATTGCAACGTGACATATCAATATTTCAGCATCGTTAAAAAAAAATGCGCAAAAAGAAATTGTCGACAAATCAATATTTCCCTCGTCGCATTTTCTCCTCCCTCTATCTCTCTCTCTCTGCGTCGCAATTCGATAAATTGATGCGCGCTTTGTAAAAGCGAGTTTACCCCGGCGATATTATTTTTTGCATGTCCCTCACAGAAATTTCACGTTTTATCGCTGGTTTTCATTAAATCCATAGGTATTACCGGTAGTCCCTGAGGGTTGATTACCCCTCGATCTCCTGCGTCTCCCCGTCCGCCTCCCCCCCGCTGCGCTTTCTCCCTCGCCCTACGACGCAACTTCTGGCTGGTTACGTCGGAGCCCGGTGGGTGGGTGGGCAGCGGTCGGGCCGCTGCTCCTCTCGTCCCACCGTCTGGAACACACACGTCGGAGTCCTCCCGAAACATTAACAGTTGACAGACGTCACGAACTGGCAAGCGTCAGAGCCGTCACCTGTCAGCTGCCGGTCCGAACGAATTATTACGGGATCGCATCAGCTGCGACGTGCATCCCGCACGCGTTCTGCAATGTGTGTTACGATATATATATATGTATATATATAGAGGACACCGGGGCAAAACGGGCCCCCTGAGCAAAAATGGCTCTATTACAAAACCCAAAGTGTTTTTTTTATTGCTTTTCACTAAAAAAATCGATATCAATTATTAATTTTTTTTTATTATTTTTTTTATTTATTATCAATTATTAATTTATACATTTTTTTAAATTATTTTTTTATTTATTATCAATGATTAATTTATTCATTTTTTAATTATTTTTATTTATTTATTATCAATTATTAATTTATTGTTATTATTTATTATTTATTAATTATTAATTTATTGTTATTATTATTATTGTTATTATTATTTTTAATTAATTTTGAGCGTCGGAAAGAAAATATTCCGGGGTAAAACGGACCCCCCTCAGAATCCGGCACAAATATGATTTAGCACACAAAACACTACCGATCGGCATGAGTGTTGATTATTCGGGTCTTTTACTAAAATGTGACACAAAAGCACATTTTAGTCGTGACGGATTCGCCGTACAGTCAAGAATTGATGGAGAAAAAAAAACTGTCGTCGGGGAAACCCACGAATAAAAAAAAAATCATGGAGAACGTGCGGAAAAAAAAGTTTTGACGAAGAAAGAAGCCTCAAAACTTACGACGGACACGGGAGCTCAGTTTACCCTAATTTTTTTTTTTTTTTTTTTTTTTTTTTTTTTCAATGATAAAAAAAAGGGTGGCCCATTTCACCCTGCAGGCCCGTTTTACCCCAGCTTCCCCTACATACGACGTCGACGCACATTGTGCACACATCGTCCGGACGAGAGCGGCGAAAACCCGGGGCTCCCGGCGATGATACCCAACAAATATCACTCCGGGCCGGGGAAACCACATCGGCATCGGTGTACACAGCGAGGCGCCGACTGATATAATTGTTGTACACAGCTGCAAGCCGAGCGCCATCGCACACGTCGCGCGCCCGCGCTCGCTGAACGATGAGGGTAGAGAGCTGCTTCACCGTCGCTCCAATGATGTTCCGAGTTGTCTCTCGCTGCGATAAAAAGCAGAAAAAATATATCAAATGAGTCCGGGAATCATCTCTCTCGTTAACGAGGCACAGAGCGAGCGCGCACGCAGTCACAGTCCGATGACGATTCGACGTCGCTGCTGCGACTGCCAGCAGTTTTATTGACGCGAGCGAGCGCGCGCCTCGCTCACCGACGCGTGCCTATCTCGATGATGTATTTTCGATGAATAAATGAAAATATATACGCGCGGGGAAAAACGGCAAATGACGGAGCGACAGCCAAGTTTTCGCGTGTCGTTGTGTCGAATGTGCGCGCTGACCGGACGCGCGGATCTTTGGGAGGATTTGATGACGATGGGGGATGTTGAAATGATAATAAAAAAATTGTATTCATCGTAGTTGATCTATTATAATAATTCATAAATTTGAGTAACTAATCTAGTTACTCAACTCTTGAAGTTGAGAAACTAATCTAGTTATTTGAGTAAATAATCTAGTTACTCAACTCTAGTTACTCAACTCTGGAACTCTTGAATAGTTTTGACTCATTATGTAGCTGCAGAAATCTGAATACAATCTGAATATAATATTGGTTCACTGTAATAATTCACAAATTTTAGTAACTAATCTTTGCATTCGTTGATTTTTTGAATCGCCCTTTCACTCAATTTTGTCAATCCGTGCACAATTTTGTATTGCTTAGTGAGCCAGCTTAGGCGGCCTTTATTTTGTTATTACGTTTTTTGTGCTAATGTTTGACTTTTTTAGTTTCTTTTTTTTAATTTTGTATATTTTGTATATTGAATAATCTTTTTCTTGTTCGCTCTTCTGCCTATTTTTTGTGTTGTTTTCAAGGGTTTGTCCCGTTTATTATAAATAAATAAATAAATAAATAACTAAGGTGGAACTCTTAAATCATTTTGTTTCATTATTGAACAGCAGAAATCAGAACACAAAAAATAAAAAAACCATCCAATCTCCTCCGAATGAGAACTACAAACTGACACACCAAAAAAAAAACGCGGGTGACAAAAAAGTGTCCTGGCTGATAAACAAAAATCCCGCACAATGCGCTCCTTACGCCTTTTCTTTTTCTCCTCGCCTCAACAAAAAAAAATCCCGCACCGCCGGTGCCAACCTCAAGCAAAATATTTCCAGCTAATATATCAAATCGAGCGTTGCGTCGTTCTCTCCTAACATCACCGCCACTACCTTCGAACACACATCCTCCCGCCCCCCAAACCCCCCCTCGGCGGGGTGTCTCGTTCTTTTCATAGCATTATTTCAAAAGAAATGTCTGCAGAGCGCGGGCGGCAGTGCAAGGCGGCGGGAAGCTGTGTCGTGCAGGGCTCCGCGAGCGGCGACGGTGGACGCCGGCGATTGTCGTGCCGGGGAAAAATATTTCTCACGTCGACGGTGCCCGGAGAGAGAGAGAGTCGGTGCCGCCCACCGTCGCCCGACGCCTGGTAGAAAGCTCCCGGCATGTATAGTAGGTAATACGTAGTGCCCGGCCGGTTGTATGCTCTTCACCTCCACCCCCCCCCCCCTTTAACGCTTTTCCCTCCCCCCAAAACCCCCCCTGTTATACCGCAGAGCTCTTTCTCACCCTTCTTCGCCTCTCCCCCCTCCCCCCTCACTTCCCGTTCGCCCCCCTTTCGCGCGTCCTTCTCCACACTTCCTCATCCTGGGCAAAAGCTGTACTACCCACTTCTCCTCATTTTTATTTCACTCTGAAAATTATCGACGAGACAGAAGGTATCGAGAGGGGGTGAAGGGGGGAGGGGGGGCAGGATGGTTTTGGTGCAGGAGGAGGAGGAGGAGGAGGTGGAAGAGGGTGAAGAGAGGCCATAGGGAAAGGCAGGTGCAGAAGAGGATCGAATGTGTAGGTGTGTGAACGACGCGAAGAACAATGGGGCACCGAATCGCGCGCGGCTCGCGCCGCGCGCGATTCGGCGCGACGTCTAACCGCTCTGTGAGCAATAGGTTCATCCCTTCGCGATGGGAATAAAGGCGCGGTCGGTAATTAATGGGGACTCGATGAATCAGCGGCCCGGCAGAACGCCCTCCCTCTCTCCATCCCCCCCATGCCCCCCGATGCCCCCCCGACGACTCCGTCGCAGCGTCCTTCGCCCCCCCTGGCAAATGGAATAATACCAAGGAGACAACAGCGCAGTTCATAAAGCTCTCTGCTTCGTCGCCGCCGCCGCCGCTTCTCGCGACTCCGGACGAGAGTCGCGAGACGCAGGGGGGACGACGAACGTTGAGGTGAGAGGCGTTTGGCATTGTCGGGTGCTACTTTGATTCTAAGCTCCGGGGATTTGCCGGGGGGTTTGGGGGCTGTGAATGACGATTTCGCGAGATTTTCAAGGTGATTTTTTTAATAAGGAATTAGGGTTGGTTTTGTGGCTCGAATTTTGGGAGTGTTTAGAATTTTTGGGTCTGGAAAATTAGGCACGAAAAGAAAATAATTGTAAAAATGTATGTAAAATATATATATATATATATATTTTGTATGTATTTTGTTTGTTGTTTTGTATGTATATATAAAATGTATGTAAAAATATATATATATATTTTTTAAGTATGAAGAGAATTTGATAATTTGATGAAAATTTGAATATTTGATGGGGATTGATTGAAATGTATGAAATCTCGAAGAAATAAAAATAATAAAGCTAGGATATCAGAAAATATTAAATAATATTTTTATAATTTTTTGATAGTGTGAAAAAAATTAGATTATGAAATTAATTATGGGAGTGGTGATTTTATATCTACACAGGGTGCAGTAAATAATAAACCGGCTCTGACTATGTCTGTCCGGTATTTTTTGCCAGACATTTTTTGTCCCCGCCTCGCTGCCTATAAATCTATGAAATTTCTTCAAATCGTTACAGTGACGCCACCGTAGAGCTCGCGCGCGGAAATTTATCTTAAAGCGCGCGAAAGGGAACGGAGCGAACGCCAACGCGTGATATACGGCCCCGTAATGTCTATATTTTTGTTATTATTTACGGACAAGCAGATAAGTGACTCTCACACCGGCATTTCCTCCCGCCGCCCTTCCGCCGGCTGCGCGGAAGGCGCGGAGCTTCGGGAGACGTGTATTCGCGGTGAACTCGCGGTGATAGAGTCTGTGATGCGCAACAAAACGTCTGGGCATTAATTTCACTCTCGACACACACATTTCTGGTGAACCCCTCGGCGGGTGTCCCGCGCCCCCGTAGTCGATCTTTCACCGTGGTCGATCCGCGCAGCTTCTGCAAATTAAATTATTTATTCATGTTGCACGAAATCTGTTCGTGCTGCGATTCAATAAAATTGATCAATCACAAACATAGATTTAATATTTAATAGTAAAAGGATTGGCTGGTGTTCACTAAAAATATCTTTAGAAAAATAAAACAGCGGTTGAAGACATATAGAAAAAAATATTCGACTGAAAAATCACATAATTAATTAATTAACGAAATAGAAAAAAGCATACATTTAATATTTAATAATAAAACGACTGGGGGATATTCACTAAAAATATGTTTAGAAAAAAAAACGCGGTTGAACTGACAGAAAAAATATTCGACTGAAAAATCACATAATGAATGAACGAACGAAATAAAAAAAACATACATTTAATATTTAATAATAAAACGACTGGGGCATATTCAATAAAAAATTCTTTAAAAAAAAACGCGGTTGAAATGACAGAAAAAAATATTCGACAGAAAAATCACATAATTAATAAATGAACGAAATAGACAAAAAACATACATTTAATACTTAACAATAAAACGACTGGAGGATATTCACTAAAAACATCTTTAGAAAAAAAAACGCGGTTGAACTGACAGAAAAAATATTCGACTGAAAAATCACATAATTAATGAATGAACGAAATATAAAAAACGTACATTTAATATTTAATAATAAAACGACTGGGGGATATTCAATAAAAACATCTTTAAAAAAATGCGGTTGAATTGACAGAAAAAATATTCGACTTAAAAATCACATAATGAATGAACGAACGAAATAAAAAAAACATACATTTAATATTTAACAATAAAACGACTGGAGGATATTCACTAAAAACATCTTTTGAAAAAAAAATGCGGTTGAAATGACAAAAAATATCCGACTAAAAAATCACACAATTAACAAATGACCGAAATTAAAAAAGCAAAAGCACCCGATTTTTTTCTTAAAAACATTTTCCATCGCTCTCTCTCCATCGACAGACTTTCCCGCCTTTCGCGAGCCATCGTTCGCCCATATTTTCATTCGCGATCCCCGGTGTGTCCCGGGTGTCGTGACGTAAGTTCGCGAGGGAAAACGCGCTTCCCGAGATAATCGGGGAGCGCCGCGCGTTATCGCAGCGGCTCCCGCGTCCCTCGCCAAGATTTATACGGATAGTTTATTGTTATTCCGCCCCACTTGGTTTTATGGCCCCGTTTTTTCGTGTAGGTAGCCGGAAAGAGAGAGAGAGAGGAACGACGTTCGAGGGGCGCGCGAAGCCGAGAGACGACGACGAGGACGACGACGAGGACTCCGTGTGGAAGACGCGACCGGGAGCGAAGAGCTCAGGGAGGACGCGAGGAGGAAAAAGGCGAACTCGCCGCGCGTCCGGCAGCGACCGTTTCTTTCGCGAATCCCGCACTCTTCGAGGCTTAAACGCCCGAGCGAGGAGCGCCGACGTGAAGTTACTCAACCCCACCCCGAAGTCTGCCCCGTGGCCCACTCTACCGTACCTCGGCGATGCCGCCACTTGCCGGGCGACCCGGCGGACACGGCGATAGGGTGAATGAACGACCTCGAATAAAAAAAAAATATAAAAAAAAAAAACGGAGAGAGAGAGAGAGGAGAGAGAGAGAGAGAACGCGGAATACGTGGGCAAAGTGGCGGAGATAAGGACAAGGGTGGTCGGTGGTGGTGGTGCCGGCGTTGGTGTCGGTCCCGAGGTGCTGGCGCGGCTGGGCGAAGAATGCTCAGGTCATGAATGGAACACTGGGTACTTGGAAAAAAGCGCATACACCTTGTTTTTTTTTTTTTTTTTTGCCCCATGCTGTACGGATGACGCGGACTTGGAATACGTTTGATCGTAAATTGTGTGATAAGCAATTTTTTTGCGCGTTTGGGTTTTTGTGCATTGTCGAATGGATGTTCGCGGACGAAAATATAGCGTGGGGGAATTAATTAAAAACACTGGTATTTAACAATAAATTTCGTCGGAATCTTCTGAGTAAATGAAAAAATTAAACGATGCTTTCATCGGAATTTCGGTACTGTTTGTTTAAATTTCCCGAAGTGCGGGCGCGGCTGGGCAAAGATGGAACACTGGGTACTTGGAAAAAAGCGCATACACCTTGTTTTTTCCCATGCTGTACGGATGACGCGGACTTGGAATACGTTTGATCGTAAATTGAGTGATAAGCAATTTTTTGCACTGAATGAAATTTCTGTGTTGTGACAACAAAGAAAAGTGACAACAAAAATCGTTTTATGAGGCTAACAAAAACATTGATCAGCCCAGCAAAAATTATTTTCAGCCGAACAAAACATTTGTCAGCCTAGCAAAACTAATTTGACAGCCGAACAAAAGATTGGTCAGCCTAACAAAATAATTTTTGTTGTCACTTTTCTTTGCTATCACAACACAGAAATTTCTCTCCGTGTGCTCCTTTGGACTTTTATCCATTGTCGAATGGATGTTCGTGGACGAAAATACAGCGTAGGAAAATTAATTAAAAACACGGACTAATTTCACCCCTGGTATTTTACAATACATTTCGCGCGAGTCTTTTAAGTAAATCAAAAAATCCAGCGACGGACAGAAATTAAACTGTTTCACCCACGAATTCACCAAAATTTCAGTACCGTTTTTTTTAAATTTATTCGTCACGTTGTCGCATTACGCAACTTTGAAATTAAAACGTCACGATCGTGACGTTTTAATTTCAAAGAGGAATGAAAAAAAAAAAAAAAAAAAAAAAAAACTGATTTGTTTTCGACGAAAATAAATACATTTTTGAGAACCCTAACTGCGGCACGTGACAGAATGAAAAGTTAAGTGACGGACTTTCTAACGCGAGTCATGAGTGCAACTGACACGCCGGTCGGCAGCGCTCGATGCGTGTAAATGTTGCTGCCGCTGGCGCGCGGCTTGCCCGTTGGATATATATAACGTTTAATCGTCGGGATTTTGGCCATGTGCCTGTCGACGTATCGCTCATCTACGCTCGTACACCCAATCTGATCTGGTTGTATTTATGTTGGCAGTGAATCACGTCGGAGGTTTGATTTGTCGATGGCTTTTATGGACGGGAATTAACGCGTACGCCGTTCGACAGCGGCGGCGCGATGCATTTTGTTACTGCAAATGCCACCCCCGCTGAGTCCTAGACTGTCACGTGTTGTGCTTCGACCCCTCCCGTCCCGCTCCCCCCCCCCCCCCCCCCCCTCGCCAACGTCACCCGCGCTCCAACATTTCCCAGCGAAAGTTCTCTCGATGATTTGTACTTCCACTTTGCCAATTTTTTAATGCAAACCCGATTCGGCTCCTCCCCTCGCGCGCGGAACTCGGCAACATTTATTTTATCACAATGGATCCGACCGGCTCGTCCTTCATTTGCGTATTTATACGCATCGGGGAAACATAATGTACGTGGAAATAACGACGCGCGCGCGATTTCGATGCCTGCAGCGGGAACGGGAAAAAGAATTGAATGGGCGATAAAGAAAACGGGATTGATTAAATTTGCAGTTTTTTTACTAAAAAAAAAAAATCTTTGACACAAAAAAAGGATGTATTCTTCATTCTTTAACCTTCTTAGATAAAAAATGTAAGTAATAATCTAAATTAAAAAATTGAAATAAATAAAGTTACTCATTTTTTTTTAGTTTTGTTCGAACCACTAAAATCTTTTTTTTTACGTACCAGAAGCCCCGAGTTGAATAAATTTGCTGTTTTTTAATTTTGGAAAAGAAAAAAAAGAAAAAAATCTTTGACACAATAAAAGGATGTATTCTTCATTCTTTAACCTTTTAGATAAAAAATGTAAGTAATAATCTAAATTAAAAATTGAAATAAATAAAGTTACTCCATTTTTTTTAGTTTTGTTCGAACCACTAAAATCTTTTTATTTTTTCCGTACCAGAAGCCCCGAGTTGATTAAATTTGCTGTTTTTTAAATTTTGAAAAAGAAAAAAAAGAAAATAATCTTTGACACAATAAAAGGATGTATTCTTCATTCTTTAACCTTCTTAGATACAAAATGTAAGTAATAATCTAAATTAAAAAATTGAAATAAATAAAGTTACTACATTTTTTTAGTTTTGTTCAACCGACTAAAATCTCCCTTTTTTTAAAACGTACCAGAAGCCCCGACTTACAAACAAAAGGCCGAATGCGAAAAGGACTGCGAAGATTGAATACGTAGATGCAGGGGAAATCGGGATGGTTGATTAAACCCTTTGTCCCCGTTGACGCGCGGTACGATGGGATCAGACAAGTAAGGAAAATAGCAGCAGGTGCCGGTGGATACGATGTGCCAAGGGCGCGAGAGGCGGCGAGCCACGTCGGGAGAACATCCGGGATCGTAATTATTTGGGAAAGATGGCACTTTGCTCGGAATTTTGTCGCCTTGGCTCCCTAATGGCCGGTGGTTGATAACGAGGTTTCCCTGCCGGACAGCGCTGCCCACTGAGAGATGTTGACAGCGGCTTTCAACCTTGCCGCATAGGGAAGCGCCCCCTTTTCACCCCCCCGCCCGTCCCCTCCCCCTCCCCCCCTTTTCGCCACCGCAGCTTCCTGCTGCTTCTGCTTCCTCTTGCCGGTCAGATCTCTGTCGCTGGACACGCGGAAATCGATCCGTCTCGACTAATAGACATTAAGTCCGAAAAGTCGTAAGGAAATTATCACCGAAATACATAAACGTCGAAACATCTTTTTTTATTTTATAACTGAGGCACAAAAATATAATCAAGAGGCCCACAAATTAGGCCTTCTAGAGACACAAACAAGATCTAATAAATCATAAAAAAATGTAGTCAACTACTTATAAAAAAAATAATCAAGAGATTTTTGTCTGCTCTCAATTAATTTATATTATTATTCAATTTAATTTAACCCAGCCATATAAAAAAACAAGAGGAAGCAGAGGAGCCGTCAAAATACAAAAAAATGTAATAAAATATAAGAATGTTGTCAGCGACTTATAAAAAAAATAATAAAGAATTTTTTTTCTTCCCTCAATTAATTTATATTACAATTCAATTTAATTCAGTCATATAAAAATCAAGAGGAAGCAGAAGAGCCGTGGAAACAAAAAAAAAACAAATATAAAAAAATTCGCGATCGACTTACAAAAAAAAACGAAGAATTTTTTTTCTTCTCTCAATTAATTTATATCACGATTCAATTTAACTTAATCCAGTCATATAAAAAAAACAACAACAAAAAAGCAAAAAAGCCGTGGAAACTCTGAAAATTTTCCGCCCGCTCTGCTCCGTTTGCTCCTCCATCGTTATTCTTGCAACAATAACGCGCCCGAAAAGTCCCACAAATTATTACTTCTAGAAACACAAAAGAAATGTAATAAAATATAAAAATGTAGTCAGCTACTTATAAAAAAAATAAAGACATTTTTTTCTTCTCTCAATTAATTTATATTACGATTCAATTTAACTTAATCCACTCATATAAAAAAAACAACAACAAAAAAGCAGAAGAGCCGTGGAAGCTCTGAAAATTTTCCGCCCACTCCGCTCCGTTTGCTCGCGCGCAATTCTCCATCGTTATTCTTGTAACAATAACGCCGCCCGACAATGTGTTCCAGTTTATAACGAATGGCACAAACCGCCGTGTGGGTCGGCGTCGCCGTGCCCGGGGAGAGCCCGGCGTACACGTGTTACTTCTTCCGCGGCGACGAATTAGCATAGTCGCGCGTACGTGGTCAGACGTAACGCGGCGGCGCGCGCGCGCGCGAGAAGAAGGCTTTTCATGCTAATCCCGGGGGCTACTAAATGAGGTGGTGGATTTGTTGGAAAGAGCTTAAACGCCAGCAACAACAGGCACGGCGAGCAAGAGAGCGGCAAAAGGTTCACGAGAAGCAAGAGGCAACGAGGAAGAAAGAGGCGAATGCAGTATTGCCTGGTGCTCGGCGCGCACAGAGGCGAAAAGGTAAAGAAGGTGGCGCTGTCGGAAGGCGGAAGGGAGAAAACCGGGGGAAACAAAGAAAGACGCAACAACGAAAGACAGAAAACACGAGACGCTTGCGCCACCGTTGGATTCGGTTGTGCTCGAAACTGCAAAGCTACTATCCACACGTGGGGAACAACAATGGGATCCTACGGGGATTACGTACCGACGAAGCTTTCGCTGCTGCTGCCGCTGCTGCAGCAGCTACGCACTCGGCTTCCGCTTTTCCAGCCCGGCGTGCAACGCGGCCGAAGAGAAAATGGCTTAACAAACGGCGCTCCTGGGTGGGTACGAAGCCGGATCCGAGACGAAAATCCGTGTACAATGAAAAGAGTATGGAATGGAATCCTCGGTGACCGGGCGGCCGCGACCCGCGGGGAGTTGGTGGTCGGTTCATTATCCTGCGGACATTCGGGGAGCAATAGAAACTTGTCTGGGCATTATTAATATTACCTAGGAATATCTTAAAACGAAATCCTAATTTTTTTGAGAGAGTGCGTACTGATGATATTTCGCGCAAGGAATGAGTGGGTCGGATTATTTTACTGCATGGTTTTTCTATTTTTCTATCTTTTCTTTTTACTTCTTTTCATTTAATTTTTTTTTTTTTTTTTTTTTTTCAAGCCTTTTTTTTGTATTGGCGCCATGGAATTGTATGATGATTTGTATTTTTTATTATGCACGCTGCTTTTGCCTCAGGGTACGAAACAACCTACCATCTATCTATCTATTTCAATTTTTTAGAATTATCTTTTAGTAACGATAGTGGAAAATATAATCCAAACAGATTTTATCTTTTTACTTCTTTTTTTTACTTTATTTTTTACTTTAAGCCTTTTTTGTATTTGCGCCATGAAATTGTATGCTGGTTTGAATTTTTTTTACGCTGCTTTTAGGGGTTTTTGCCTCAGGGCACGAAATAAACTACCCTTTATCTATCTATCAACCACAATTTTTAAGAATTGTTTTTTGGCAACGATAGTCGAATATAAAAAATTCAAATAGGTTCATATTTACCCGAAATCATCCCAGCAGGTTCATCCCAGATCTTGACATGAAATCTAGGATGAACTTTTTATTTTTATTTTTATTTTTTTCTCAAAAAATCTTCTCGAAAGTCCGCGACGATCCTCCAATCAACCCCTCAGTCTCCTCGAACCCAACGCGCGCAGGCACCACAGAATCATCCTCAGCTTCCGCGTCGTCAACCATCAAAGCAATCCAGAAACCGTTTGCCGGTTCGCCGTTCGCCATCCAAGGCGGCTCTATGAGGCCGGCGGCGATGAGGACATCCGTGACGTCAAGCTGGGAACAGCGAAACGCATGACTAGCCGGGGCGGTTGAGGCCAGGGCATCGGGTGATTTAGTAGTCGACGTTATGCCGGTAATAGATACAGAAGCCGAGAGAGGGCGAACGAGAGGGAAAAGGGATTGAGAGGGGGCGGTGAAACGGGGAGGGAGGGAGGGAGGGAGGGAGGGACGCACACCGGGTGAGGCAAATAGAGTGAGCGACGAAGGGAACAGAAGAGAGAGAGAGAGAGAGAGAGAGAGAGAGAGAGAGAGAGAGAGAGAGAGAGAGAGAGAGAGAGAGAGAGAGAGAGAGAGAGAGAGAGAGAGAGAGAGAGAGGAGCGCCAGCCGTGAGAGCCGTGCAGCGCGGTAGGTACACAGAGACTCGATGGTGACGTTGACTAATGATGGTGGTGAGAGAACACACTCCAGTCTAACCCGACCTGTTGCACTCCCCAATAAACCCCGTCAAACGATGGGCGCGCGCGCGTTCGCGTTCACGCTCGGTTTCTCGCTCTCTCTCTCTCTCGCTGAAGAGAGACTAGATAGAATCGTGTAGAGGAGCTCGTCGCCTTTCGACGAACCGACTGACTGATTTACTCGGGACGTGCCAGCACGTGCCACTCTCTGCTGTGTGTTCTTCGGATTCCATTAGACACCCGAGTGACGCTTACAAGGGCTGAATAAGAACATAGTCGACTGCGGCTCGTTGGCGCCCGGCGGCAACAGATGTTATGAAAATTGAGACGAAGGTCGGCGCGACGATGATACGGTGGTGGTTGGATTCTTCGCCGGGCGGGGATGAAGAACCTGAGGATGGGGAAAATAATGATTGAATTTGTGTTATTTTTTTAGTCGTAATTCGCCTTAGCGAGGAGAAACCATTGTCAGTGCGAGAGAGATAGAAAATAATTTTCGGACCAGGAATACATGGAAACTAGGGTGGAAGTACCATTTGTGGCTATTTTTAATGTAATTAGTTTGAAATAATTCTTTTTCCATATTCGAATGCTGATACTTACCTCAAAAGTATTCATACAAATTGATAAAATTGGTGAGCTCATTTTTGTTTTATTTAACAACATAAATAATCTTATTAATAAAATATATCTTATTAAACTTGGTGACCACAATTGAACCAAAGGTGGCAAAAAACGGTACATCTACCCTATGGAAAATGAAAGTTCTACATCATTCAGGATCGAAAGAGGAATGGTGTAAAACATTTTTTTTTCCGGAAACGTTGGGCATCGTCGGAATAATTGTTTACAGTTTTTATTACCGACTGACTAGTTGTCACCTTGCCTTAAGGCGAGGCGAAACCTGCTCAGTCGGTAATAAATATTGTAACCAATTATTCCGACGATGCTTGACGTTTTCGAAAAAAAAAAAAAAATGTTTTACACCATTCGGAATAATTGGTTACAATTTTTATTACCGACTCAGCAGGTTTCGCCTCGCCTTAAAGCCAGGTGACACCTAGTCAGTCGGTAATAAAAACTGTAAACAATTATTCCGACGATGCTTGACGTTTCCGGAAAAAAAAAAAAATTTACATCATCCCTCTTTCAATTCTGCATGATGTAAAACTTTTATTTCTCCAGGCATGTGTTCAGTTTCCGTGTATTGTTGTACCGAAAATTATATTTCTATCTCTCTCGCACTCACGGCGAATTCGCCTCGCCTTAAGGAAAGTCCGGTATTTAAAAACGGTGACTTTCGTCTTAATTAAGAGACAATTATATTTAATTTCACTCACCAAAAATTCCGCAAAGATTTTGCCCCAGCATTCATCCATATTTCCTCAGGCTTTGTGCGGCTCACACATCACCGGCGGCTCCGGTTCGCCAAGAACCGCGACGACGGGGAAAATTGCGCGATTATTCGCGGTTGGATGAAGCGTTCGCTTCTTCGGTGCTCAGCGTTACGCGAGGTGAACGAGAGGAGATGAACGCTGAGCGCAGCGCAGGTGAAAGATCGAAGGGTGTTTCGAGTGCGGCGAGACTCGTGGCCGGAAAACCAGGGGGGGTTGCGCGAGGAGGAAGGAAAAGGGGTCTCGTGTTCAATGCCGGTTCGAGGCCAAGGATGAAAAGCCAGAAGAGGCGTCCGTTTCATATCCTCACAGAGGCAGAGCGCGAGGGCGCGTGATCGGCTCCCCGGCTGCACCCTCGAGCACCCTTCAAGCGGATTCAATCCCGACCACGCACAGAGCCGCGAAATAATCATCTCGGGGCGGCTGTAGTTCATCCCTTCGGTTGCAGGAGGCAACGATTGGCGGGGCCGTTCTGGCTGAAATCATGCCGGCGCGGTCAGCGCCGCACCGCGGACTCTTATTATCGCTTTCGGGGGTTTTCCGCCCCGCGCGGTAAATTCCGCGATAACTCGATATCCACCGCGCGATCCTCTTTCATCCCAGGGCGCGGCCCTCTTGGCAACCGGATGACCGTGGTATTAACCGTCGCGGAGAATAAAATCAGAACAAGCTCGTGCGGCGGAGCCCAGGCGAATAAAGGTGTCACTTCCATGGCTCAAAATCGAGACCGGAAAACCTGCCGGATTCCCACTTTGTCGTGAGTCGGAAGCACCGGGCTCTCGTTGTCAATGCCAACGTTTCGCGGTGCTCTGAGGGTTTAGTATCGTCGCGGATTTTCGAGCCTGACGAGTTTTTGGCTCTTTCAATTCCATTAAATCCATGGTGTTGAACGTCGATTTTCGCCACTCATTTTGCTAAAAAAACGCAATTTAAAAAAATTAGACAACATTCTGAAAAAAATCAAACATATTCAGAAAAATGAATGAATAATTTTTATCACAAAGAAAAGTTGGGTCGCCGGGTAAATTGTTGAACGTTACATTTTTTCATTAATTTGCTAATAACATTTTGGAATTATTATAATGCAAAACCAATCTTCTCAGCACCTTCTACATGCTTGATTTTTTTTTTTTTTTCAGATTATTATTTCATGGAGAAGTGTTCGAAATTGTCCCCAAAACTTACATTTGTATTAACCGTCGCGGAGAATAAAATCAGAACAAGCTCGTGCGGCGCAGCCCAGGCGAATAAAGGTGTCACTTCCATGGCTCAAAATCGAGACCGGAAAACCTGCCGGATTCCCACTTTGTCGTGAGTCGGAAGCGCCGGGCTCTCGTTGTCAATGCCAACGTTTCGCGGTGCTCCGAGAGTTTAGAATCGTCGCGGATTTTCGAGCCTGACGAGTTTTTGGCTCTTTCGATTCCATTAAATCCGTGATGTTGAAGTTTGCGTTGGAATGCAACGAAATTCAGAAAAAAAAAAGAATTGTAATTAACCCGAATGATGAAATTAGGTATAAAAAGTCATCATAGCAATTGGTTCCTACAATGATGTTTTATACCTAAATTCATCAATTTGGTTAATTAGAATTAATTTTTTTCTGAACTTCGTAGCATTCCAACGATGCTAACATCAGCATCATTAAATCCGGGAAATCCACAGACTCGACACGAGTGAGAAGCGAAGAAGTCGAAGGATGACGTTGAAGTTTGCATCGTTGCAACGCAACGAAATTAAAAACAATATATTAATTCCACAGAAATTTTAATATTTCACCCCCTGATGGGGATGAAATAATTTTGTTTCATCGTGCTCTTAGTCATCATAATAACTTTTTATACGCTGTATATAATCATTTCGGTTCATTAATTTTTTTTTTCTTTTTCATCTCGTTGCGTTGCAACTATGCAAACTTCAACGTCATGGCGGAGGAGACAAAAACGATCCTACGTGGTGTAAAAAAAAAGAGCAGAGCGGAGTGTCTCCTTCGCCGCAGGATACGCGATGAGCATTTTGAATTTTCGGCGGGCGATGTATTTTTTTTTTTCTTCTCTCTCTCGTCGTCCGGGAAATACGCACGTTCGGGCTGCCGCGGCGTGGCTGCGGGCCGCGTTTTCCACGGTGCCGGAGAGAATCTCAGTGGCAAATGCATTTCGCGTATAGACTCTCGGGATCTCCGCCTAGCCACGAGCGCAGACGACGACGCCGCCGGGGCGCAGCTCGTTCGGCCCTGTGGGTCCCTCTCGCTTCCTCCTCCTCCTCTCTCTCTCTCGCCCCCCGTGGGCTTTATGACCCCATTGTTCTGAAAATCAAGAAATGTGTCAGCGGCAGCGAGGGTAAAAAGGCCAGCTCGTGGCTCCCAGACACTCGCGGGTCTGTATCATCGTGGCGGTTGGTGTCACTGCCAGCGGGGAACGTTACTCTCGACGCCCAAGACTCATTCCCTCCCGCCGCTCCTCCCTTCGTCCTGTTTCGTCCGCGGTTTCCTCCTTTTACCTCTTATTGCTCGCCTCTTCCGCTTTGCTAGTCGTATTCTCGCCGCGGTGGCGGCTCCGTTAACATCCCAACGAGAAATTATCGTGCCCGCCGGCTCTTCCGAGGAGTCACGAACCCGCCGACCAATGAGTAAATATTATACTCGCTACGTTGCGGCCCGCCGGCCGTTGTCGTTGTTGGAGCAGTCGTGCCAGTCGTCTTCGTAGTCGTCGTAACCACTTTTACGGAATTTCCAACGAAATCTTAGGTCCACCGCTCGCGCGTAAACGTTTCGCGGTCCCTTCCCGCGGTTCGCCGTATGGAAACGCGTTGTTTGGTGCTTGCGGCTCGCTCATCGCCGTTCGTGCTGCAAATTCGGGGATTTTCTTGCGGTGTCTGGAAAAGCCGATGTCGTCGCGATTCTGATGATTCCACTGAGGCGAGCAGTCGTCATCTGCAATTATTGGTACAGTTAGAGAAATTGTGGTGAAAATAGGTGTTGAATTATTATTTTCTACGAGTCAATTGACAGTCGAATGGACTGCCAACTTAGTTGATTAACAGTCGCATGAAGTAATTTGTAATTCTAATTAGCAATTAATTAATAATAATAATAATAATAATAATAAAAAGACTGATAGATAGATATACATAAATTTATAAAAATGTTTATCCCATTTTATAGTATTCTATTGTTAAATCCGCTTAAAGCGGAATGAAAAATGTACACAAACTACAGAAGAAATCGTATTTACACTAGCGAAACTATATTTTTGTAAAAAGGACATGTCCCGTAAAATAAACAAAATAAAGAAATAAATAAATAATAATATATTCATATTATTAATAAGAATAGTAATATTAATATTAGTAATTAATTAATAATTAATAGTCGTCACTCAACAGTTGCCAGCCTCGTCCTGATTTTTTCCAAACTCGCACGAATTTTCCCAAAAGTCATCAAGCCCCGATACAAAAACGGCTGCTCGCTGTCTTTTCGCGAAAAATAAAAGGCCAAGCTAAATTCTTTACAAGCCATCTCGCCGTGCTAATAGACTCGAGATTCATAGCCCGCCGCCCGGCTATCCTGAAAATTCATGCGGATTCCTCTTTCTCCCTCTTTCTTACGGCACCGACTTTTGCTCCTCCAGCACGAAAGTCGTGGAGGCCCTTATGATTATGCCAGAGAGGCTTTGCCCTCGCCTCTGGCTCCTTCCATAGTTCAGTGCATACGAAGGGTATGGCTAGTGGGCGAAAAGGAGCAGACACTAGCGGTGTAGGGGGGGGGGGGGCGAGACGGGAGGGAAAAGGGGGCCGAGGGGGCCGAGGGGGGCCGAGTGGGAGGAAAAGCAAGAGCAGAAGCAGTAGAAGCACCACTCGTTATTAGTGGAAATGGTCGGTGGAAGTGGCTAAGCAGGCGATTCGTATGCCACTCGGTCCTTCCATCTCGTGGAATCGCCGCGTTTCTGTCAGTCACAATGGCCGAGGGAGATTGCTCCTCGGAGAGAAAGCTCGGGCGCGGGAAAGAGTGAGGAGAGGCAGGGCGAGAGCAACTCGGCGGCGGCGGCGGACGATGCCCGCCTAATCAGAAATTAAATCTTAACCTTAATTCCTCCCTCTCTCTCTCTCTCGCTTGCGGAAACTCTGCGCGGAAAACGAGCTCTGCTTATTCTATTTCACCGCTTCGTTTCGTTTTTTTTTTTTTTTTTTTTTTTTTCGCTCTGTCGCCGCGCGCTCCGGGAATCGTTGATCAATGCGGTGACTTCGAGTGGGTTGGGATTAACGAATAGTTTTTTTTTTTTTGGGAAATTGCTGATAAACATTTGGCAACATTTTTTTCAAGAATTTATAGCATCGAAAAAATGGTGTAAGTACAAATTTGGATAGTTGGATATTTTTTCTAGAATTGATAGCATCGAAAAAATGGTGTAAGTAAAAATTTGGATAGTTGGACATTTTTTTCTAGAGTTTATAGCACCGAAAAAATCGTATAAGTAAAAGTTTGGATAGTTGGACATTTTTTCTAGAGTTTATAGCATCGAAAAAATCGTGTAAGTAAAAGTTTGGATAGTTGGACATTTTTTCTAGAATTGATAGCATCGAAAAAATCGTGTAAGTAAAAATTTGGATAGTTGGACATTTTTTCTAGAATTGATAGCATCGAAAAAATGGTGTAAGCAAAAATTTGGATAGTTGGACATTTTTTCTAGAGTTTATAGCATCGAAAAAATCGTGTAAGTACAAATTTGGATAGTTGGACATTTTTTCTAGAATTGATAGCATCGAAAAAATCGTGTAAGTAAAAATTTGGATAGTTGGATATTTTTTCTAGAATTGATAGCATCGAAAAAATCGTGTAAGTAAAAATTTGGATAGTTGGACATTTTTTCTAGAATTGATAGCATCGAAAAAATCGTGTAAGTAAAAATTTGGATAGTTGGACATTTTTTCTAGAATTGATAGCATCGAAAAAATCGTGTAAGTAAAAATTTGGATAGTTGGACATTTTTTTTAGAATTGATAGCATCGAAAAAATCGTGTAAGTAAAAATTTGGATAGTTGGACATTTTTTTCTAGAATTGTTGATAGCATCGAAAAAATCGTGTAAGCAAAAATTTGGATAGTTGGACATTTTTTCTAGAGTTTATAGCATCGAAAAAATCGTGTAAGTACAAATTTGGATAGTTGGACATTTTTTCTAGAATTGATAGCATCGAAAAAATCGTGTAAGTACAAATTTGGATAGTTGGACATTTTTTTTAGAATTGATAGCATCGAAAAAATCGTGTAAGTAAAAAATTTGGATAGTTGGACATTTTTTCTAGTTTAGACCAAAATTATTGGATGCATTTTTTAAATATATTTTATTTAAAAAAAAAAGTGTTAGTGATTTCGACGAGTCCGGAGTATTTAATTGTGGGTTTGAATGGAACTCGCGAGTTCGCAGCTTGAAAAATTACTTTTGACGAGCCGAGTCTTCATTGATTGTACCGACCTTCGCGGTTAATACACTTATTTTCTCAATATCCCGGAATCTCTCGCGGAAAGTGTTCGCCCGAAGTGTTACGGTTCATCCGCAATGATGTTTTCCCGGGGCGCCCCCCGCGCGTTACATCTTTCAATCCGAGGTGAGTTTCGCAGCGGTCCGTTTGATTTTATCGCGCCGGGGGTTCGGAGCGTCTATTGCCCTTTGTGCGGCTCCCGGAGAGCTCCGATCGAATGGGCCTCTCGCGCATACGTTCGTGACTGTTTAATTTACAAATGTATTTCCTTTCCTCGTGGAGCTTTCAATTTAGTTGGATGTACCGAAATCGCGGAAGCACTCGCGGTCCATCTCACTCTCCACTGCAGTCCTATAAATTCCTCGAGGGTACCGAACATTTTTCACAAAAGAGCACGATATTTTTCTCGAAGTGCCAGAGTGCTTTGCCAATTTTTGGAAAATGCAATAATACGAATTTACAGTGAGAGAAAGTGTGGAATAATATTTATAACTTTTAATTGTTTGTTCTGTATGAATATTGCTGAAAATGATTATTATTGCTTTTCTTTTTTGCTGAAAATTATTATTATTGCTTTTCTTTTTTGCTGAAAATTATTATTATTGCTTTTCTTTATTGCTGAAAATTATTACTATTGCTTTTCTTTATTGCTGAAAATTATTATTATTGCTTTTCTTTATTGCTGAAAATTATTATTATTGCTTTTCTTTATTGCTGAAAATTATTATTATTACTTTTCGCCAAGATCGACCTCGAAAATTTTTCTTTTCAAAATATCAACTTTTAACCCATACCATCGTTCTCAAATAAAAAACTTTTTTTTTTTCGCGAAAAACAGACCCTTTGAGTTTTTTTTTCGATTTCGTAAAATGTTTAAATCCTATCCGATAGGTAAAAATTCGACGAGAAAAACGCGAAGAACGATTTTATTTTTCTCAGACAACCCGACAGTCAATCAGGGAACGAATAACCCGACAGCAATACTTATATAAAAAATGCGAGACATTTAACCCACTGATTTTTTTAAAGAAGAATTCTTGAATATAAAAAAATGTAAATTCGTGAGATACCCGAATATATATTCTCTTCGCGCCGCGGAGAGAGAGGAAAAAAAAAGGTGGGAAAAAAAATATCAGAGGGCAAGTTAAGGCGTACGGTCAGTTACGAGGCAAGTTTCGATGGGGGAAAGCTCTGCTAATTGTAAAAGCTAAGTCACCCGGGGGCCACCACGAGGCGGAGAAAGTCTCGGGCTTCCCTCCGTTTGCCCGGCTAACTGCGCCGGCGAACGACGTTTTTGCGCTAAAAGTGCGTCCGTGTGTGCGGGAAGCGCCGACGCCGAGGTGTGAGAGAACTCGGTGCGCGGAGTTTTCGCGAGTCTGTCAATTATGAAGGGACCTTTAATAATGAAGGCAGAAGGAAGAAGTTCCCTCGGGCGGCATCAACATCTTTCATGCTTACCACCCCCCGGTGCCACTCCGAGAGGCTGCACAACGGCCACCCTATACGGTGTCTCGACTCCAGTGGCCGCGCAGGAATGGAAATTTCAAACACTCCAATTTCTTACGCTTTCGTGAGCTGTTAACATTAATTAGACATTTCATAACGAAATCTCATTTACTCCTTCGAAAATGAAATGAAATATAAATATTTCGATCATCGAAAAAAAAAGTATGACTGTACGACAATTAAAACGTTTTCACACCGAGCAAAATATAAATAAAAAAATGGTAAACCAAATAAAAAGAATAAAAAAATAGAATCCTCTAACCAATCCAAAAAATAATGCCACAAAAAATGAATTTTGTTTCCCGTTCGAATAAAATACGCCATCAAGATAAATGTTTCGATCATAAAAAAATACGACTGCACCACAATTAAAACATTTACACACAGAGCAAAAATTAAATAAAAAATCTCTCAACGAAATCAATCTAAAAAAAAATATTCTCTAACTAAACCGAAAAGTAACAACCACAAAAATTGAATTTTATTTTCCGTTCGAATAAAATACCCCATCAAGATAAATATTTCGATCATCGAAAAAAAATTACGACTGCACCACAATTAAAACGTTTTCACACACAGCAAAAAAAAAATCGCTCAACCAAATCAATAAAAAATAATAATAATATTCTCCAACCAATCCAAAAATTAATCCCACAAAAACTGAACTTTATTTTCCATTCGAATACAATACCCCATCAAGATAAATGTTTTGATCATCGAAAAAAATTACGACCGCACCACAATTAAAACGTTTTCACACACAGCAAAAAAAAATCGCTCAACCAAATCAATAAAAAATAATAATAATATTTTCCAACCAATCCAAAAATTAATCCCACAAAAACCGAATTTTATTTTCCATTCCAATAAAATCCCCCATCAAGATCTATCAATAATATGAATAATCGACGAACCCCAAGAAGAAAACCCGCCTGAGCAAAAAAAACCCCCAGCGATGAATCCCGAAAAGGTGGCCGTCGATCGAGTCTCCCGGTCCTCTCTGTGAGCGAGAGGAGAGATTCGAAGGCGCCGCGCGGAGAGTATCGACTGTCCCCGAGCGAGCGGCAGCGCGAGAGAGGAGTAGCGGAGCGCGATATCAGTAACAACGGCGTGTCGGTGTGCGCCAGGTCCCCAGTAAATCTCGCAAGCTTGCGAAACGAAGAAGGGTCGCACACAGCGAGTAGTTCGGCGCGCTCGACGTTTAATTATTAGCGATATCGTCCCAAGACGTACGATAATCAGATATCGGATCCGCGTGTAGCGCACCGAGTATCCCTCCCCATTTCTCTCTCTCTCTCTCGCTCCTCTCTCCTCGCCTCTTGCCAGCCGAGTTTCTCCCCTCTCTTCTCTCTTCACCGTCGCGTCGTTACTTCCATATTCCTCGCTCGGAGTCCTCGCAGCATCACAGCACACCGAGTGCCTCGACTCGAGTGCGCTACAGCTTCGAAATTTCCACCCCTCCGCAGCAGCAGCGGCGGCGCGCTTACTTCGCCTCTCTTCGTTCCTCGAAAATTCCCCCCCACGCGCGTATATATCAAGTCAATAATTAACACCAGTTACAACTTGTGGGAATAGTAACGGCGTTTATGCTCCGGGGACGTCGTATTTCAGAGAAATGTGCTCTCCTCGTGCCGTCGCAGCCCGCGCGCGCAGCCACCGCGTCTCTGTTGCGCTGCGGTGCCAGAGGCGCCATCGGGTATAGAAGCCGCGCCGCACACCGCTCTCTCGGTCTCCGCAGCTTCGGAGGATTTGTCGGCGGGCCTGGTTCGCCGGTTTTGGTTGAGCACGACGCGCGCGAGCGGTGTCGAGAGGAACGAGACGCGAAAGGTGGAAACGATATGTGCACATTGGTAGCGGGTATTCGTCGTCAATTTGGACACGTTTTTTTGACGTCGTTCAGGATGTTTTTTGTGATGTTGAGGTTTGTATTGTTGGAATGCAACGAAATGCAGAAAAAAATGGATTTTAGTTAACCCAATTGATGAAATTAGGTATAAAAAGTCATCATATCCATCAGTCATCATATCAGTTAATATGATGATTTTTAATGATTTTTTTTAATTAACCCAAATGATGAAATTAGGTATAAAAAGTCATCATATCAATTAGTTCCGATGATGATTTTTTATATGTAATTTCATCATCTGGGTTAATTAGAACTAATTTTTTTTCTGAATTTCGTTGCATTCCAACGATGCAAACTTCAACATCATTATTTTTCATCGTTGCCAAAGTTTAGTACTTTACTTTACTTGAATGTAATTTTTTTATTTTTTTCCTTCAGGTGTCTCCAAAAATGAAAAAAATATAAATACGCAAAAAGTACAAGAAAATTTCGACTGACTTAAAAAAAAATGTATAAACACATTTTTATTTGATAGGGTAGATGCACTGTTAATGGCCACTGTACCATCTGTGGCCATTTTTTATCATTATATTTTCTCAAAATTGCATGTTGATTTTCCAATCAAATTGATATAAATTCACTGAATTATCGACACAATTTTTAAAATATTCATATCAACGTTTTGCTTTATTGGTTTAAATGTGATGGCTACAATCGGACCTAAGGTGGCCAAAAACGGCACGTCTACCCTATACAAAGAATTTTTAAATTAAGTCCCAAAATGTTGTTTTTGCTCAACACCTAAAAAAAAACTAAAAAAAAAATTACAAAAATATCTCTAAAGTGGCAAAGTAAGATCCATGCAAAAAAGCCAAATATCCGAAACGACGACGACAAAAATAGGTCTAATTTACGTAGAACGTCTGGTACCAGACCTCCAGGAGCACACAGCCAGAGGCGCAAAGCTCGTCTGCCGCTCGCGCCACTCTGTGTACCCAAATCTCGCTCCACCTCGCCCCCGATTCACCTCCCTCCTCCCCGCCGCGTGTGGTGGGCGAACGCGTGGGGTTGGCCTACCGTGGTAGCACATCTCGGCTCCGCCGTTTCCCGCTGCACCGCGGGACGCGTTCCTCGCGCGCCCTCGTGCAGGTGGCAGAGTTAGAGGCGCACCAGATGAACAGATAGCGGCGCGAGCTTCGCCGCGGCTCCCTGAAACACGAAGGTGGAAATATAGATTTAGACTTGTACGTAACGCTGAGGAGGGTGGAGGAGGGTGAAGGAGGGGTGGCTGCGCACACACTAACCACCGCCGCAATATCCCAACTACCCTGCTACTCTGCCTATATACCCCACGTCGACTACTCAACCTCCGCCAGTAGCCCCGCTAATTCTCAAACGTTAGTTATACACGTGCTATACGGCATATCTGTTATACGCGTCCGCGTTCGCCTTTACATATATATCTATAGGGGAGAGCGGGGCGATACGGGCCCCCGGGGCGAGACGGGTCCCCCAATTCTGAGGCAGCAACGGGGCGTGATGGGCTACCCAAATTTTTGGTGAAAATTTAATTTTTTAAAACGAGCTCGGATAGTGAAAAGAAGGACGTGGAGCCTTCAACACCCAAATTTCAGAATGCAACATTCGGGCAACGAATGAAAAATGTACGCTCTTAGAAACATTAAATTCGGCGTTGATTGCTTATTTCAGCAAGAAACGTGATTGCCGGCACAAAACACTGCCGCGATTTGAATTGACTCCACGAATTGAGCTGTCCGTTTCAGAGTGAAGTAAGAAATACCTAACAAATGTAAAGGATACGGTATTGGGCAGTTGCAAAGAAAAAAAAAAGAAAGTGAAATTTTTGGGGGGCCCAACTCGCCCCACAATTTTTTTTTTTCGCGGACGCACTCTAAAAATCGTTGGAACATTATTTTTGGGTTACAAATAGTTCATTTACGCTATTTTTAATTCCCTATCACCGTTTTTTCCTTAAGGGGCCCATAACGCCCCGCTCTCCCCTATATATACACAAAGATTCCCGCGTATACAGCGAAGGCGGAGCGAAGTGGAGCCGCCGGTGGAGTCGGGCAGGGAAACCCAGTCAAACACACAGTCGGATGCATGCGATGGGATAAGGGATCTCCTCTCCCTCTCTCCCTCTGCCCTCTCATTCTCTTTCCCAACACCCGCCGATCTCTCGCTTAAGTCTCAGGTTTACGGCGATTACGCGATCTTACCTCGCCACGACTTCCAACCCTCCCTCCCTCATCTTCGTCCGTTTCGCTCACTCCGCTTTTCTCCGTTGCCGAGTCTCTCCGTCTCTCCCGCTCGCTGGTTTCCTGGACTCCTGTCTCCCTCGGGCCGATTCGCTCTCGATCTCTCGCGCAACGTCGCGCCCTCTTCTGGTATAACGTACGCCCGGTACGCTCGGCGCGGATGAGCCTGGAAACTATAGAATATAGAATAGAAATACGACGATTACACCTTACAGAGTTGAAACTATATTCACTCGCGCCTTCCTCCCTTCCTTCTCTACCTCGTCTCTCGCTCTCACTTACTCATATACTGCATGCCGCGACGATCCCGATCCCGCCGCTGCGATGCGGTTGTTCGTATGTTTGGCTTGAGTTTCAGGTTTGCACCGCTGCTCCCGCCGCCTCGCGGCAAGGGAAGACTGTCGAGTGAGTAGGAGGAAAGACACGAGCCCCGGCCACCGGGTAAGGGTGATTTAGTGCCGGCTTAGTGTACGGCGGGGTGTGAGACGCTTGGAGACGCTGCGCCGCCGCCGCCAGCTACGCTCCTAGATCGCCTATGAACGAGTTAATGGACCGAACAAACCAACCGAGCTGGGAGTCAAAGCGAAGCTCAATGGCAGAGAGAGAGAGGAATGAACAAGCAGCCATAACGCGGGATGGTAGCCCCGCTTACCGCCCTTCGCATACCCCCCAAGGCGATCCAAGTTGATTCGGTTGTTTTATTTGACTCGGTGGAAGTTGGAGGGCGACTTGGAGATTCGTCGTTGGAGATGACTGGGGATTTTTTTTTTCATGGATTCTGGAGAATGTTGATTATTTTTTTGTATGGAAAGATGAATGTTTTGGGTTTTGCAGATTTTGTTTGTGGTACGTTGTGATATTTTGTAATTATTTCATGAAGATCAGGATTTAAAGTACGATAATTAAATTATTTGCTAGATTTTTCGTCGTTGGGAAATATTTGGGAATAGCGAATTGATTTTTGATGGTAAAAAAATGTATGGAAGAAAAAATTAATGTCCAATCAGCTCGATCGAGAGATGAAGTCGCTAGTTTTGTGTTTCATAGATTTTTTTTTTTTTTATGGTACACGTCATAATATTATGTAATTATTTAATCAAGAAGAGGATTTAAAATACGATAATAAAATTATTCGCTATATTTTTTTCATTGGGGAATATTTGGCAATAGCGAATTGGTTTTTGATGGTCAAAAAATTGATCAAAGAAAAAATTGATGTCTAATCAGCTCGATCCAAAGATGCAGTCGCTAGTTTTGTGTTTCATAGATTTTTTTTATTTTTTTTATTTTGGTACGTTATAATATTTCGTAATTATTTAATCAAGAAAAGGATTTAAAATACGATAATTAAATTATTCGCTACCATTTTTTTTTAAATTGGAGAATATTTGGGAATAGCGAAATGATGTTTGATGGTGAAAAAAAATGATCGAAAAAATAAAATCATGTCCGGTCAGCTCGATCGACAGATCAAGTCGCGATATTTTTACGATCAAGGATATTTTTTCCTCGAGGATACTTTTCATCCCCCGATAATCAGTAAAAGCGACAAACGTAAGGTGGATAACGAGCTCTCGCCCAGGTCGGAGGGATTACAGCCGTAAAGGGGGGGGGTGGTTTTCCAGTCGCAACTACAAACCGTATATATTTGAGGGGTCGCCGGGGGGGGGGGGGGGGGGGGGGGGGGGGCTGGCGGCGAGGCGCGCGGGAGATGAAACAGTTTGTGTTAAATCAGAGCGTTGCTCGTTAGGGGGAAGATGTAGAGGCTAATTAAAATAAATCTTAGAAAGGAGTAATTATACGTGTATTAGCTGGGCCGGCGTAGCGCCCGGGAGGTGATGGACGACGCAGCGGCAGATGTACCCAAACGCCTCTTCATTACTAGATTTCCCTTATTACCGGACGGACACGTTGCCGCCATTGCTTTAACCGGGCTGCAAAACCCCCCCGGAGTAACCCCCCCGAAAACTCCCTCGACCTGACTCTCTCGCTCTCCGGCCGCCCCCCGCGCACTCGCTAACCTAGACTCCCGGTGAGTTATCCTGTCTCGCGTGTATAAGCACCGAGGCTACGTGGATATAAACCGTATCCAAGCGTACATAATTATACTCTGGACAATATTTATCATAAATGCACCGCCAATTTCCCGGCATTGTAATCTTTAAAACGAAATCTGGGCTCGTGAAATAAATACAAACGAATCTTGCAACGAAAAATTCGATAAATAAATGAAAATAATTATTGACGGTTTTAAATAACATCTACTGACTGTTTTATTACGTTCAGATCGAAAAAAAAAACAAAAAAAATGGAGTTTATGACTGTGCTTGTCCATTTTTCTCACAATTTCTCCCAAAATGTAATTAAAAATTCGGTTCTCTCGGCTATTCAAAAGTTCATATATAATTTTATAATCGCTACATGTCATCGTTATAAAATTGTAACTGGAAAATAAACTGTTGTTTTATTACGTTTATATCGACCAACGAAAAAAAAATATTAATTGAATTCATGACTGTGCTTGTCAATTTTTCTCACAATTTCTCCCAAAATGTAATTAAAAATTCGGTTCTCTCGGCTATTCAAAAGTTCATATATAATTTTATAATCGCTACATGTCATCGTTATAAAAATGTAACTGGAAAATAAACTGTTGTTTTATTACGTTTATATCGACCAACGAAAAAAAAAAAATTATTTGAATTCATTACTGTGCTTGTTAATTTTTCTCACAATTTCTCCCAAAATTTAATTAAAAATTCGTTTCTTTCGGATATTCAAAAGTTCATATATAATTACATAATCGCTACATGTCATCGTTATAAAAATGTAACTAGAAAATAAACTGTTGTTTTATTACGTTTATATCGACCAACGAAAAAAAAAAAATTATTTGAGTTCATTACTGTGCTTGTCAATTTTTCTCATAATTTCTCCCAAAATGTAATTAAAAATTCGGTTCTCTCGGCTATTCAAAAGTTCATATATAATTGTATAATCGCTACATGCCATCGTTATAAAATTGTAACTGGAAAATAAACTGTTGTTTTATTACGTTTATATCGACCAACGAAAAAAAAAATAATAATTTGAATTCATGACTGTGCTTGTTAATTTTTCTCACAATTTCTCCCAAAATTTAATTAAAAATTCGGTTCTGTCGGCTATTCAAAAGTTCATATATAATTTTATAATCGCTACATGTCATCGTTATAAAATTGTAACTGGAAAATAAACTGTTGTTTCATTACGTTTATATCGACCAACGAAAAAAAAAAAAAATTATTTCAATTCACGAATTCGAAAGTATCGCGTATTGTTAATTTATTTTCGCGTGCATCGCCGTCCGCGGCTTAAATTGCGTTTGATTAATATTTTTTTGCCGGCGTCATTACAGCGCGGCAACGAGACGCAATGATTTTAAAACCCCCCCGGAAAATCGCCGGGAGAAATTCGGGTATCGAGAAATTTTAATAATGAGAAAAATAATTAGTTTAGGTTGTGGCAATTATTGTTTTACCGAAGATAAATGGCCCCGGGGGCTCGGCGCGGCTGCGAATGAACGAAAAATGTATTTATCCGCTAACGCCCGGGGCAAGCTCGACGCCGCTTTGATAGCGCCGCGTATCCGTCGAATTAGCGATGGATATACGGTGTAAGCGCGCTCACTCGCGCGTGTGTACCGCGCGGAGAATGCATTCGAGGGCTTTATAATTATGGTCGAGCGGGCGCCCGCCACTCCTCTCGCGGGCCAACGCCGTCACAATGATTCCCCAAAATTTCATTTGGCTACTTAATGTACCGTATAATAATATTCTCGGTAATAGCGCCGCGAGACTTTTCATTAACGCGCGTTTAATTCGTTTGTTTACCGGATTTTCGGAGCCCGCGGATTAATTAATATTCGGGGGACGAGGGGGGGATTTGATACTCGCGTCGGTCAGCCGAAGCCTCAATATCTCCTCCAGTGTCTGAACACTTTGAGGATATGTCCAGCGTTCTACTTATTATCAGAATTCCATTCAGTCCCTGAACCGGGAAATAAGAAAGATGAAATTTGCCAGATTCACCAACCAGTGGCTGTTGAAATTTTTCTTGTCTTGTTTTTAGAATATAAAAAAATTGAGAGGCTAACTTCTACCTGTGTGAAATACTCTTATAGATCTCTTATAGAAGGGCTGACCTTATTTTTAATTCAGAAGGGCCTTGTAAATAAATGTATATGAAGTTTGTGTAGCTTTACATAAATTGTAATTCTAATGTGAATTTCTGTTGCCCCCGACGAGTTATTGAATTTAGCCGTCATCAAATCAGAAATCAGAATTGACCTTCCTTTCAGTTTAGAAGGGCTTCATAAATTCTTTTATCCGTACTTCTAGTATTAAACAAAATTCAAATTGCAATTAAGTTGACACTACAAGTTAGCTTTTAATTTTTTTCGATCCAATGAATACTTTTGGTAGTGCAGTGATGCAAATTTTTTTATTTTAGAAATCAACCCCCCATGTATTTCAAAACCACTTTTTGGGTCCAAAATCACCACAACTATTAACACAAATTATACAAAACTCCAGAAAAAAAATTCCTAACATTCCAAAAATGATCTTTGCCTCTCCCACCATCCCCCAGATGGCACCTCAGACTAACCGCCACCATCCAACAATCTCGCCTCCAAGACGCTCCTCTCACCCCTCACAAATCATCCTCCGCTCAATTATCAACATCCGCAACATCCCACGCCCGCGCTGTCCGCAACGCATCCATACATCCCCCCTGCCTCCCAACACACCCCCGCCCACCGTAGTTAACCAAACGGAACAAGTGGAACGCATGTCGCGCGAAGCGCCATCTACATCCACATCCGCGCAGCTCTCACATCCCCCAAAACCCCGCTGCTCATGCACACGCGACATCCTCCCGTACAACACTCCAACGACGGCCGGACGTTATCGATACATTGACGCGGTTACCAGTGCCACGTGCGTCGAATGGCCGATGCGGCGGCGACGGCGGCGAGCGAAAGGATCGGTGGCGGCGCGTTAGCGCGGCGCAGGCGGCATTAATGCTTGGGGACGCCGCGCGTTGTTGGACAGACGAGAAAGACAGAGACTAGTCCGAGCGGGATGTACACTAACAGGCTTGGGCGCGGAGGGATTGAGCGAGCGTGGAAGAGAGCGAGAGACGAGAGGGGGGACGAGGGGGGGGAGGGAGGGGGGGGCGACTTTCTCCCTCACCCACACGAATGAGGGAGAAAGACGGGACGTCAGGGGGAGGCAGAGGGTGTCGTGGCAGGAGGAGGACGAAGGGGGCTGAGGGGGTCAAAAAGGGGGGGAGGAAGAGAAGGGGGGGGGGGTGGGGGGTGGGTTGCAGAGGACGCCAGGACGAAAGGCCAGGAGGAAGGGGTTGAGAGGGGCGTTATTGTTATCTTAGATTTATAGTCATAACGGATGGTACTACCTCGGTAGCCAGCGACCCCGAGCGGTCTTATAATCACCCTCCGCGCCACCCTGCGCTAGGCGGGCGGGCGCGTCCACTTCCCAACCCGTAGCAGCAGCAGCAGCAGCAGCAGCAGCAACCCGTGTGCTCTCTCGCCTCCTCCTCATCCTCCTTCTCCACCACCTCCACCTCCTCCTCCCCGCATCGCATCGCATCCCCCGTAGCACACAGCTCCAACGCGCCCGCAGTTTAAGTGATTTGCGACGCGGTGGAGCCGCCATGCAGATCCTTTTGCCTGTAGCCTTCCCACCTACCCTCGGACGCCCGTGTCTCACTCGCGCCCCCCCTCGGGCTCCTCTATCTTTTCTCTCTTGCCCTCCAGCGCTTTCCAGATCCCTCACCCTGACCTCACCCCCCCTCGTCCTCCTTCCACCCTCCCCCCCCGGCCACCCTTCTCCTTCTCACCCACGTCCACCCTTCCGCTCTTCACCCTGCGCTCTCTTCCCTTCATTCCACCTTCCCTTTCCACCCTCCTCAACACGAACTCACCGTTCTCTCTACGCTGTATATGCCCTCCAACGTCCTCTCGGCCATCCTCCTCACCCTGTGCCACGTTGGTGCTCCGTGCGCCCCGCGACCACCATCCACCCCACGCCGCTAGTAAGCTAACGGGCACGCCTAACCCACAGTCTCGATGCGCCCGCGAGGGATTAACGAAGGCCGTAAGAGCTGCCCCGCTCTCTGTTGCTGCTGCTGCTGGTGCTGGTGGTGCTGGATGGCAGTAACCGTGGAGGGCAGCCGCCGCCGCCGCGGTCACCCTGGGAGCCTGTGCTGAAGCACACCGGGCCCCCCCAAATTATTATGCATTGTGCAATAACGCAGAAGTAGTCGCGCCACCTTCCCGCCGATTCCCGGCGCTACCGGGGTGACCCTCTTCTTCTACGGGTGTATGGTTCTCGTTTTTTTTTTTTTGGTTTTCCGAAGCCTTTTTTTTCTGCTTTTTGGGCCACTGTTTTTTATTATTGAACGTGTGGGTGCTTCGCGCTCTTTCTGTGTTTTTGTCTCTGTCTTTCTCGCTCTCTCGATGATTTATATTGGGAGAGTCCGCCGTGCTGGCCAAGTGTGGGGATAAATAAGAGCTGGGGATTTAGAGCGGTTTTTGAGAAGCAGGGACTAAGGAATATGAGGCCGCTGGTTTCAAGCGCCAGCGACGTATTTCGATTTGTGGCGCGAATGGGTAAAAACGAAGGTTTTGTTAGATTTTTTTGGGGAGAGGGATTTTTCGGAGCTGCGAGGAATTGTGGATGCACGATTTTTGGAAGGCAGATTTTTTTGTATCGGTTCCGGAATTGTGGATGCACGACTTTTGGAAGGCAGATTTTTTTGTACCGGTTCCGGAATTGTGGATGCACGATTTTTGGAAGGCAGATTTTTTTGTATCGGTTTCAGAATTGTGGATGCACGATTTTTGGAAGACAGATTTTTTTGCATCGGTTCCGGAATTGTGGATGCACGATTTTTGGAAGGCTGATTTTTTGCATCGGTTCCGGAATTGTGGATGCACGATTTTTGGAAGGCAGATTTTTTTGTATCGGTTCCGGAATTATGGCATAAATTTATCTGCCTATTGTGTTTGTCAATAATGATGGTGAATTAATTTTTCCTGGAAAAAAATTGATAGTCGCCGGGCGCCTAATTTTGTGATTAAATAGGAGCCGGAAGTTCTCGTCGATTTATGTTTTGTACGACAAGTCGACTATCGAGAATAATGCAGTCACTTTCGTAGCTACGAAAACGTTTAAGAGCGACGAGATGATAAAGAAAAAAAAAACAAGATTGCCGTTCGTGCTTATGGATAGGCGACGGATAAATGCTGATATTTCGAAAATATCAGCGAGGGAGACGCGACCGGGGAAAGAGCGGAGCGCGCGGGTCTTAGCGCGCGGGGGGTTGGAGTGCTGTTGTGACGAGCACGTAGGTCTGCGGATGGAGCCAATCAAGGAACTTCGTCGTCAGCGGGTTTCCTCTGTGCCGCGTCGGTTGTTACCCTGACTTTTCTTCGTCCCTTCCGAGACGGCGCTTCGCAACAGCTTCGTGACTCCTCGACGCGGTGAAATACTTAGTGCGTCTGTGCCGTTCGAGTACTTTTCATCCGGCAACGTATTCTGGGAAACGAAAAAAAAAACAACGATGCATAAACGCCACGTACGCTGAAAAAGTGTCCATTCTCGTTCGCTAGTCGCGACTATTTTTTATTCAACCTTCGCGACTCGTAAATCGTAGTTTAGTCAATTATGCATCGCCTGCTTATCCCAATATTTATACAGTTGAATAAAAAATAGACGCATTCAGTTTTGTAAATCCCTAATTTTTATAGAGAAATAAAATTGATGGTACGATTGGCTTTGTAATTATGTTTTTGTAACAATAACTCGTAATTATTATAATATGTACAAACTTTTAGACAGAGACAAGAAATATTAATTTTCCATAAGACTTCATGGAAATCTTATTGAAAAAATGCAGAAATAATAGAGAACTGTGCTTGTCCATTTTTCTCACAATTTCTCCCCAAATTTAAACTTTTAGACAGAGACAAGAAATATTAATTTCCCATAAAACTTCATGGAAATCTTATTGAAAAAATGGAGAAATAATAGAGAACTGTGCTTGCCCATTTTTCTCACAATTTCTCCCCAAATTTAATAAAAAATTCGGTTTTTCTTTCGGCTATTCAAAAATTCATATATAATTTTACAATCGCTCCAAGTCATCGTTATAAAATTGCAACTAGAAAATAAACTGTTGTGCAAACTTTAAAATTCATAAAGCAACGGGAACTTACAACACTAATCTCATCGAATCGCCAATCCATGTGACTCATTCAAGGGAACCACGTTAGACCCAACAATAATAAATGTTGTAACAAAAAAAAAATGAATATATATTTGTATCCATATTACCCCCACTACTATTATTTAAAAGCCATCCCACCATTCCCAAAAAAAAAACTGTTAATAAACAGTCGCCGCTTGTAGTCAACCAGTCAGCCATGAATTTTCGCCGCTGCAACTTCACAAGCCCGGGGGTAGTGAAGAGGGGGGTGAGGAGGGGGTGGTGGTAGTAGAAGAAGAGAGCGGAACCCGGCGAATCGCAATCGAAACAATAATACCATTGCGCACAGGAGAGTCGTCCGTTCGCATGGGTAGGTCGGACCGTACTTATAATAGTGGAAGACCGGGGAGATGGAAACCGAGCAAACAGAGGAAAGAAGGAAGAAAGCGAGGGCCCTCGAGAGAGAGAGAGAAAGGGGAGAGAGGTCGTTGGGCGGCTCGGGGGAGGGGGGGGGGGGGGTGGCGGAGGACCACAGTACACGCTGTGTGTGTTTGAGGCGACGTGAGCCCGACTAGCGCAGGACGACCACTCTCGGGGGCTCGGGGACGATAAGGGAGCGAGAGAGAGTCGGAGCTTCGAGCGCGGTGGCGGCAGTGGAACTTGATGGAATTCCATAGATCCACGTCGCTGCCGCGTCGAGACAGAGTCGGCTAAGCAGCCATTTAAATGCAACCGATGTGTCTCGGGGAGCTATTACATCTGATGGACGGTTATTGACGCGCTCTGGCTTATACCGAGAAGCGTTGGCAACCCCCGAACCCCCCCCCCCCCCTCCGAACCCCCCTCGACACCGCCGCCCACTCTGCCCCCTTAAACCCCGCAACCCTGCCTGACTGCCGCACGGCTCGACCTCCCCGCCAACCTCCCCGTCGCTCGAGCGAGAGACCGTGAACCCCCCCCCCCCCCCCCGCCCCCCTCGATCTCCCCGTGCAGCGCCGAAAGCACCGCAACCCTCCCGCACACCGCCAACCACCACCAACCACCGCCCCCCAGTCCGCAAGTCGGAGCGCTACGTATAGCAGCCGCGGAAGCAGTGGCAGCCACATAGCGTTGAGAGCGACCCCATGGGAACCCCCCGCGAACACAGGCTCGGGTTTTCGCGAACGACGAAGCGAGAAACACGGACGTCACTGCAGCGCGCGACGCCAAAGCGGTTCAGGCGCTGGAACGCGCGCCGGACGCTCAGGGAAGGAAATCGGGGGTGATGGAGGGAGTGAGAAATTTTTGGGTGTTTTTTCTCGATCATCAGGTCACCCGGATTTTCGGTTTGGTTGGAGGCGATTTTGGGAGGCTGGAGTTTGCATTGGAATGCAACGAAATTCAGAAAAAATAATAATTCTAATTTCATCATTTGGGTGATTTGGATTACTTAGGATTATTTTTTTTTCTTTCTCAATTTTGTTGCATTCCAACGATGCAAATTTCAACATCATATTTTTGGGTTGACTTGAGTGATATTTAGGGAGTTCACTTTACTACTGCAGAAGGCAGCAGAAAAAGAATAATTCTAATTTCATCATTAGGGTGATTTGGGTTAATTAGAATTATTTTTTTTTCTTTCTTAATTTTCCTGCATTCCAACGATAAAAATTTCAACATCATACTTACATTTTTGGGTTGATTTGAGCGAGATTTAGGAAGTTCTCGATGAAGAAACGGGGGCACCGAATTATATGATTCGTGGATAGAAAATATATTTATGTGTGATTCTAAATATTTATAACGTATATTTAAAGAAAACATTTCTACTAAAAAAATGTAAGATTGTTAAATAATTATTTTACGATGACACAAAAAATAAAAAAATTGGTGCCTTCGATGCATTATCAAAGCTTTCTTTTTTTTCCCCCGACCGAACGCTCGACGAAAGATCGACGTTTCGAGTGTCGCAAATCGCCTTAACGAATCGCGACGCAGCGTCCTAAATTCTCCACGTACACCGAGAGGCGCGATGAATAATTTTGCATGCGAATGAACGGAGCAAAGAATGCAGGACGCGCGTTCGCCGAGGTTGCGACGTTTTTGGGGCAAGCGGAGGAGAAAACGCGATCCACCCCAGCGGCATCACGTTAAGACAGGGGTCGCGTCGCCGCCGTCCTACACATCAGGAATTGCCACGGCGAGGCCGTCGTGGAAGCCACACGGACGCGCGCCAGAGTTACGCGCTCCACCCCGAAACCGGCCGGCGAATACGAACGATCGAATTACCGAATTTACCTTCCGAGTCGCCGGCACTAACTTCACTTTTTATAGTTTCGCTCTTTCGAAAAACTCCCTCGTTTCCCACTGCGACTTTTCGCCCCGCGCGCGCCTCTCCCGTGACTCTTCCTGACTTCGGGTTTCCTACGACTCAACCGCCGCAGTCGCCTCGGTTCTCGGGCAACCAACACACAAGGAGAGAGGCAGCGAAAATTCCCGACCGCTCCCGCGAATAGTAAGAAAAGTGCTGCTCGGGTTACGAGTTAATGTCGAGACAAAGAAAACGGAGATCTACTCGGGATATACTGTGTCCCTCGCGCCCCGAGGGATTTTTCTTTCGCGCTCCGAACGCGCATCGCCACTCCCGTGACGCTCAAAGTGCAAATTAGACGCTGAGACGGTTGGGTCACTTGGGTCGTTCCGCCGCGAGCGGCGAATCTGCATTTGGCTTGGATGAAAAATGACGCTCGGAGAAATCGCGGTTGCGCGAAATATAATAAAGTGATAACTATCAATTTTAAATCCGTGCTTTTTTTAGTTTAAAAATTGTGCTTAGTTTTTTTTTTATTTAGATTTTAGTCTAAATTTTGTTTTATATGTTTAGATTTTAGTCTAAATTTTATTTTACATATTTAGATTTTGGTCTAAATTTTGTTTTATATGTTTAGGTTTTGGTATAAATTTTATTTTATACATTTAGATTTTAGTCTAAATTTTATTTTATATGTTTAGATTTTTGTCTAAATTTTATTTGATATATTTAGATTTTTGTCAAAATTTTATTTTATATGTTTAGGTTTTTGTCTAAATTTTATTTTATATATTTAGATTTTTGTCTAAATTTTATTTTATATGTTTAGATTTTTGTGTAAATTTTATTTTATATATTTAGATTTTTGTCTAAATTTTGTTTTATATGTTTAGATTTTAGTCTAAATTTTATTTGATATATTTAGATTTAGTCTAGAATTTTCTGCGTGGACCACGCGGCAAATTCGCATTAAAAAATTCATTTAGTTCGATGTAATGATTTCGATATGCTGGAAAAAAGCTGGATTTAAATTGGAGAAGTCAGTCGGACGGTCGGATTTTCCTTCACGGTGGATATCAAGATATCCCACGTGCACTTTATGATCTCGGGGGGGAGGAAAAAGGTCGTGTAATCTCCGTATTACGTACGGCCCTGTTTACGTCTCGGCGCGAAGAGATTCCAGGAGAGAGACTCGGCGGAATTGTAATGTACTGAATGCGCTATGCGGTATATATCTCGTTACCGGATCGTCATTTCTCGTAGCGGCGAGCGATAAGATAACTTTGGAAAAGCCAATCCTCGCTGATTGCCGGTTTCCCCGGGTCTCGTCTCGTTCATCGTTGCACCCGCCGAGCTCCGCGAAATCCACGGTAAATTCGCCTCGTTCTCAGGATGCCAAAGAGCGAATCATCATTTTTCGGTACAATAAAAATCTGCAAAAGGTAGAAACAGAAGACAATTAAATTAAAAAATCAAGTTTCCTGTATGATGTTGAAGTTTATACCGCTGGAATGCAACGAAATTTAGAAAAAAAAAAACAATAATTCTATTTAACCCAAATGATAGAATAATAATCCAACTACTAATTAGCGATTTAATTATTAGATGAAGATTTAATTATTAAATATTTAAATCATTATTAAATAATGATTTAATTAGTAATTTCATCATTTGAGTTAAATGAAATTAATTTATTTTCTGAATTTCGTTGCATTCCAATGATGCAAACATCAACATAATTTTCCCGCAGTAAAAACCATTGCAAGAAAAATTTGATTACCTTCGTAACGATTGTCGGAGTCAACGAAAAAAAAATGCCAACCCCATCGGAAAGGTCCGAGGATTGAAAGAGTCGAAGATGCGGCGTGACGGGCGACGAATCCAGTGTGAGGAGACCCCGTTAGCGAGGGTAGAGAATGGAGATAGGCGCAGGGTACACAGGAAAGCGCGATATTATCGGCGCAAAAATATTACTCAGAAAATTGCTGGCATGACTCCGTCCAGACTCGTTAATTACCGTAAATTACCCATAATTATAAGGACTATAAAAGTTTGCGCTACAGTCTCGCGGCGGCGGGTAGAGGTGCGAGAGAAGCGAGCGCGACGAGAAATCTGGTGTGATGCAGAGCCCCACTGGGCCCCGAGAGTGGCTGGCGCGCGGAGCTCGTCCGCCGCCGTGGCTCGCGAAATTCGCGAGGTGCAGCCCCGATATCCTCTATCTCCTCTCGGTTACTATTCGCCGCTGATATAGCTCACCGATCCTCGCGAGAAGCCTGCAAACTTTTATTTAATGGCGCCTGAGTTTGGTGAATGAGTGTTATTACCGGGCGTTTAAAATTCGGCGTAAGGCGAGAGAGGCAGTGTATTGCCATCCACTCTCGCCGTTTCCTAATCGACCTTATCCACTGGTTCGAATAAGATTTTATGCGGCAATTAAACGGCGCCTTAATTACGAGCAGAGGGTCCCCCCGGGTAACCGGTAAACCCGGGGACGCCCTCGAGTGAAAATATTATGCAAACAAATTTTTTTTTTTTGGCTCAAAGGGGTTTGGAGACGGCGGACGGTGAGAAGAAAATTTCGGCGTTGTTATTATGGATTTGGTTACATTGGGATCGGCCAAAAAATAAAAAATAAATAATAAATTTAAATGTCCGATTTTTTGTGATGATTTTGAATTATCTATGAGGTTGTAAATATTGTTACACTCTGTATTGGTTACATTCTGATCGCCTAAATAAATAATAATAATAATAATAATAATAATAAGTTAAAGTGTCCGATTCTTTGTGATGATTTTGAATTATCTATGTGGTTGTAAATATTGTTACACTGTGTATTGGTTACATTCTGATCGCCTAAATAAATAATAATAATAATAATAATACGTTAAAGTGTCCAATTCTTTGTGATGATTTAAAATTATCTATGTGGTTGTAACTATTGTTATATTCTGTATTGGTTACATTCTGATCGCCCAAAAAAAATAATAATAATAATTTAAAGTGTCCGATTTTTTGTGATGATTTTAAATTATCTCTGTGGATGTAGCTGTTGTTTGTATTTTGGTGCCTCGTTCTACTCGCGCGGGGCGTCATTACAACCTGTAATTTTCATAGCACGTCGCGTGCTTTATCTAATAAAAACAAATTTTTTCTAATAAAAAAAATAATAATGGAAGCGAATATCTAATTTTGAGAACAAAGCCGCGTCTATTAAGAAGTAAAAGGTGCGCGACAGGTGGTTTAATTTAGTTTTTTCTTTTTTTTTTTAGCCGCCCCGCGATCCCGCGACTAAAGTTCAACGGGCAGGAAAAACCTCGCTCGCTCGCGCTCGCGACAAGTACGCAGCGTCAGTACATAAAATCCACGGGGCTTAGAGGCAAATGCGCGCGGAGCGGCTCTCGAGGACGTTGCTTGTCTGCTCGACGATCGACCACCACCCATCAGTCAATCCGCATGCACTCGTTCGTCCTTGATAAACGGATGTGCAAGCTTTATGGGCCACCTGTTGCTGCCGCCGCTGCTGCTGCTGCTGCTGCTGCTGCACAAACTCGGAACGGGTACCTACTACTCTGTACTCTGTACTCACCACCGCCGACGCCGCCGTTGCTACTTCTGCTTATTCCGCCGCCGAGGTTTTTTGCACCAACTTTGTGTACACTTTTGTCTTCAGAAAGATATCAGGAGCTGTGCAGAAAAATGTGTGGCAGGCAGATCCATCACGACGTCAAACCTGCAATAAAAAATAAAAATAAATTATTCAACTGCAGGTTGGTACATTTAGCGCAAGTTTAGATGCATCTTGGAATCTCCAAATTTAATGATTGGATGCCAGAATTTAATTATTAGACGCTAGAATTTAATGATTGGACGCTAGAATTTAATGATTGGACGCTAGAATTTAATGAATGGACCCCAGAATTTAATTATTGGACCCCAGAATTTAATGATTGGACCCCAGAATTTAATGATTGGACCCCAGCATTTAATGATTGGACCCCAGAATTTAATTATTGGACCTCAGAATTTAATGATTGAACCCCAGAATTTAATGATTGGACTCCAGAATTTCATGATTGGACCCCAGAATTTAATGATTGGACCATAGAATTTAATGATTGGACCCCAGAATTTAATGATTGGACCCCAGAATTTAATGATTGGACCCCAGAATTTAATGATTGGACCCCAGAATTTAACGATACGACCCCAGAATTTAGCGATTGGACCCCAGAATTTAATGATTGGATTCCAGAATTTAATGATTGGATTCCAGAATTTAATGATTGGATTCCAGAATTTAATGATTGAACCCCAGAATTTAATTATTGGAAGCATTGAAAATTTACTTCAACTTTTGGATCATCGTATGCTCCATTTCCAGTAAAAAAAAAAAAAAGAAGAAAACAGAAGAAGCGAAAGACAAAAAGACTGACTGAAAAAATAAAAAAATGTTGAAAATGAAAAAAACAACAGAAGCGAAAAATAAAACGAGTGACAGAAACCAAAAAAATTGACGTCCATCCATACTTCATTTCCCTACCCAAACGAAATAATAATCTCCTAGCGTACACAGAGCCCTTACATGCCATGAATCGTCCGGAAATTTTGGAATTCACGGCGCCGGGGCGACTCGGGCGATACAGGAGATGACCGAAACGTCCCACAATCCAGATGAACGAGGCGAAGAAGGCTAAACCACGTTGGGTTAGCCTCCCAGCGCCTTTATCGCACCGCTGTGTTCCGCCGAGGCAGAGGGAGTAAGATTGGGAAGGCCAAGAGAGAGTGAGAGAGTGAGAGAAAGTCAGCTACGCGTTCGAATGCCACGGGTATAACCTGCTCGTATCTCGGGGGGGTTGCGGTGGGTCCCCTCGCGGGCGGGGGGCGGGGGGGGGGGGGGGTAGTCGGTGGGTGGCGGCGGACGAAACTCAGCCTCGAAACTCTCGTTGGGGACAACGCGGCGCGGCGACCACATAGTCGGTTCGCGCTTCGCGCACGCGGAACGGGACTTCTCCGCCACAAATCACCGACAATCTTGATTTACTTCTGTTTGCCCATTGGTTTAGTATCACTTCTGCAGTAGTAAAGTGTAATATACCTCGCGGGAGCGGCGAGAGCAACCGGCTCACGGGCCAATGAGTGAGACGGAGAGCCCGCTATGGAAACGTTCAAGTCACATTCGGGAGGGAACAAGGGGGGGAAAGGGGGGTCGCAGCCGCCCCCGCCTAAGCAACTGGCCATACACAGTCAGTTAACATTAGCAGGAAGCGAGAGGAAGCGGCGTTGGCTTCCCTTCGCAGAGATTAGGTACTTCCAGGCCCAGTGCGGAATACCGGGCGATCCTATCTCGTGCGGTGGAATCAACTAGATACACACCGGGGCCAAACCGTGGATTACGAGGAGACTGGAAACGGGCGGACAAAGGAGCGCGACGGTCGGCAAGAAATTGCAAAATTTAGCACCGGCCGCGTCAATTTGATACGGACACCTCGTTTTGGCGTTTCTTTGGTTACATCTTCGAGGGTTGATTCAGGGATTATGTTGAATTTGAATCAGGAAAATTGGAGCTAAAAATTAGAAAATTTAGCATACTAAATGTTTGATGATTTAGATGATGAATTGACAACAACAACAAATTTCAATCGTGACAAAATTATGATGGTCAAAATATTTACAACAGATTGTCCGTCCATCGTCAGCCCCGCGGAAAAAATGCTTCTCAATTCAGGGATTGTAGTGAATTTAAATCAGGAAAATTGGAGCAAAAAATTATCAAATTTAGCATATAAAATCCTTAATGGTTGAGATTGTGAATTGACAACAAAAAATTTCAAATGCGCCAAAGTTATGATGGTAAATATATTAGCGACGGATTGTCTATCCGTCCATCGTCAGCCCCGTGAAAAAAATGCTTCTCAATTCAGGGATTGTATTGAATTTAAATCAGGAAAATTGGAGCAAAAAATTATCAAATTTAGCATATGAAATCCTTAATGGTATAGATTGTGAATTGACAAAAAAAAAATTTCAAATGCGCCAAAGTTATGATGGTAAATATATTAGCGACGGATTGTCGATCGTCAGCCTCGCTGAAAAAAATGCTTCCTCAATTCAGGAATTGTATTGAATTCGAATCAGGAAAATTGGAGCAAAAAATTTGAAAACTTAGCATATAAAATCCTTAATGGTTTAGATTGTGAATTGACGAAAAAAAAGAATTTCAATCGTGACAAAATTATGATGGTAAAAATATATTAACAACAGATTGTCAATCCGTCCATCGTCAGCCCCGTGGAAAAAAATGCTTCCTCCGATATCGTTCGCGCTAGTCGATTAACGCCAAAGTACATTGTCGCTCGCGAAAAAGCAGAGAAAAAAAAAAGAAAAAAACTCATCGCGCGAATTCAGCGGGAGGAAGAAGAGGATGTATCGGCGAGTGGAGTAATTGCCGATGGGAAATCGCGGTTGAGGGATGAGCGCGGAATTCGATACGAGAGGGATACGCATCGATAAAAATAAAACACTCTCGGCCCTCTCTCTCTCTCCGTTTCGCCCCCCGCGACAGGACAGGTGAATGATATGCAGCATAATTTTTTGCGCCGTCGATCTTTTTTTCCTCTCTCTCTCCTCGCGCCAACGAGACAACGCCATTGGCGTCGTCGCGCCAATGGCGTTGTTTTGAAAATAAATCTTTTCAAAAATATTCAATTTCAAAAATAAATCTTTTCAAGAGTATTAAGTTTCAATACTTAATATTCTTCTTTTTTTAACTTAATATTCTTGAAAAGATTTTTTTTTACTTGATGTTCTTGAAAAGATTTATTTTTGAAATTTAATATCTTTGAAAAGATTTATTTTTGAAATTTAATATTTTTGAAAAGATTTATTTTTGATATTTAATATTTTTGAAAATATTTATTTTTGAAATTTAGTATTTTTGTAAATATTTATTTTTGAAATTTAATATTTTTGAAAATATTTATTTTTGAAATTTAATATTTTTGAAAATATTTATTTTTGAAGTTTAATATTCTTTTTTAAGATTCTTTTTGTAAGTAATTTTTTGTTTAGAGAGAATTTTTATCAAATGGGATAACTTCGTTTTTTATACTTGGGGTAACAATTTTTTTTTTAAACATACTTTATTTCCTTGGGGCTTAAAACTTATTATCGCATTATCGCGTCAGGTTTTTGCACAGCCCTGGGAATATCAGAGACGCTGCGGAGTTAAGACAAAGGCGTTCGATTTTTTGGCACTCGTGGAAATTCCGAATGAACACAAACGCGGTCGCTTTTCTGTCATTCGAGGAAATTCCGAATCAACACAAACGCGACTAATGACGTCAATCACACGGCCGATATATTCGGACTAATCGAACATTATTACGATATTTCGAGTTGCGAATTTCCCATTTTGGGTGTCTCCAAAAAATTCTCGTTTTTTCCCCGGAGCCGCCGAATTTTTCCTCGATTTATCTGTTCTCGTTGTCAACACGAGTAAACTTTTTTTTCCCCCAAAATTCTCTGGCCTCTAATCTCTCGTCGCGCCGCGCGAGTCGCGATGTCAAAGGTGACCGTTTAGTGCCCAGATTCGTATCAACGTTCTCGACCTTCGCGTTATAATTTCAACTCTTGTCGTTTGTCGTTGTAAAAAAAATCCAATGAATCACTGATCCATGTATAATAAACGTCAATCGTAAAATCTGTATAAACTGGAGGCGATCGTGAACGTCTTCGACTTAAAAAAATACACAACGAAAATGCGAAAGAAAAGAGTTAGATCATGAAGCTCGTTGACGTAAACGTTCCGATAGAACATAGATTTTCAACAAAATCAAATTTCAGATCAACCACGTTTGACCATCCCGTTATTTTTATTCATAACTCCGACCAGCTGCGAGATAAATTACAACACGCGGCCCGATATTTTACGAGCAACCCTGACGTTATTTATAAGGCTATTGCATAATACGCGATATCACCGTCGAGTTTTATTTGCACAAGTCATTTTTTACTCGCTGTACCGATTACAGCCGTAATCAATGAAAAAAGAAATTGTAATACTACGCTACAATATTTCACGAGTCGAGATATCGTTTTTGGCGAAAAGCGTAGCGCTCAGTATTTTCGTTATTTTTCGGAAGCAAAACGCAGCGTCTCAATGAAGCTTCGAGATCGGTCGTTAGCGCTCTGGAACATCAATTGTTTGCGTTGATATAATTGGACGTGGGTAATTTCGTACCCACTTTGTAAGATACACCGTCGTAATAAGGTTATCGTCGCGTTGACTGTGCACCACGAAGAGCCGAATAAATCACCGCCGGACAATCGTAATACCTCCGGGGTTATCGTCGCATCCGGAGCAACGTTTGCATTATAAAAGAGAGCGGACGACGGCTCGCTGAATCAGTCTGTGGCGATGGTACCGCCGATTAATCTTCTCGCGGGTAAGTCATTTTCATCATCGATTGAACTTCGTACCGTAAATTTATTATAGATTCAGTTAAAAAAAATAAAATAAAAATTGAAATTAAAGAAAAAATAACGGTTATCCAAATGATACAACAAGACGACAAAAAAGCAAATTTCTAGAATAAGTCATTCACCTTGGAGCACAAACTATATTCAATAATTGAATAGTTGAATATAGTTATTATTGAATATAGAATGGCTGTCCAGACAGCCTTCTTTCATTATTAAAAATACCTGGTTTAATTATTATTAAATTAATTATTAAATTATTTAAAAATTATTATTAAATTATTTTTAAGTTATTATTAAATTTATTATTTTTTAATAATTATTAAATTTATTATTTTTTAATAATTATTAAATTTATTATTTTTTAATAATTATTAAATTTATTATTTTTGAATTATTATTAAATTTATTATTATTAAAAATACCTGGTATAATTAACGCCGCAATATTCTATTTCAGCGTTCGCCGCGATTTTCGTCGCTCAAGCTGCGCACGGTGAGTCTCGTTGCCTGAGTACCGAGCGAAGAAGGAATTAAACGACTCAGATTCCATTTCCTCTTTGCTTCGGTAAAAATTGTGTGGTTGCAATTTTTTTGCGTTCTAAATAACGCTAATCGTGATTTTTTTTTTGCAGGGCTTCGTTTTGAGGGTGGCCATACCTTCGAGTACAAATACAATGCGGACGTCAAAGTCGGTACGGACGAAACGGCGGCTTACGCGTCGGAATTCTTGATGGAGGCTACGCTGCACTTCACCGAGTACAACGTCGAATCGGTGGAGACGCCTCCGAGGAACGTTTTCCACGTGCAACTGTTGAACGTCCGGCATGGTTTGTACAACGGCGAAGCACAGCCCGGTCGTCCCGTCGACACGCTCATCCCCATCGGCGAGGACGTCGCGGTTCTGCATCAACCCTTCTTCATCATCTATGAACCAAATGGCATGGTGAGTTTCTCCATAATCGCAAAAGAAGTCAACGCGCGGCTTTCGATTTTTTTTTATTTGTAGGGAAGCGAAATTGTTGCCTCCAATTTTTTTAATTTGTAGGGAAGCGAAATTGTTGCCTGCCATTTTTTTAATTTGTAGGGAAGCGAAATTGTTGCCTGCAATTTTTTTTAATTTGTAGGGAAGCGAAATTGTTGCCTGCAATGTTTTTAATTTGTAGGGAAGCGAAATTGTTGCCTGCAATTTTTTTTTAATTTGTAGGGAAGCGAAATTGTGGCTTTCATTTTTTTTATTTGTAGGGAAGCGAAAATGTTGCCAGCAATTTTTTTAATTTGTAGGGAAGCGATATTGTGGCTTTCAATTTTTTGAATTTGTAGGGAACCGAATTTTTTGAAATGGTGACATACGAATTTTTTTTAATTCGAAAAAAAGTTAAATCGTGACCATCGATTTTTTTATTTGAAAAGAACCTGACTCGTGATCTTCGATTTCCTAAATTTCTCGGGAAACTAATTCGTGAGCTTCAATTTTTTTTATTTAATACAAATCCAACTTGTGACCCGCGAGTTTTTGTGATTAAAAATAAGCTAGCGTTTCAAACAAAATATCGAGGACGAATTCGAAATTTCAGAAGAAGCTAATTTTTCCCATTTCTTTCAGTTACATGGCGTGAAAATTCCCGCCGACGAGCCCGTCTGGTCGAAGAACATGAAGATCGCGATCGCCTCGATGCTCCAGCTGGATCTCGCCGGCATCGACTTCAATGCCACCTTTGGGCGTCAGAACTTCGTTACCCAAGAGGTACAATAATAATCCAACGATCGCCCGCACTTTTGCTCCTCAGACCTGTAACATTTCCCTCTATTCTCGCAATTCACAGCCCACGATTTACGGCAAATGCTCCGTCACCTACGACGCCTTACGCCAGGGCGTCGACAGTAACGACTACGTCATCATGAAATCCTCCGCGCCGACGAACTGCACCAGTTTCGACTCTCGGTCCTTCAATCACGTCGACGTCGACAGTTGTCAGCCCATGAAGGAAGTCAGTATCGTCCTGAAAAAAAAAATGTTAACACAAAATGTTATGATTTACAAAATATTTTCTGTTCTCGTCATGCATTCAGGAATCGCTGAGCGTTAACAGCAGGCGATTGGTCGACGTCCACAAGACTGGCGAGGAAATCCGCATAAATAAGCTCTTTGCTGAGAATGTGATCAAGTATGTTCCGTGGAACAGGATAACGAGGCCTCACTACGCGATCACCAGGTTCGTACCACTTCGTCCTCGGCAGCCGACATTACGAGAAAAATATTTTTTCTGTCAGAAATCGTAGATCTGGCTCCCGACCGAAAATCGCCAAAATCGACCCCAATTATTTTTCTTTTCAAAATATTGACTTTTAACCTATACCATCATTCTCAAGTCGCATATTCTACCCCCGAAAACACTGGTTATTAACCTTTTTTAATCGATTTTGAAAAAAATATTTTTTTGGCGACAAATTTTTTTTTTTCTATCAGAAATCGTAGATCCGGACTCGGACCGAAAATCGCAAAAATCGACCCCAATTTTTTTTTCTTTTCAAAATATCGACTTTTAACCTATACCATCATTCTCAAGTCGCATATTCTACCCCAGAAAACACTGGTTATTAACCTTTTTTAATCGATTTTGAAAAAAATATTTTTTTGGCGACGAAAAATATATTTTTTCTGTCAGAAATCGTAGATCCGGCTCCGGACCGAAAATCGCCAAAGTCGACCCCAATTTTTTTTTCTTTTCAAAATATCGACTTTTAAACTATACCATCATTCTCAAGTCGCATATTCTACCCCTGAAAACACTGGTTATTAACCTTTTTTAATCGATTTTGAAAAAAATAGTTTTTTGGCAACAAATTTTTTTTTTTTTCTGTCAGAAATCGTAGATCCGGACTCGGACCGAAAATCACCAAAATCGACCCCAATTTTTTTTTTCTTTTCAAAATATCGACTTTTAACCTATACCATCATTCTCAAGTCGCATATTCCACCCCCGAAAACACTGGTTATTAACCTTTTTTAATCGATTCTGAAAAAAATATTTTTTTGGCGACGAAAAAAATATTTCAACCATTTCAAAACATCAAACCTAATAAATTCGGCAAAACCTAAATCACGACCGAATATCGACTCTTCGTTCTTCGTGTCCACAGCGCGGCTTTGGTCCTCGATAAGGTCCTGCCGAAGATCGAGATACGCGCGGCGGATTTCCAGAGTATGCCGCTGACTCTCGACCTGTCGAACCAGAAACCCGAGGGAAGATACGCGCCGAACGCGGCCATCGACCCGACGCACGGAAGACACGTCGTCGATCCCGGTAGCCTCGTGCCCGAGCTGCGGCAGATGCTGGAGGAGGTGGTGGACTACGTGGAGGAGAATCACCTGAAGGCCGAGGAGCCCAACTGGAAACACGGGCACACGATCAATCGGATCCTGCGCATCATGAGTCTCATGGATATTCCGTCCTTGGAGCTCATTTTCCATGCCTACCAGGATTCGAAGGACCCTCGAGATGTATTGATAAAGTGAGTTCATTGCGTTTAACGTCCGACGGAAATAATCGAAAGATTCGATCGAATTGATCGCGATGAAAAATGTCGAATGAAATTCGACCGAAAATTCGATCGAATGGATCGCGATGAAAAATGTCGAATGAAATTCGACCGAAAATTCGATCGAATGGATCGCGATGGAAAATGTCGAATGAAATTCGACCGAAAATTCGATCGAATGGATCGCGATGAAAAATGATCGAATGAAATTCGACCGAAAATTCGATCGAATGGATCGCGATGGAAAATGTCGAATGAAATTCGACCGAAAATTCGATCGAATGGATCGCGATGAAAAATGTCGAATGAAATTCGACCGAAAATTCGATCGAATGGATCGCGATGAAAAATGATCGAATGAAATTCGACCGAAAATTCGATCGAATGGCGATAGAAAAATCAGAGAGCGAGCTAATCACGTTTCTTTTTTTTCGCCTCTCCCCGATTCGCCGGCAGGACTCTCTTCTTCGACATGCTCCCTCAAGTCGGCACCCCGGCCACGAGCCTCTTCACGATGCGCCTGGTCCGCAAGAGCAAAGTCCCCGACGACTTGGCGATCGCCATGCTGAAGAATCTCCCGCCGAACGTGAAGTCGCCGAGCCCGAAGCTGCTCCAGCAGCTCGAGGATCTTTTGCGCTTCGACGGCTCGGTGTCGATCTACGTGCAAAAGGCCAGCATCCTCTGCTTCTCGTCGCTGATTCACAGGACCTTCAAGGACCTGGTGCGTCCGGCGGAAAACCTGCTTCTTCAGAAATATCTTCGGAAGTTCCTTACGCGGATCAGGGGTGAGCGCAAATTTTTTCCTGTTTTCCTCAATTATACCCCTATGGAAATGACGTATATTCAAGATATATGAATTATATAAAATTATATTATAGATCGGCCAAAAGTTCTATATCCGTCATATCTATATATTTGATATATGATATATTTTAACGAGATATATAAAAAAAAATATCATTCTTTTATATATAATAGAAATAGATAAAAATATATTTATCACACATTTTTCGGCCAGAATTTCTATATCCCTGGTTCTTTTTTTTTCCACCTCCGCAGACGAACCGAGTTACGAAATGAAGATCGTCTACCTGATGGCCATCAGGAACGTCGAGGTTGGCGATATTCATCGTCTCCTGGCGCCGATAATCACGGGCGAGCTGACGATATCGAAGGATCCGATGCACGCTCGTCTCCTGGCGATCTGGGCGGTGGAAAAATCGATCGCGAAGGATCTCGGAGCGATCGACAACCTGCTGTATCCCATAATGGCGAACGTCGCGCTTCCGTTGAAGCTCCGAGTGGCCGCCTACGATATCATGATACGCGTGCCGGACGAGGATCGTCTGAACCGCATCGATTTGTTCATGGTCACGGAGACCAACAAGCATTTCCGGAATTATCACTACACGACCGTGAGGCACATCGCCAAGGCGGACGACCCCTGCATGTGGCGTCTTCGCGAGCACATGGAGAGGATCATGCGATTCGACAAGAAATACGAGAACACCCGGTTCACACTCTCGTCCGCGTATTACGTCGACGAGTTCCTCCCGACTCTCGCGATCTCGGACAAAATCGACGGCGCCCTCGTGTTTGATGAGAAAACCGGAGTACCGGAAGTCGCGAGGTTTGATTTTAAGCTCGTCAGCGGCCCGGACAGCATCGTGGACGTGGGAGTGAGTAGAGACCTCGAAGGCATTGATTTTTCACGGAACGATAAGGAAATTGTGGATTTCGCGGCGATTTACGAATTTTCCCACTTTTATATTTTCCAATACTCGTTTGTAAATTTTCCAATACTCGTTTTTAAATTTTCCAATACTTGTTTTTAAATTTTCCAATACTCGTTTTTAAATTTTCCGATACTCGTTTTTAAATTTTCCAATACTCGTTTTGAAACTTTCCGATACTCGTTTTTAAATTTTTCAGTACTCATTTAAAAATGTTCACACACCAGTATGGAAAATTTCCAATACTGATTTTTTTAATTTTCCCTCACCAGTGTTGATACTTTCCAATACTGATTTTTTTAATTTTCCCTCACCAGTGTTGGTACTTTCCAATACCAATTTTTTAAATTTTCCCTCACCAGTATTGATACTTTCCAATACTGATTTTTTAAATTTTCCCTCACCAGTATCGATATTTTCCGATACTCATTTCGTAATTTTTCCACCAATATTGAAACTTTCCACAACTCATCCTCAAATTTCCCGCGACGCTGTTGAAATATTTCACAAGCTTTTGAATTCAATTAAACAAACTTATAGATTCTCCCCGACGAGACAAAGACTTATCTCGACACAACCCCCGCGTCTCATTCCAGATGCGACTGAACGTCGAAGGCCTGAGTAGCCTGAAGGATCACCCGATGTACGGCACGTTCGTCCACCACGTCGGCATTCTGGACGAGAACGTGCTGCGGATGCTGTCGAAGGCGCAGAAGGACGTGCCACCGTCGCCGGAGCTTCACATGGACGTGGTGCTGATGCACGAGGGCCGCGTTGTTCTCGCGAATCACTACGACCGGCAGACGTACTCCGAGATATACCGCGACTTGAAGCCCTACATATTCGGCCGGGCGAAGAACGACTTCATCCTGAATCATCGCAACGTCAAGTACCAGCGGCTCTCGCAGAAGCAGATGACAAACGACGTGGGACTCCCGGTGATGATCGACACCCAAGAGCCAATCGTCACGTCCTTCAAGTTCAACTACATCGTCCTGCCGATCGTGCCGAACGACGAGACGCGGACGGAGAGCCTTGATCTCAGTCTCGAGCTCAAGCTCTGGCGTCACGGCGAGTACTCGCTGTCGACGTACAACCCGATCGCCGACTCTTGGCACGCGTTCCGAAGAAACATAGCCGCGGACATGACTCTTCCGCTTCGGGCGATCATCAGTATGAGTCCCGTGACCGACACCTTGAAGATCCGAATCCCCGCGCTCAAGGAATTAAAGAATCCCTATATCGGATTGCGTCAGTACATCAAGGACACGGTGGCGGTGGAGGCGAGAAACGCGACGGAAAAATTGAAGAGCACGTGCCCGAGGTGCGAGGTCGAGGAGACCGTCCACGACAGGCGAGACGAGACGCCCAGGTGGTCCGACACGCAGGAATTCCCCAGCCTCAATACGATGATGGTCCTTCTCGACTGTCAGATCAGCAACACTCGGCGCCCGGTCAGCTTATACGAATATTTTCATGATTTCTTCAACGGCCCGACTCCGTGGTCCGCGGACAGCGATATAACGATGCGACAGAAGTTGATGGGGATATTGCTCTATCCGCGGATCAGTAACTGCGGGTTTCTCACGAAGATCGAGCCCGGCGAGCATTATCCACCTATCAGTGTAAGTATCTCCCGAATTTTCCCACGTCTACATGGAGAGAAGGATCTGAAAAAATTTACCGGACGCGATAGTAAAAATTACCAACGCGCCTGGTATTGAAAAGCCATAGACGCCACCTGACGAACAGTACGAGAACTATGAGAATTTCTAACATATATATATAATATTTTTACCATATTTCGTGTTAAAAATCCTCATCGTTCTCGTACTTCTCGATAGATGGCGTTATCTCTCCCCTCCACCGGAAATGTACAATACTTTTCACTAGAAATATGGTAAAAAGTATCAGATCCTTCACTCCGTGTACGGATACCATTTGCACCGTTTTGGCTATCACTTTCGTTTTGTCGAGCATCTAAGACTCCCGTGCGAACCAGAAAACTAATAAGTGACGAATGCATCTGCCGTGGCTCACGAGATTTATTTTCCCCCACGCAGGTGGAGATTAAATTGCATCGAAAATTAACGCCGGCCGTGGAGGCCGCCGAGTCGTACTTCGTGCTGCACGCCAAGAACTACAAAATCGACGCCACCCTCGACGCCATCTCGAGCGCGACGAACGCGTCCGTCCTGACGATGAGCGCTACGTTCGACGGCACCACGAACGACGGTCACACGCTGAACGAGGCGAGCCTGCGGATGCAGCTGAAGACTGAAGAGTTTACACGTGCTCCCGTAGATATTCGAGTAATGCTTTCTTTTTTTACTTAAAACAATTTGCACACTTTTTTCCCCCAATTTTTCAAACCATTATCGACATTTTCCGACACTCGTTTAAAATTGTTTCCGTACACCTGTATCGAAACTTTTCAATGCTCCTTTTTTATTTTCTCGTACCAGTTTTTGAAATCTTTCCATACCAGTTTTTGAAATCATTCCAAACCAGTTTTTGAAATCATTCCAAACCGGTTTTTGAAATCTTACCATACCAGTTTTAGAAATCATTCCAAATACCAGTTTTTGAAATCTTTCTATACCATTTTTTTAAATCATTCCAAACCAGTTTTTGAAATCATTCCAAACCAGTTTTTGAAATCTTTCCATACGAGATTTCAACATCTTCTCATACGAGATTTCCGACTTCCCACAGAATTCCCAACAGTCTGTATTTTTCTTTACAGTTCTGCGTCGACGCAAAATCGAACTACCAGCCTTACACGTCGGATCTGCTGAGGCTCGAGGGCGCGGCGGATCAGGAGTCCACCAGCTCTTTAAAGGTCAAGTGGAGCGAATCCGGAGGCGAGTTGTGCGGCGAAGATCTGTTCGCGGTGCGCGTCAGGGGCCAGCTGTCCAAGGAGCAGATCTCGAACATCGGCAACGAACCCATGACGCCTGCCTGCGCGAAGGACATTTTGAATCGCGAGAGACACGGAAACGCGCCGGTCAAGCTGATTCCGATGACGTTGAATTGTCTGAACGAGGCGATCACGTACACCACACTCAGGAAATACACGATCGAAGTGGAGCAGCACGTGGTTCGTTCGTCATGCAACTCGCTAACTGAAAATCGATGTGCCGGAAAGTCGTGAGCACATCTCACGAATGCAAAACATCTTTGCAAAAACATCTTTGCCATTTGATTCAGTTCGCAGCGCTTTTTCAGGACGTCTTGTCCGAATTCACTTTTTTCTCGATTTTTCGTCACGTTTTTTCCGGACATTTCGTCAGTCTAAAAAAAAATCCTCCCTAAAGATGTTTTCGCATCGAAAACGTCGGTCATAGATTCGGACCTTTCCCCACTCTTTTTCTGGTGCTGTAACAAGCGATTCCGTTCCTCAGGGCCGCTATACTTTCACCTCGAACGACGAGTACATCTTTCGCAAGGCCCTTATTTCGGTGCTCCCGCCGGACGTGAAACTGGACGTCGAATTCTTCCGGGTCTATAACATGAGGTTCGCGGTGGAATTTCTCATGGGCGCGACCACGACGCACAGCAGGGACGACGTCAGCAAAGCGTGGCTCGAGAATTACAACCTGAGGGACAAAAAGGCGGTGGCCGCCGTCAAGCCGATGTACTTCTTCCCGCTGGTGAACACGAGATTTTCCACCGACTTCCTCGACGACTACATCGAAGACGTGATCAGTGAGTTCACGCGGGTTTGAAAATTCGAGCCAAGCGATCGTCGTTGTTCCTTCGTCCTCATCAAACACCTATGGAAATAAAGCATTTATATATTCAAGATATACGAGTTACAAGCAGGCAAAATGGGATTTTTTACGAAATTAACACTGAATTGAGATAAATGAACATTTCGATATTTGGGACAGACTTGAATTTAGGGGGGCATTTGCTTTATTTTCGGCTAAAGTTCTATGTCTCATATATTTTCAAACATACTTTATTTCCATGGGGATTAAACCTCACTCGTCGATCTCTCATTTTTTGTCAGGATTTTTTTTATATATTTTCAAATATACTTTATTTTCTTGGGGCTTAAATTTCACTCGTCGATGTTTCATTTTTTTTTTTTTTTTTTTTTCAGGACTCTGCGTGGTTCACCCTCACAGCATTTTGACCGCCGATGAGAAGAACATTCCCTTCGAGCTTTCCCACGACAAATGGACCCTCGTGACCGGCGAACCCGATTACAAGACGTTCGCCGTGTTCGCCAAGGCTCACGGAAAAATCGGCGATCTCGTCGCCACGAAGATTTACGTGGGTCCTCATCGCCTCGAGATTTTGCCGGACGAGAACGGCGGCTTTACGGTGACGTTGGACGGTCAGTCGGTGACCGACAAGTTGATGGCGAATACGGTGATATCGACCTCCGACCCCGGCGGTGATCTCGTCTCGTGAGTCGACTCGTTATTTAAACGGAATTTCATAGCCGACGAAGATGGGGCGAACGGCGAGTAAAGTGAGAGTAACGCTAGCGTCTCGATCGTCAAACTTGAAAAAAATTTGTCGAAGGAATTTTACTCGATCGGTCAAATTTCTTTTCATTCGAACAAAATCAGAGACGTTCGATGAGGAAACGGAAAACAAACAAAATGAACTCAATACGACAGAACCTCCTTAATATTTAGCATCGAGACGTCGTCGCCTCTCTCGATTCACTCTTCGTTTGCCTTCGTCAAGAGTCGAATCGACGTTTGAAAATTAAATGTGTCTTTCGTGTTGCAGACTGCAAAAGTGGAACGACTACGTCGTCGTCGAGCTTCCGCAGGTGCCGTTGTTCTCCGCGTTGATCCACCCCCGGCAACTCATGGTTACCATCAACAGATTCCAGTTCGAAGGAAAGGTGAGCGGACTGTGCGGAAAATTGGTCGGCACTTACACCACCAGCATCCCCGAATTCTACACCCTGGAATAAACCTCCGGCGACGGTTTCGGCGATTCGACGGATTACAATCATAATTAAATGGTACATTGAGTATCTGTCCGAACGACATCTGTCGTCAATTTGTGGATTGCATGCAATTTGGGCAAACTAGCGAACGGCGATAAGCGTGAATAAATAATGTGCGGATGTTCGCACTGCATTTTACGAGATTGATGTATTGTTTTTTCAACATTTGTTACGCCAAGTATAAAAATCGATGTTATCCCATTTGATAAAAAAATGTCTACTTAAATAAAAAATTACTTACAAAAAAAAATCTTTTCAAAAATATTAAATTTCAAAAATAAATCTTTTCTGATATTATATTTCAAAAATAAATCTTTTCAAGAATATTAAGTTTCAGAAATAAATCAAATCATCCAATATATTAGCCAAGCATCGTCCCTCTAGTCACTGGCATGCAAAAAACTTGACGCACCAGCGACTTAGTTAACAAACTTCGTTAACAAAGATTTGAAGTTTACAAACATTTGAAGTTAACAAACAAATTAAGTTTACAAACATTTGGAATTAACAAACAAGTTAATTTTACAAACATTTGAAGTTAACAAACTTTTTTGAGTTTGCTATCTGCTAACAAATCTGTTGGAATGGCGAAAAAGATATTCATTTATTATTATATAATTATAAACATAATATTAAGATAATTATTGTTATTCTTAATTATTTTAATATTATCATAATAATTATATGAAGGCAGCCTACGTCACGCGCCCCGCGAGCCTCGAAAGAGGAGGGTACGAGTCCGCTCATGCGCGAATCGACTCCCCGGGCGTCGTCTCTGTGTGCGTGTGCTCGACGTCACACGGACGAGGGCCGTGAAAAGTGTGCGTCGGACAAAAAGAAAAATTTAATGTAGCCAAACATTTCGATCGATCAGATATCAGCGTTGCGGTTACCGATTTCGTCGCCATAGGTCTCATTCGAAAAAGAAAAAAAAAATTGAACCTGATACATTTTTCGTCCGCGAGGCGTCGACAGAGATATAACGAGTTGCATTTGAAAGTAACGGAAAAGGCCCCGACTTCGGGATAATAAGAGTAACAGTAGCGCCTCGTGTCGATCGTGTCGAGAGGCATTATTAACTTTTTTTTAATACTTGGCGTCGAGACACTACCGCGTCGTTTGATTACACTTGAAAGTAACGGAAAAGGCCCCGATTTGGGGATAATAAGAGTAGCGGTAACGCTTCATGTCGATCGCGTCGAGAAGCATTATTAACTTTTTTTTTATACTTGGCGTCGAGAAGCTACCACGTCTCTTGATTTACATCCGTGGGTTTGCGGAAAATACACAGGCCGAGCGAGTCCACCGACGATCGCGACTGCGCCACACACTGACGCAACGTTATCGGCTGGATGGACGAGCGGTTTTAACACGGCTCGCGCATTTCTGTAATGATTTACAAGCATTATTGGGTATTAATTTCAATCTACGCTTTGCGAGAGGGATAAAGTGGCGGCGGCTCGCAATCGCGCTCTGTCTCACTTTTTGTCGTTCCGCACGGCGATGCGAACAAAAGAGACGGACAGAAGTCGCGGGGGTGGAGGAGGAGAGCGCAAAGAGGGAAAGAGAGCAATATGACGCGAGAGCGTTGGGAAAAGGGAGGAGGAGGGTGGAGAGGCCGGGAGAGGGACGGACAGGTCGACGCCGCACGTCGCAGGCTACAAATCAACTGTTCCGAACAAATTATGAATGATATATTCGTTCCACTCGCTTGATATACGTATATCTCATCCGCGTGAGCCGCGCGCGTGCAACGACCCTGGGTGCGCCCGTCGCGGCTGCTGGTGCACCTAACTGCAGTTGCAAATTTGGAAAATGCGCGGAGGGGCAAAAGGCGGGGGAGCCGTCAGTAACGGCAGCGGCGGCCGTTCGATTTTTATTCGAAAATACTTTTTCACAGCCCCGCGGATGACGAATGAACGTTCGATGAGGAAACGAGAGCGAGACGGAAAACAAACAAAAAGGACGAAAAAAAAAAAAAAAAAAAAAAAAAAACAGAAAGAAAAATAAAATGCGAGGAGAGAAGGTTTCGTCAACGCTGTATTGAGAGGAGATCTATGGATCGGTGGGGAGAATTTTACGCTGACGAGATTGAGCCACGATGAATCTCGATTGTGGCGCATTGGGGAAAATTTGAGTTATCGGAATTTGTGATATGTGAGGTATGGAAAAAATTCATGGGCTTAAAAAAAATTATTTTAAGCTGCGATTTTGTTTTCCTCGAATTACTAGAATAAAAAAATTATAGTAGTTGCGGAATCAGAATTTACGCTGACGAGATAGAGCCACGATGAATCTCGTTTGTGGCGCTTTGAGAAAAATTTAAGTGATCGAAATTTGTGATGTGATATGGAAAAAATTCATGGGCGTAAAAAAAAATAATATTACGTTACGAATTTTTATTCTTTTTTTTTTCAAATTACTGAAATAAAAAATGTAGTTGCGACTGTCAAATTTAGCTCTTGATGGACAATGGATTTCGAGCGCGGTCGGGCGGTCCACATGGACACATCCTCTTCCTGCCGGAAGCTCGGGCGCATCGACGCGGCGCGCGGGCCGCGATAACGCGGCTCTAATGTCCCGAATCGTTCGGTTGTTTTCCAAAACCGCCCCCGCGTCCTTCGATTTTCGTACGTAACATCCGCAATAACTTGGCGCTATAAAAGCCGCGTCGACAAATCAAACTTTGACGTGATTCACTGGCGGGAATAAATTTTCGCGGATCCTGACAACCGGAGAGACGGCGCAGTGACGTGGACATGTGTTCGCTCCCTCGCTCTATCCATCCCCGACCGCCGCCGCCGCTCACCCCAGCCTCGCGCTTCCCTCTTTCTCCCTCGCTGCTCTCCCATCATTTTTTTTCCACGTTTCTCCGTGCTTCGCTCGTGGTTGCGTACTTCGGCCATCAATTCCGTTCATCAGTCTCGTTTCCTCTCATCGCGGCCGTATATCGCTTATTTAACCTTCTCGCTACAACCGGAAATGATCTGTCCCGGGTTTTCGAACTATCGGGCGATATATTTCGCTAAAAATGCTTTCTTCTTTTTTTCTGCGCCGTCACATGTTGCGTTATCATTCGGTGGAATAATTCGAACGTTTCGCGAATGTTTTTGAGAATATTTTGCCTGACCGTATCGGGCAATAAAACGCGATTTATTTTTTTATCGATTAAAAAATATACTGCTTAAAAAAAAACAGTCGGTGAAATATCTCGCGTTTTCGATATAAGTATTGTTGTCGTGTTATTGGTTTTCTGATTGGCTGTTTGTATGGCGTAATATTTTCACGGATAAAAAATCTTTTCAGACCCCCAAAAATAAAAAATAAATCTGGCTTCAAAGTTCTGTGAAAAATTCAAAAATCAAGATATTGCGTTTCGTCTTGCGGCATTCTCTTCGTTATTGAGTTTTCTTTCGAATAAAATAAGAAAATTCAGGTTCGACTAATCCAAAAAAAAGTAACCTCGATTTTAGTGAAGTGACAACTGAGTAAGCGCGCGATTAATTTTCGATGTTATTTTTCTACTGAAAAAAAAAAGCCCAAAATCAAAGATCTCCCTTTGATCATAAATAACGAATATATAAACAACGTTTCATTATCTTGAGGGTATCAATGCGTGGCTCCGTCTTCGCGAAACACCCACAAAGACTTCTGACCCAACCTCTGACCCTAATAGCCACCGCGGTTCCGCCGGCTATATTTTCAATCCTGGCGAAAGCCGCGCGAAAGAAAAGCGAAGCCACAGAAGTTTTCTCAACGTCTCAAGGCTTCGCGGTCGTGTAAAAAGGGCTCATTGCGCGTCTTTTCGTCTCTCGGCTCTCTCCAGAGGGTGAGAAAAAGAGAGGAGAGGCTGCCGGAGCTTTTTCTTTTTTTCCTACGAAAACGGACACCTATTTGTGTGCTGCACGCGTCTCGAACTCCTCGGGCGGGATCTTTCAGGACTTCTCAAAATCTTTCTCAAAGGCGCAAAGGCTTTTGTCACGAAACCGGCCAAGAAAAAAAAGCCAAACATGGTGAAAAAAAAAAAATACTTGAACAAAAAAAACGAAATAAATCTCTTGTACCCTCCGAATTATCCAGGAGTCGAAAAATGACGTCGCAGTCCAAAAGTCGATTCTGCAATTCCGTCATCGCATCGCTCGACGAGGACGATAAGTCGAAGGCGACGTCAACGACTTCTTCATGACAGTCCGACGGCGTCGAGGGGTCGTCGACTCAATTTCGTCAGCTCGAAGTCCCGGAATCTGCGAAGAACGAAAAAATAAAACACGTGAGCGCGAGATAGAGAAAGCCGAGGCAGCGACGGAGCTCAAGGGTTATGGTTGACTGTCGGGAGATAGGAAGGCAAAGCACCCGCGAGGGGGTTGAGGGGCCCGGCGCGACGGGGGAGGGAAAGCAATCAGAACTTGGGCCATTGCTGGATATTACGAAGACGTGAGAGATGTCTCAATCATATTAATTGCCGAGATAACAGTTGCTTCGACGGCGGTGCCAACCCTTCTCTCCCGACTGCTACACATTTTCAGCCTCGACGTCGCGAGCGCTCGGAGTGAAATTCCGCTTTCTTTTCATTTGCCTCGCAGCCCGAATGACAGGTCACGAATTTTGATTATTCGCCTGTGAGACGAAACGTTTTTGTTCACTTGTGTCGGAAAATAAAAATTAATTATTGGAATGAAAATATTTGGTGATGTAAATTATGTAAATTTATAGCAGATGCACCCAGAGAAATCGTCCTGATGGAATCTATTCGAAACAAATAATATTTATTTGAACGAAATAAAAATGTATTAGGATTAAATAAATGTTATTTCGTCCAAATAAATCCTATTAGGCCGGCCATTAAATAAATGAATCTATTTAAATAAATTAGTCTATTTAATAGCCGGCCTAATAGGATTTATTTGGATCAAATAAAATTTAGTTCATTCAAATAAAGTTTTATTTCGTTCAATTAAATTTTAATTGTTTCGAACAGAACCCATCAGAACGATTTCTCCGGGTGTGGTCTTCGAGATATTTCAAAATAAGAGCTACGGGTAGAGAAACCTCATTTTTGTAAATTTTCGCAGAAGCTCCAGACGAGTCGATGGGGTGAAGAAAAAGTAACATTTCGTTAGAAAATTTCGTATAGATTATGTGGCCTCGCGCGCGGCGGGCGTCGGGGAGATCCGGCTTTTTGCACTTACAGAGGCGGGCCGAGCATGTGCTATTCGTGTAAATGAGTCTACGTGCTCGGCCACAGAGCGACTCAGCGTATATAAAATAAGCTGACCGACTCTCCGGGGCTCCCGCGGACACGACCGCCGTCGACGGATAAGTTTGCTCCCCGCAACTGCGAGTTCAGCTTTTAGCGAACTCGCGCGGTACCTGCGTAATCTTGGGTCAACAGAGAGCGACACTTTTGTTAATAAAGATCCGGCGGCTCCCCGGTGTCACCCTTCTCGAGATAACTCTTCTCGTTATTATTACGAGAACATAATTTCTCGAAACGTCTTTTTCTTTCCTAAGACACCGTTTTTCTATACCGCAACTATCGTCTCTCTCGTGGAATAATTTTTTTTTTTATTGGAATAAAAAAGATCCATTTTAGACTTAGCGCTGCGATAGTTCGACGCACCACCGCTAGATGGCTAACTGCTGATTCTTTTCTCGCAAGCGAATCAGTGCTTCAAGTCAGTGTAAAGAAAAACAAGCAGTAAAATCGCCCGTGGATGTTTCGAAGCTTACCAGACTCGTTGAAAGTCTTTGATCTATTAAAAAAAATTATTTCTAAACATATCACCAAGGATTTCGTGCCCACGATTCCGCCCTACATGCGCCTGTGAACAGTTCCATCTATTGAAAAAGAAATTCCCACTATTCTGGCGCGTATATCGCGTCCACAATGGAAGTCAATGAGGATAATCGTCGGCTATCAAGTTTCACGGCAGTGAGTGGCCGAGAATACGATACCAAACGCACCTGCATATGCACATCCGCAATATCGTATCTCAAATCATATCTGCATCCACACCATGATCGCCCGGGCGTTTCGCCGGCGCGCACGGAGCTATAGCACAGGGCGAGTGAACCGCGTTCCGTGTCCCTCGCACGCTATTCCTCCAACACACCCCGAGTGCCCCCGGACGATACACAGGACTTTGTCGCCTGTATGAATGAGTCCCACCGCGATGTGTCATTACTCGTCATTATCCACCTATCCAATCGCTCAGCAATATCTATCCGACCGTGCGCGCGGCGCTCCCGAACGTGCAGAGCCCATCGAGCGGCGCGGCCTCGCTCGCCATGATCACCGTTGCCGCGTTCCACCATGAGCGCCCAGCTTAGCCGCAATCATCAAGAGGTTTCTCCGCCGTAGTCAACCGGTTCGCCCGTTGTGCCCTGCAACATCATGAAGCTTGGAATTAGAGCGACCGAAAACCAACACGTACTGTATACAATTGTGACTCCCTCTCCAATGAATGTGTGATGCACGGATAAATTTTGATAAAAACAGAATAAATAAAAAGTGACGCAACCTGACGTCGTAAAGTTGAGGGCGCTCTGTTGAAAAGAATTGATGGAAACCGACAAAAATGGACAAAAACCACATACACGGAGAGAAGGATCTGATAAAATTTACCGGACGTAAAAATTACCAACACGCCTGGTATTGAAAAGCCATATTTCTAACATATATATAATATTTTTTACCATATTTCGTGGTAAAAATTCTCATCGTTCTAGTTCTTCTCGATAGATGGCGTTATATCTCCCCTCTACCAGAAATTTACAATACTTTTTACTAGAATTATGGTAAAAAGTATCAGATCCTTCTCTCCGTGTAGATCTTAATACAATCTTATCTGTACCTATGCTGTTTTTGTCCATTTCTATCGGTTTCTATCAGTTCTTTTCAACAGGGTTGAAAAACTCCGCGTCCTCGAGCCTCTTCTGACTCCTTCGACAATATATATTGTCGTGGCCGACGAAAGAGGCGCGATTGCCCTGGCGGCTCAAGGAGTCAGAAGAGGATTGAAGACTCGGAGCTTTTCAACCGGTTCGCCTGTTGCACCCCACAATATCATAAAGCTCAGAATTAGCACGACCGAAAACCAACAAGTCCTGCATGCAATTCTGACTCCCCCAATGAACGTGTGATGCACGTATAAATTTATCCAAAAACAAAATAAATAAAAAAGTGACGCAACCAGACGTCGCGATGTTGAGGGCGCTATTGTCGTGGCCGGCGAAAGAGGCGCGATTGGCCCGGCGGCTCAAGGAGACAGAGGAGGCTCGAGGACTCCGAGTTTTTCAACCGGTTCGCCTGTTGTACCTCACAACATCACAAAGCTCAGAATTAGCACGACCGAAAACCAACACGTCCTGCATGCAATTCCTACTCCCCCAATGAACGTTTTGATGCACGTATAAATTTATCCAAAAACAAAATAAATAAAAAAGTGACGCAACCAGACGTCGCGATGTTGAGGGCGCTATTGTCGTGGCCGGCGAAAGAGGCGCGATTGGCCCGGCGGCTCAAGGAGACAGAGGAGGCTCGAGGACTCGGGAGTTTTCCATCGCGCGGGGCTCTCTCTCTCTCTCTCTCGGCGAGGCACCACGCGAGACCGGATGTTATTGGCAGGAGAGTGGAGCCATTAGTCGCGATGATGGATGCCTGACAGTGGAACGCGCACTGGAGTCCCGCTCGCCGGGCAGCCAAGCAGCGGGCTCGGGCAGTTACAGTAAGTAATGGCTTCACTCTGTGCCCCCTGAGAAAGCCTTCGGTGCGCCCCCTCTACCCCCCCCCCCCCCCCCTCGTTCCCCTTCCGCCCCCCCCCCCCCCCTCCGCGCGCCCACTCTTCATCGCAAACTACGTCGACCCGGCCCCGCCATTCGAGTCCGCTACTCCTTTGGTCTCTTTCTCCACTCACCTCCCCCTCCTCGGGCTTCCTCGTAATAACAACAAATCTTGCCTATATTAATTCTCTGACGGGCATAACTCTCCGCGTGTAGTATAGACGACGACGACGACGAAGCGCGGGCGGGCAACGCCGGGGAAAAATTGCCCGATGAAAACGTCGCCGGGGCGAAATACGGGGTTTCGAATTATGCACGCACTTGCGGAACGCGGCGAGTGTCCCCGTGGGAGGAGAGCGAGGGCTGCTCTTTCCGCTGATCCGGGCCGTCCCGGAGATGATGTTACGACACTCCCGACGCGACGGATTCGCGGAGAATGTTTCACAGGGGTTAAAAATTACGTCGCTTCGTGGACCAGCGAAATTCATCGCATTTGGGGGACTGACAATGATGCCTCATCGGATCGGATCGACAATGATGCCTCAGTGACGCGGGACATTTTTGGATCGAAGAAAACTCGGAAAGCAATTTTTCTGATAAAGAGGGAAAATTATCGAAATCGTTTCGGGGGTTGTAAAAAAAAACCCTGGTCCATAGTTGATATTCGTTGCCTTCATTATCACCGTCATGTGGATTATTATCACTGCCGCGGATACCAATACGATTATTGTCACATAACTCTTCACCTAGTGCCCGGCGCGGCGGAGCCGCGCGCGCCCGCCCTGCTACAGTGTATCGCATCCTGTATAGATTCGACAATGAGCACTGTCGCCCCGAACACCTGCCCCACCTGCTATAGCTTAGCATACATCTCCGGGTGTATGTGCTGCGGGGAATAACGTACGCATATCGCACGCCGGCAGTTTAGGCACGAGCGTCCGCGGACGCTCGTGAATGTTCGCCAATTATTGTTAGGATAATCTGCCGCGAGCCTGCTGGGACTGTTAAAATTAGAGGGGGGTGGTTTTGGGGAGCCGGCCGAGCGAGGGAGCGAGAGACGCGCTGCAAAACGGGAGGCGTGGCTGCATCATTGCCCGAGTGCACAACCTACGGTGCAACCTACACTGCAGGTTGCCCACCGATACGCACGGCCCGGTAGCGCCGGGGCGCGCACACGAACCTCCGACTTCGACGGTCTCACCCTCGCCGACCCCGCTCTAAATCATTGATTGTTGCATTATCTGTTATTGGTAATGCAATTAACCGTTTACTGTAAAACAGCAACGCGGAAACGTTGCCCGCTGCCGCGGCTGACTCTCGGCTCAAAATCCTCCGCCCCCCCCCCCCCCCCCACCCACCCCGACGCCGACCTCCGTTACTTCCGCCTCGCTGGCCGGCCTGCACCCTAATTCGCGGCTACGGTTGCTCGATATCCGGGTATCCTGGCTGTGCGATGCCGCAACTGTGCCGCGCGTCTCGTCGATTTGCGGGGAGGAGGACTCGATCGTCATGGGGGTGAAGAAAAGATTTTTTTTTTAAAGTGGTTACGAACGAATTGACGGAGTAAAATGTTGAGAAATGCAAGGGAGGTCATCTATGAGGATACCTCAATGCGGATTGTTCAGTACATTAATTTTCCTTAAGGGAAGGCGAAACTTCCGTGAGTGCGAGAGAGATAGAAAATCATTTTCTATCTCTCTAACTGTAAACAATTATTCTGACGATGCCTAACGTTTCCGAAAAAAAGTCAAGTTTTATATCATTCCTCTATCGAAGAATGATACAAATGTAACTTTTACATAATTCAGAATCGATAGAGAAATTACATAAAACTTTTCCTTTTTTTTGGAAATGTTAGGCATCGTCGGAATAATTATTTATAGTTTTTATTACCGACTGAGTAGATTTCACCTCGCCTCAAGGGGTTGCATAACTGAATTTTTTCAAATTCAATTAATAGTATAAAAAATGTACTCCACCTTAAGCATTTTTTGCAGACAAAAATACTTAAGGTACACCAAAACACCAGCATCGTAATTCTGTCGCTTTTCATCGAGCACAGGACCAACCACGGAATCGGCTTGCCGGCCCCTATCGCTCGGTCCCCGCCGATTGTACCGCTCAACCGTTCGTCGAATAAAGCGCAGAGGGCGCGCGCGCGCACTGCAGCCTCGGCCAATTTCGAAATCCCGGAAACCCCGAAATCCACGCGGGGAAGATTAAGCGTGGACCAGCCGAGAGCCGGAGCAGCTTGGAAACGCCATCCTCGTCCCTTCAATGCGGCCGCTCAGGCCACCGAACGTTCCACTTCCATCCGCCATGTGTACGTCCCACCTTCCCACCTCCTCCTCCTCCACCTCCTCTTCGGTTCTCGTTTTCGCCTCCTCCCTTCCACGCTCACCCCGCGTTTTCTATCTCGCCCCGCCGGTCTCCGCGCGCTTCCCCCGTCGACCATGTTATTCCGCGTATATGATCAGGTGCAATTACAATCAGGTTAATAATTGTTACTGCTCCCGCGCGCCGTGCCCGAAGTGTCAAGGGATGGGGGAGCCGCGCTAGCGGCAACGCCGCGCTGTGTTCTATCCACATTCTGTCTATGTACACACAGAGCCGGGGGAGCCACTGCAGACTGCGCGAAACTCCGGGGCTGCAGTGACACGCTTCGTTAGGCCCTGCTTTGCGCATTATTATTGCGCTCTGCGGATTATCGAGCATCGGGACGGCGCGTTTGTGCGTTCTGTTTGGTGCGAGCGGGCACGTTTTTTTTTTTTTTTAATCCTCGCTGCCTGTGTCGATGGTCCGGACATTTTTGTCGCAGTCTGATCCGAGAGGCTCTTTGGTGGAAGCTTTTTCCACTTGGACTTTGGATCGTTCTACTGTTCGTGGAGAAATTGCGCAACTGGGAAATTGACTAATTTTATTAAATTTAAATTAAGTGTAAAACATAGTTTGAAGGTAAATTAAAAACTTTAATTTTGAATTAATGTAAAAATTAAAAACTTTAATTTTGAATTAATGAAAAAATTAAAAACTTTAATTTTGAAATAATGAAAAAATTTAAAACTTTTATTTTGAATTAGTGAAAAAATTAATAGGTCTTTGCAAAAACATGACTATAAAAAATAAGTACGTGTTAAAAATTGTTAGCTGCCACTTCAAGCGTGTCTAAGAGTCCCAACCCATTTTTAGCCTCATTAGAAACTGCGTGGATGATGCAAAAAAAAAAGGAAAGCCAGCGAGGCGAGCAAAAGGGGCTGCGAATAAGATACACTTTTTCGACCCAGACGACACCTAACGGCCCAGCTCGCAATTAGAAACACTCGCAATTAGAAACGTAATAACCCCTTACGGCTAATAAGACGTTTAGTAATGATACGCTAACGACATTGGAACAATTATCCCGTTGCCGAGGGCATTAGAACGCGCGCGCGGAAAACGCGAGAAAGCCCCCCCTTCCTCACACTCCTTCCCGCCCGCCGCCTTATTCGAAAACAGACTTTAACCGAAATTACGATCGCAGCGCGCGCGAGAGGCGGCAAGCAGATTTCCTCCCGAGTCGCCAGCCCCGCGACTGTTTCCGCGCTGGAATTCCGATTAGAGAATCACCGGGTGCACCACGGCCGTGTCCCGCGAAAAGAGAGCCTCGCGATCGACCAATAATCTTCCGTAATCCTCCACTCGCCGCCTTACATGCTCGCGATAGCCCCTCGTGCTATCCTGCGCCTAATTCCTATTCGCAGTTCTTCGATTATCTCGACGCAATCAGGAGGTTCATAATTGAAAGCGATCGATAAAGGCCCGCAGCCGGGTAAAGCAAGAGTAGCGTTAGCACCTCGTTAAAAAAAATACCGTCGCTCGAAGGCCGACGAATTTTCTCATAATACTTGGTGGCGTCGCGACGCTGCTACGTCTCTCAGTAACCCTGGGTTATTTTATTTTCTGCACAGAATTGATCACGGTCGAAAGACCCGAAGACCATTCGTAAACAGATTTGTCGCTGAATTCCTCGTTGCCCGATGTCAACGCTGCAATTCGCAAATTCCATTTATGAATTTATGTACTCATATTTGGTTAACTCCTCGCGCGGTAGTGACGACGGCCGCCGGGGGGTTCCTTTGCCAACCGGGCGGGGCGGGGAGGCTTGATTTTTAGCCTTCGAGAAGACAGCATGAATATGGAGCAGTGGCAGAGGAGTCGGCTGTACACGCGGCATGATATTCTAATACCTGTTTTCCCCGTGCCGTCCTTATAACCAATAGGGGGCGAGAGAGAGAGAGAGGAGAGCAGTCTCGAGGATTCTTGTCGAGGCTTTCGGCGTAAGTCCTCTCGTTATGATTCAACGTTTTAAGCCGCTCTTGGCCCGCGACGACGCGTCGCGTCGTTTACCCGCTAATTCCCCAGCGGCAGTTCCACGCGGCGCTAACGCTCCACGTCTCTCTCTCTCTCTCTCGTCTATTCCGGAAACGGAAGCCCCGCCAGGCGGTGGCTCGCGGTGCACGAGAGATACCGACGTCACGAAGCTAACTCACTCGCGCTCTGTCCTTCTCGCTCCGCCGCCGACCTCCTCCTCCACGCGCGCGCCGCTGACTTACAGAGTCGCAAAATTGCAACGAACGCGCGTCCCGGAACCCTGGCAAGCTCCTTCGAAAACACGCATAAATCCTTGTGACGCATACTCGTTGTGATTCGTCGTTCGTTCTCTGGTGGTTCGTGCGTGCGATACACGTGGCCGCGTTTACGACGGGCATCAGCTAAATATGTCGGAAGTTGCGGTGGTTTCCTGTAAACAAAAATGTTCAATCGTGATTAGATGGTAAGCGAAAGGAGGTGAAGGGAATCGAGGCTTCAAGAAGGAATTCCTTTTTTTAAAAGGACATGGCACATGGAAAGTCGAATATATCGAAATGATGAAGCCACGTTTCAAGCATTCTGATTGGTCGGCGGCGGCTTCGATATAAAGTCGATTTCGGACTGTCTTTTAAAAAGGTCATGGCACATCGAAAGTCGAATATATCGAAATGCTGAAACCACGTTTCAAGCGTTCTGATTGGTCAGCGGCGGCTTCGATATAAAATCTATTTCGGACTGTCATGGCCACTACAGAATCACGCATCGCGCGTGTTTCGAATGGCTATATTAGCCACAAGAAAATAAATATGAAAATCAAGGAGTGCGAGCGAAGCGAGCATGTTGGTTGCTAGTAAGTCAATAAGAGGAGAACAATGAAACTCCCAAAAGGCATCAAGGAACTCCGCATTAGGCCTCAGAATCCCTAAGCATCGATGCTGGGTGGCCCGGATGATCCTCACAATCGGCAACCACGCGAACGCGCAGCGGCTAGACGTCAATAGACGTGGGATGAGAATCGCGTGGCTGAGGTCGACTGGCCGTACGTCGAATCTACGTGGTCTCGTTTCCCGCTTCTGCCGGTGCTGCTGCTGCCGGGTATCCATTAGGGACAGAAGTATTCGCACGCGAGATATATCGACGTCGCCCGAGAGAATTTATAGTGACAGGACGGAGCGCTTGAAGGGATTGTAAATCCCCGTTTGAGGATCGCTGATACCAAGTTTTATGTGGGACATTAGTTGGGTGGGGCGTGGCTGAATGGCGCGCGGAGTCGAGAATAGCGGCGCGCGCGGGGCCGCTAGAGTTGCCCGGGTGCTATAAATTAGCCCGAAATGAAAGACAAATCGCCTCGGAGCTGTCCGCCCGTTTGCCCGACGTGATAGAAGTGCGGACCGGGCGAGGTGAAGCAGCGCCGCCCGTCCTCGCGAGTGCTCCGCCGCTGCTTTCTTCCTCGCCTCGCCTTCACTCCTTTCCTCGGCTCTCTCCCCCGTCTCTCTCGCTCTCCTCCGGCGGCTCCACAACTCCTGCCGCGAGACTGGTCCCAGGGGGTGAGAAAGGAGACCGAGGCTCGTCAGCCTTTCTTCCATTCCTCTTTCTGTCTTTCCTCCTTCAAGCTTCCCTCTCTTCGTTTTTTTTTTCTTCCCGAACTACCACCACCGACGCTCCGGCCGCTCGTGGTCCTCGCAGGCGGCAGGACACGACCGCCCGTCCTCACCGTCGAAAGTCCTGCTCGCCGTCGGTTGTTACATCCTGTTCGCGCCATCGGCGCTCAACAGACGTCATCATAGGTTTCAGCCTTGGCTGTGCCGTCCTCGCTCGTCGTTTTCTTACTCACAGCGCGAATAAAGCAACAAGAGGCAACTCGCCACTCGATATGGTCGAGATAATTTCACGACTTATCAGCAAATTTTTTTAGGAGTTTAATGCTGATCATTCATACGCAAGTGGCAAGTTTGCGTCAAACTACGGCTCAAGTTTCCGGGTGTAACGAGTGGATGAGCCGATAGTTAGGAAGTTGGGAAATAATATTTAAACTTCGTGTAAGCAGCGAATCACTAAGATCCATCTATCAATCAATTAGTTCTTCTCCCTTGTCTCCGGGTCTCCTGGTTTATCGCCGGCCACTACCGTCCGTTCTGTCTTGAGTTTTCTCCTCAACATTCCTTCTCTCCTCGCTCCCGACGTGCTTTCCTCGTCACTCGCGCGCGGAGAGTCGTCTCTCTCACTGTGAAAAGCGCGCGAGACTCTGCATCATGCTTACGTGCGTCTGACCACGGGCCGCTCTGATAGACGCTTGTCGAACCACCTGGGACCGCCCTAGTTGGTGCTCGTTCACTGTTGGATAGTTCGATGTACCTCCGCGTCGCCGCCGCCGCGTGTGTGCGTGTAAATTTATAGGTTCATCCGTGTGAGCTGAAACTTTGTCTTCTTCTGGGAACGAACCTCCTTCCCCAACGACGACGAGGACGACGAGCACGTCGCGCTGGACGCGCTCTATCGAACTTTCGTATCCCGCTGTTTCTAGATTGTCGCCTTGTTCCTCCTCTCTCGCCCCTGTCTCTCTCTCTCTTTCCCTCGGGCTCTTGCGGCACTCGCGTCTTCGTCGCGACGCTACGCTTTCGCTCCCGCGGAATTACCCGGTTTCGCCGGGCGGCGGCAATTTCGGACCGCCAGACGGGACAAGATAAACAAAAGTCACTTTTCAGCTTTTCACTGATTTCGCGAGTTCGGGGAGAAAAACGACGATTCCACTTGGAACGGAAGAGCCAACGTGTTTCCAAAAAATGTAAAACGTTTGGTATTATCTTGACGCACCTGAAAAAAATCAGAAATTAAGATGTCGCTTTCCGCCTTGCGGCATTCTTTTCATTGTTGAGTTTTCTCTCGAATGAAAGAAAAAATTCCAGCTTCAATCGATCTAATAAAAAAGTAACCTTGATTTTAGTGAAGTGGCGAAATTTCGAAATAAATGGGAAAACTTTTAATTAAAAAAAAATGTTAACATCTTATTTCGATGTATTTTTGCCCCTAGACAACGAATTCAATTAAAAAACATCCATTTTTTCAATGAGAGTGATGATTCGATAAATAAAAAAATAACTTCAAATTGCGTTCAGTCTTGTGGGAGCGATTCTCGTTTCAGAGAAAAATATTCTAACGCAAAAAATTAATAACATAATGCGCGCATTAATAACACAATACTTGACTCTTAATACAATAAGAATGAAGAAAGACGAAAAAACAGCGGTAAGTCGAGTCGACGGGAATATCGAGAAATAAGAAAAGTTAGAAGCCAGAAGATCCGACGTGAATACGCGGGACCTTGACAACGCTTTATGCGGAATTCAATTTCGATTCGATTAAACTCGTTTACTCGGAGGATGATTGGCTTGAAAGCAGCCTGTGGTTGATGCGTACCGCAAAGCAAAGGGCTGAGTATGTATCGCAAAGAGAAGGCGGAGGAGAGAGCGACATTACTCGCCCGCGGATGATTTGCCTTGTTAACGACCTGGAAGAGGAAAGCACCACCGGCAGGAGAGACAGAGGGGGCCCCAATTCAGCGACGACAAAGAGCCCGCCGCGCGCGCCGCTAAGAACCCAACTGCAAACGCAAACCCTCGGGCGTCAGCGCTCAGGAGTAGCGCTGACGTCTCGTCGACAAAGGTTAGAAACGTCAATTAATTAGCGAGCTACGGGTACTTTCGCCAGTACCTTCGCCACGAGAATCGAGTCAAGTTCGTAAACTACCTTATCCCATCCACCGCGATTCCTCTCGCAGCTCATCTCTCTCTCTCTCTCTCGACTCATCTCCGAGCGCGCGAGCGAGTCTTTCCCGCCGCCCAGCGCCTTTCGCCTTCGAATCCGCCACCCTCGGGTAAACAGCGCGGCGAACGGTGAAGGCCGACATCCACCGCACCGCGAGGACTGATGAACAACGTGAGAAACGATCCGAGCTGAAGGAATTCGATTACATCGCTCGGTGGGCGGATCATCGCTGGATGGATTTGCCGTGAGGTTCCAAAAAGCTGACTTCTCGCGTCCAAAGTGGTTTTCAAGTTCATCCTGGAAAAAAAAGAAACATATAGATGTACTCAAAATAATCTAAAAGTAATTTTTTTAAGTGAAAAAATTTATACTCCGCATAAATGTTGCACATTTTTGTCAATGTTCGTAAGGATACGTTTTTGTCGAGTATTTTCGAAGATTGAATCATTTTTGTGCAGCGTTTCGAACAAACTAATGTGTTTCATGCCACATTTCGTACCTTTCGCTTTGGATGGATTTGCCATGAGGTTCCAAAAAGCGGACTTCTCGCGTCCAAAGTGTTTTTCAAGTTCATCCCTGATAACAAAAAAATATAGATGTAATCAAAATAATTTAAAAGTACAATTTTTTTGTGAAAAAAATATATCCTCTGCATAAAAATTACACATTTTTGTCGACATTCGTAAGGATACATTTTTGTCGGGTATTTTCGAAGATTAAATCATTTTTTGCGCAACGTTTCGAACAAACTAATGTGTTTCATGCCACATTTCGTCCCTTTCGTTTTTTCTCTCGGTGATCTCCAAACGTGGTTGCCCATTTGCGCCGCACGATGACAAATGAAATTAAACGACGTTCGCGAGATTTTGTCAATTTCGTCAATGCTCTGTCCATAACGTCGAATCGACCATTACGGGAGGTTGGGGGGGCCGAAAAAAAAAGGAAACGAGTTTCCATAGTTCGGCGTGGAAAATAGATGGCGCAGTCGGCGCATCAAGGAAAGCCGATGAGAGTGGAGAGCCGGAACAGGGTGGAGGAAAAATCCTTTGACGAAAGGATCACGTAGCGGCTCTATGGCCGACGAAAGTCGTATACATAAAGCTTTATTGCTCGCTATCGAAGAAAACTTTGCTGATTGTATGACGATCGATAAAGGCCCTGCCATTCTACTGTACACCGCTGTACGTGTGTGTACTCTCCGCGAGAAAGAGAGGGAACAGTATGCGCAGAATTATTTCGTCGCAACTATTGTGTGTGTTTCGGTTTTCCACCCGGTCGGGTCACAAGACGCATTGGGATTGCAATTTCGTTGCATTCGATAGGTCGAAATAGCGGTAAATGTTTTCTGGTAAACGAAAAACTAACCGATCAAAACGAGAGAAAAAAATGTGACTCCAGAAATGTTGAAGTCTGGGGCAAAAAAAAGCATAGAATAATTATTCAACGTTTCAGCCTGGTCCTCAATTTCTTGATACATCACTCGCTAAAATATTTTCCGTCACAATAAAATTATTTACATCCGCGTGCAAAAAATGTTTTCTGGTAATCGAAAAACTGACTGATCAAAGAAGAGGAAAATATGTGACTGCAGAAATTTTGAAGTCTAGGAGGAAAAAAAGCAAAGAATAATTATTCGCCGTTTCAACCTGGTCCTCAATTTCTTGATACATCACTCGCTAAAATATTATCCGTCCCAATAAAACTATTTACATCCGCGTACAAAAAATGTTTTCTGGCAATCAAAAAACTAACCGATCAAAACAAGAGGAAAAAATGTGACTGCAGAAATGTTGAAGTCTAGGAGGAAAAAAAGCATAGAATAATTATTCACCGTTTCAGCCTGGTCCTCAATTTCTTGATACATCACTCGCTAAAATATTTTCCGTCACAATAAAACTATTTACATCCGCGTACAAAAAATGTTTTCTGGCAATCAAAAAACTAACTGATCAAAACAAGAGGAAAAAATGTGACTGCAGAAATGTTGAAGTCTAGGACGAAAAAAAAAACATAGAATAATTATTCACCGTTTCAGCCTGGTCCTCAATTTCACAATAAATCACTCGCTAAAATATTATCCGTCACAATAAAACTATTTACATCCGCGCGCGACAAAAAAAAAAGTGCACACATCCCTCTTCCCCCGTCCTTCTCGCCCTGTCGTGTCTCGTGTTTTATTTTTTTTTTTATCCGTTCGATGGAAACGAACGTAACGCGCGCTAATTTTGCAAAAAGCTCACGATCGACGGTGGCAGAGGGAGGCGCCCCACAAAGGTGGGGAGGGGTTGTTGGCGCGTCCGATCGTGGTGTGCGTGAGACACGGGCGTATAACTCATGCACACACGCGTGCGAGCCGCGCAGGAGGACAGTCACTGTTGGCGAGTGTCTGTGGCGAAATGAACGTTTTAATTCCCCTCCATAAAAGCCAACGACAAATCAAACAACTTTGACATGATTAACTGGCGAGCATAAATATCGGTATCAATGCACGTGCACGCAATGACGCGTTGCCCGCAGCTCGTCTGCCAGCGACTATCGCCGTCCCGCTTCCTCTCACCCAACACGCTTTTCCGTTTATTCTTCTGTCTGCACGCGTTCGGCGCCCGTCCTTCTCTCTCGCCTCCTGCGCTTTCGATCATGTTTTTCCTCTGATGATCCCCGTCGTCCAGCGCGAGCGCGCGCCAAATACGGCCACGAATTTCGTGCGAGCCATAAAAATAGAAACGAGCCCTGGAAATAATTGAAAATAATATTAGAACACGAATTTTGAGTTAGAAAAATATAAGGGAATGATTATTAAAAATCTTGAGCGCCGCATATTCCGTGTCCTTCGTCGCCAAATTCCGCGAGAACTTTGAAAGTTGTGAAAGACAAACTTGGTTCTGAACATTTTTCTGGGAATAATTGAAAATAATATTAGTACACGAATTTTGAGATGGAAAAATATAAGGGAATTATTATTATTATTAAAAATCTTGAGCGCCGCATAATCCGCGTCCTTCGTCGCCAAATTCAGCGAGAACTTTGAAAGTTGTGAAAGACAAACTTGGTTCTGAAAATTTTTCTGGGAATAATTGAAAATAATATTTGTACATAAATTTTGAGCTGGAAAAATATAAGGGAATTATTATTATTATTAAAAATCTTGAGCGCCGCATAATCCGCGTCCTTCATCGCCAAATTCCGCGAGAATTTTGAAAGTTGTGAAACACAAACTTGGTTCTCAAAATTGTTCAGGGAATAATTAAAAATAATATTAGTAAACAAATTGTGAGCTGGAAAAATATAAGAGAATGACTATTAAATAATCTTGAGCGTCGCATAATCCGCGTTTTTCGTCGCGAAATTCTTCCACAACTTTGAAAGTTCTGAAACACAAACTTGGTTCTGAAAATTTTTCTTCTCCTCCACGAGATATCGACTTTTGGACTTGGCTCGACTTCTCGAGTCGTGAATTTTCTCATGAAAAACCGATTGAAAAGCGTTCGAGTCAACGATTCGCCACTTTGCCGAATGAATTCAGCGCCGCGGGTGCCTCGTCCGAGATTCTCGACAATTAGCGAATTACCGGGACGACTATTTACTTCTGGCTCGTTTGACGTCTCGCGCTTGACATTTTTGCGCTAAACTCGCAAGCTTTTCGGGTCAATACACCGGGGTGGGGGGTGGGGAGGCAAATATCTGGATACATAAATTAACCACAAAGAGCATTATCAACCTATATAGACGTAATTTATGGGTACTAATTAAAGGGATTAAGGAGAGGAGGATCTCGGGGGCTGATTTGCGCGCTCCACTGTACCACCGTGGCGCACTGAGCCGCCGACGCCGCCGCTCGCTCTCTCCGGCTCGAGACGCTGGAGTGAGCAAAGTTTAAACGACAAGTGCTCATTAAGATATGAAGCCGGCTAACGACATCGTCCTCGTCTCTCTCGCTCCCGCCCGGCCTCGTCTAGACTCGTGCAGATCGCAGTCCTCCGGAGATCCATCGGACGAATTTTCCATCCGTCCTCCTGTGATCAACGTGTCTCCGCTGTCCGGAAAAACCTGCAAGCAGAAAGAAAAGCTCGTGAAACTCCCACCACGAATCCAAGCGAGATCTTTTTTTTTCAGCCAGAATGTTTATTTCCGAATCAAGTTTCCTCCCATTTGTGGTTTATTGCGAGCAAAATGTCCTCCGCGCGATAATACCGGCGTTATATTTTATGACGATTTTATGCTCCAACGTTGGAGCTTCGTCGACTCGTTATCATAATAACACACAGTTAGTAACTACGAGCGCAAAGTAGCTTGGAAGCTGTGGCAAAGGATGATCAGCAAGGATCGAGGGATAAACCAGGGACGAATTTATTTGTAGGTCGAGTAGATCATTCATTGATCAATTTTTTTTTTGAGCCAAAATCTCAATTTTTTCTCATTGATTGATCAATTTTTTATTGGGCCAAAATCTAAATTTTTTTTCTCATTGATCAATTTTTTTTTTGGGCCAAAATCTCAATTTTTGTCTCATTGATTGATCAATTTTTTTAGGGTAAAAATCTCAATTTTTTTCTCATTGATTGATCGATTTTTTTGGGCCACAATCTCAATTTTTTTCTTTATCTTTGGTGTCTTGAAGAAATCAAAACATGCATCCAGCAAAAAATGTGGCAGCCGCTTTAATTCCTGAAATTATATTGGAACGATAAGTAGAGTGCAAAAATGAACTGATGCATTTTTTTTTTTTTTTTACAAATTCTCAATAATCCAGGACGGCAGCGCCGTTAAAATCGCCTCCGAAAGTAACACTTAGCGCAGTGAGTATCTTCTTCCGGCGTAATAACAGCGAGACATCTGAATATTTCATGCGCCGATATTAGCAGTCGCCGTGTGTACCTATCGCGGTGATATTTTGTTGTAAAGCGTCATTAACAGGTACTCAAGAGTCGTAAGCTTCGTCCGAACGGCGTGGGCGCATCTGCATTCGCACCTGCGTGCGTCATTAAAACACGCACCGTTGAATATTATAACGCTAACTTTTACGAGGTCGTAATGCCCTCAACGGCTCGTATACCGCCCTCCTTGGGTATACAGAGCCCGGCGCTCCGACTACCCGGAGCCATTATTCTTATTCCGCTTCCTGATCTTTCTATTCTTTCGCCGTGTGTCACTCGAAACAGCATCTCGGCCGCCGGACATCAACATTTTCACGCTGACCCTGTTTCAATTGTTACGTCAGTCCAACTGCAATGATAAAAATAATCTATATTATTCATCAAATTTAGAAAACAGTTTTGCAAATTTACTGTAGATTTAAAGTCGATATTTTGAGAAATAAAAAAAATGGAGTTTTCGAGTGGTCGATTTTTATATTTTTCGACCGGTTCTGCTTTTATAAATTCCGGCCAAATCATCGACCATTTTTTTTTCTTTTTCTAAATCGAATTTAAAAAATGTATTCTGAGGTGGAAAACATCACTTGAAAATGATGGTATGTATTAAAAGTCGACATTGTGAGTTCCGCTTTTATAAATTCCGGCCAAACCATCCAACTTTTTTTTTCTCTAAATCAAATAAAAAAAATGTTTTCTGGGGTGGAAAACATCACTTGAAAACGATGGTATGTATTAAAAGTCGACATTGTGAGTTCCGCTTTTATAAATTCCGGCCAAAACATCGAACATTTTTTTTTCTCTAAATCAAATTTAAACAAAAAACTCTGGGGTGGAAAACATTACTTGAAAACGATGGTATATGTATTAAAAGTCGACATTGTGAGTTCCGCTTTTATAAATTCCGGCCAAACCATCGAACATTTTTATTTTTTTTTATTTTCTAAATCGAATAAAAAAAAATGTTTTTTGGGGTGGAAAACGCGACTTAAAAATGATGGTATGGATTAAAAGTCGACACTGTAAATATCGCTGAAGCGCCTGATGGATAACCCAGTGCAATTAAAAAATAATTAATTTACTTACGCTCGGCAATTACGAAAATTCGATCGGGCTCTTCTTAACTGCAAAGAGTTTCGGTTTAATTTTCGGGTACCCGGAGGTCGGGTCAGGTCGCGTCTTGAGGATCGCGCTTCCCTTATGCCCGGTAAATAGCGGGTGGTAAAGGAAGGGTGCGCGCGATTCCGGGTCTCGCAACCCCATTCGGACTTGAGGGTTCCACGTCGTTCGATAAGCCGAGAGCGCGAGCTGTGTGTCGTCGCTGGGGCGCTACAATGATACGTATAACGCGGTCGTATCCTCCTCCTCGCCTCGCGCGTCTCCCCAGGGTGCGCACAAAGGCCTAATTACCCATAAATTCTCTGATTTACGGGTCGGCCGAGAAATGTAAATATGAAATATGAAAATGAGGACGATAGTAATAAAAGTGATGCACGGGGCTCCGTAGGGTCGTTCGTGAAGGGCGTCCATCATTGCCGAACTGACGCGCCCGCCGCTGCCTCTCTTTGTCTGAAATTCTCGCGCGCTCGACGCCCGCGAGAGGCGACCATTTCGCTCCTCCGCACATTCGGCTCCGCGCCGCTGTAATCGTCGTCGCGAATTCGTCGAAAAATGTCGCGATGACGAAAGAGGATTTTTTTTTGTATTTATGGGCAATTTTTTGTAGCTCAGCGAAATTTCGATCCGGCTTTCAATATCGGAACTTAAAATAATAGCGATCGAAATTGAATCTGGAGACTCTTGAAACTGATAACAAAGATGTCATTTTTTTGCATTAAAAACGAAACGGAAATTAATTATTTTTTCTTAATTTCGGAATTTTTCACAGAATTTTTGAGCCGGAAGTTGAGTTGCGTATTTCGCGAAAAAAAATTTTTGGATTTCGCAAAGTTCGAAGACCCTATCCGATGGGAAATTTCCCGCTGATTCCGAAAAACACCGTTGTTTGCCCAAAAAAGAGAAAATTCGACGAGAAAACACACAAAAAATGATTTTTCACTTTTTTCGAAATTTCGACACTTCGCTACAATCAAGGTTCCTTTTTTTTCGATTGATCAAACCTAAATTTTCTTTTTGCGTTCCGGAGAAAACTCTATAACGAAGAGAATGCCGCAAGGCGGAATGCGATATCTTGATTTTTTTATTTTTTACAGAATTTTAAAGTCAGCCCCCCTTCTAAAAATTCACGATTTTTGAGGGTCTGAATTTAACATCCTGTAAAAAATTCAGAAATCAAGATATCGCCTTCCGCTTGGCGCCAATCTCTTCGTTATAGAGTTTTCTCTGAAACGCAAAAACAAAATCCAGATTTGGTCGATCGAAAAAAAAGTAACCTCGATTTTAGCGAAGTGACGAAATTTCGAAAAAAGTGAAAAATCATTTTTTGCATTTTTCTCATCGAATTTTATATTTTTCGGGCAAACAACCGTGCTTTTCGGAATCAGCGGGAAATTTCCCATCGGATAGCCTTCAAAACTTTACGTCTTCAAACATAAAAGTCTTCAAACTTTACGAAATCGAATTTTTTGTTCTTCTCGATTTCGTAAAATTCTAACGTCAATTTCTTATTAATTTACTTACCGATCTAATTTCAATTCGATCATATAGCGAGTCACTACACCCTACTAGCAGACGTATAAAATTGTGCTTAAAATAACGTCTTTTTCTATCACCCTTCCGCGTTAAAAAAAAAAAAAAAAACATGGCCGCCTGGAATTCCTCGACAATTTATCGCCATGGCGTTCTAATTAACAAGCCAACGGCAGGCCGAATGGCCGTCCGCCGGTTGAAAAAACAAAAGCAAGAAGCGAAAATGGCGAAAAATGGCGGCGCTCGTATCGAACGACTCCCGCGCATCGATGTCGGTCGCATTCGCGAGATCGCTCCTTACACGAACGGCCCGGCGAACATCAGAGGGCCAATGGCGCGCGGCCGTGTCGAGCCTAGCCGGCCGGCTCCTCACTCGGCGTAAATCGTCACGGAAACTGGCACTTATGGCTGAGGCTCGCGAAATATCGTGAGACGCGATCGTGATATTCCCGAAGCCGGTTTCGCGAGCCCGCACTTTTATCTCGGGTGTTTGTAATTAAAGAACGAGAAACGAGGGATGAAAGAGCCGTGAGGGACTTGAGACGCGCGCGCGTCTCTCGCCACTCATTTATTTTCACCTCGCACTCTTATTTACTATATATATTCCCCGGCGTTTGTTTTATATGCGAGCACTTAAGACACTCGGGGAAGGCTGCGCGACCTCTCGATTTTAACGAAGTGCAACGGCGCCGACGAGCGGCGAAAACGCGGTTGGATTTTCGTTTCGGGCGATAAACTAACCGCCTAATTGATTCCGTATCTGTTATTACACCCGAAGGACGCGCGACGCGACGCGTCCCGCGTGTCTTCGCGATCGCGTTTTAACGAAGAAATTCCATCGTCAAACTCGTCGCGACGATTGCAGCGCGCGGCTCGTCGGTATTCTGAATTATTTCAGAATAGTCGTCGATGAAAAAAAAAAAAAATCGTTCATGGGACAAAAAAAAAGATGATGTTGAAGTTTGCATCGTTGGAATGCAACGAAATTCCGAAAAAATGATGATTCTGATGAACCCAAATTATGAAATTAGGTATAAAAAATCGTCACAGCGATTAGTTGCTATGATGATTTTTCATACCTGATTTCATCATTCGGGTTAGTTAGAATTAATTTTTTTCTGAATTTCGTTGCGTTCCAACGATGCAAACTTCAGCATCATAAAAAAGATGGGCGTTCGATTTTTTTCGTTCGTCCCGAACGCCCAAAATCGAGGTACTAAGATCGTCATTTTTCGTTTATTTTTCGTCTCTTTTACAAGAGCAAATTTTGCTGCAATCGACGATATTTTGTATGCTAATCTTTGTAAATCTTTGTAGTTTGTATTTTACTCGAAAATCCAGTTCGATCGAACGCAAAGCAAAAATTCCAAAAATGATGGTACTCGATATGAATCCTTTGTACTCACGGAAAAAACCATCCAGGCGTCTCGTCCCCGAGATAAACTGCCGCCGTCGGACCGACCTGACGTGCCATCTTCGACGAACGCGGAACACTACGCGAAAATTTCGATATCACAGGACGCCCGAAGGATACGCACACGGAGGAATAAAACTCGCGAAACTGTTCGATCGTCGATGTGCAACGCCGACGCGGTAACGACTGGATTTCCCGGCGTTCCCGGCTTTTCGACGGTTGGTAAAACGGAAGTGGCGCTGTCGGCGCTTCCGGTCAAACGCGGTACTAATGATCAGTCCAGCAGTCGACAGTTGATCGAATGTTGATTTCTGCGCAGCGCCGACTGCGCATAGGTAGAAAACCGATAAACATGTATAAACACGATTCCCGCGCTCGAATTTATACCGAGTGAGGATTCTTCCAGTGATTCCCGACTGCGAAATACGCAGATCAGTTTGTAGCCGGCGCCATAAGAGCGACGTTTTCGCCGGAAAATTCGGTTTGTAGGTTATGTTCGTCGCGCACTCGATAATAAAACAATGTTGTCAATGTCGGATGAGCGGCGAAAGCGGCTTGAGGAGCTCGACAATTTCGTCGCCGAATCGAAGAAAAAACTTTCCTCGATCGTGTCCGTCTTGGGCTGGTCGATCGAAAGCATCTCCGAAAATGTAGGTTAATAGGTTAAGTCATTGTTTGGAAAGTTTTTTTATTTCTTAAGTTTTTGTCATTATTAATTGAGTTATTGTTTGGAAATAGTTCTTTTATTAATTATGTTTTTGTTTGGAAATAGTTTTTTTTATTTATTAAGTTTTTGTTTGGAAATAGTTTTTTTATTAATTATGTTTTTGTTTGGAAATAGTTTTTTTTATTGATTATGTTTTTGTTTGGAAATAGTTTTTTTTATTAATTATGTTTTTGTTTGGAAATAGTTTTTTATTAATTAAGTTTTTCTTTGGAAATTTGATTTTTATGGACAGGTCGAAGAAATGGTCACCTGCCCTTTCAGCGAATCGCATCGCGTGCCGGAGAAATCGCTCGTCAAGCATCTCGAGGATTGTCAGTGGAAGGCGGAGGGTTACGGAGAAAAGGATTTGCCTCTTTCGGCACCTTCGTTGCCTCCTGGAACATCCATGGCCATTAAATTTGGTATGTTTGTTACATGCGTAAAATTATTTTATTTTTGTCTCTGAGAATTTTGCACAAAAAGTTCCTATTTCGATAAAACTGACTTGTTTATTGCAGACGAACAGCTGCAGGATGACGTCATTCAAACTGCAAAGCAACAGAATCCAGCGATGACGACAGGTCAGTCGCCAGGGAAAATTGCGATAATTTCCTATCGCATTCTGTGTATTAAATCTCACAATTTTTTCCAGAATTTTGTCACTGTTATACCGTCTCAATGGACTCGATATATCCTTTTTCATATCCTTTGATAATCGTTAGATTAACACTGACAAAACAAATTCATTGCGCTCATGTCCTGCGTTTGTACGAAAGTGGCAGACACTCCCATGACGCCTATTGAGATATCGTAGAGTCTAGAAATTTGTCGACGTACTTGTTGGTCACTTTTAATTGAAACGAAATTGTGTCTTGACACTGGGGACAGGTGCGGGCGGGCGTTTGATTCCCCGCACGTCCGACAGGCTCGTCGCGGAGTTCACGAGGGACGAGAGGCTCGCGATGTACGAATACGTCATAGCGAACACCGCTCAGCCGGACATCGGCGAGGACATAACCGACATGAACAAACCGTAAGATCTCGAGCTCTTTGAACGATGTTGAAATTTGCATCGAAATTCACAAAAAAAAATTAATAGTAATTAACCCAAATCCTGCAACGAAATACAACCAAATGATGCAACGAGATGCAACGAAATTCAGAAAAAAAATTAATAGTATTTAACCCAAATGATGAAAGCTCAAAAAAAAAAATCGTGCCCCTGGTGGCTATGGTGACTTTTTATATCAATTTTCATAATTTGGGTTAATTACAATTTTCTTTTTTTTTCTGAATTTCGTTGCATTCCAACGATGCAAATTTCAACATCATCTCTTTGAACCCCCAATTTTTGCTTCCCAAATCGGCGATTGTTACTGATCGGCATTCGCAATTCTCAGAAAATCCGCCGGCGACGGTAAAACGTCTTCCTACCTGGAGCTCCTCGCCCAGGAGCGAAATCTCAAGAGGCGCCGCGCCAAATATCGCGGTGTCCACACGAACAAGAAGTCGCAAGTCGAGATTCTCCGCGAAGTCATAAATCAACAGATGGAAATGCTGGCCGATTACATTTCCGAGAGGAGCGACGAACCCGCGACGATCGATCGCGACGATTTTGCGCGCGATCGAGAAAAGGACGAGAAAACGCGGGGATTCGATCGCATCGCGCGATCAGCGGACAACAACGGCAGCCAATTTCCGGCGCGACTCGCAGCCAGATCCGAGGATTTCGGATTCCGCGGCGCAACGTCCAACGACCGTGGCTACGACAGAGGAAACGGATTTCGCGATTCCCGGGAGAAAAACGCGAGGAGAGACGAGAGAGGAAAATACTCGAAGGAGCGCGAGGAACGAAAACGCGAGCGTCGCGACTCCGGCGATCGAAAATCTCGCACGTCGAGCCACAAGAGCCACAGACACAGATCGAGGGATCGCAACGAGGAACGTCACAAGAGGCGCAGATCGCAAGATCGCGAGGAGTCGCGATCGTCCCGGGACTCGAGGCACAGCGAACGACGATCCGAGGCCTCGAGAAGCTCGAGGCGCGACGATCAAAGCTCGAAAAAGCGGCGAGGAAGCCGCGATCGATAGTCGAAGGTATCGAAATTTCGCGCTCGTCTCTCGAGACCTTATTCAATTTACGCTCAAGTATTTTTTTGTACGTCTCTCAATAAATCGATGGTCTCGTAGCTGACGATTCGTCAATTTATTGAATTCTGAAATTTACACGTAGTCATAATAGTAACGATACGAATCGGTTGCCGAAGGATTTAGATAGTATTGGGGGTAACGAAATTGGTGAAATCGATCGCAGATCATTGGGGCGCTTTTTTAATACCTCGATTTTGGGTAAAAGGGTTTTCGATTTCGGGTAGAAGGGTAGAAGGGTTTTCGATTTCGAGTAGAAGGGTAGAAGGGGTTGTAGTCTTGGAGCGAGTTGATCGATACTTCTAAATTTTCCGCGGACTCCGACGTAATCGATGCACCCAAATTCAGCAAATTCGCCTCGTTGCTCTCATCTTCGTCCACCTCAATCGATGGATATTCCGCGTTAAAATTCTTGCACTTGTAGGTGATCAGCAGCTTTTGCACGTCGATAGCCGACAGATGATTACGCTGACCGATTGTCACGCCTTTTCGCTGCAAAAATGATAAACAACTCGAGATAACGTTGTACATTTATACTTTATTTTTACGGGGCTCGATATACCGATTTCACTCACCCGCGGCACGATCGTTGGTACCGATTTGTTTTTCGAAAAAGCCGTCATCGAGTAGTGCATGATACTGTCGTAGTCGTAGGGCAATCCGTAAGTCGTGACCGCGTTGCTCTGCATGATGTCAAAATTGTAGGTGTTTCCTGAAAACGTGGGAAACACTTGATTTCAATTCTTTTGCACGCGTTGGAAAATATTTTATACTGTTTTCTCTCGTTGAATAAAATTCGGAAAAACTAAATTTGCCTTCTTTCAAGTTGTTCCTGAGAATAAAAAATGGTATTGCTTCCCATTAATTAATAATAAAAATAATCATTATTATCATCATTATCAAGATCCCAGGTCTTCAAAACGTAGTATTTTTAATTAATTTTTTTAATAACAATAATAATTGTCATCATAACTCGATTTTAATTCTTCTCCGCGCGTTGGAAATTTTTTTATAATGTTTTCTCTCGTGGAAACGTTGAATAAAATTCGAAAAATTCGGAAAAACTAAATTTGCCTTCTTTCACGTTGTTCCAGAGTATCTTGATGAATTCGTCGCGATCGGGTCTCATGTGTTCGTGAAAAACCCCGAGAGTGTGAAGAATCTCGTGAAGCGCGTGTCCTCGGGTGCGAAAGCATTTCCGGACGTCGAGATTCAGCACGCTGGGAGCGAAGGTGCAGCGACCGAGATCCGCGTAGCATCCTCGCCCGGTGCCGGTTACGTTGATCCACGTGTGCTCGGGCAATTCGCCGTTCTCGTCCGGATAAATCCGCACGAACTTCACGCACGTTTTCTCCATGATATTCGCCATCGCGTCCTCGAGGATGGCGAGTTTCGCCGGTCGCTTGACTGCGAATTGAATTTAATTTGTAGTTACCAAATTTAATGTAATTTGTAGATTGGGAAGACCGAGAGTGCGGATTATCGGGTTGATTCGATCACCTATTGTGTCGTCGACATAATATGGCACCAAACCGCCGGGCCAGATCTGCGTCTCGTCCGTCGTTGTTGTCTTCCTCGAGACTGGAAGCTCGTGAATGTCGCCCTCACGAGCTTCGCCCTCTTCGGGATTGTCGTACTGCGACCATGCGTCGACTGTGTAAATAATTACAGCGGTTTTGTTTCTTCGTTTCATTTTTCAATGCATTTGATTTATTCATGCAATAAATTACAAAAAATCATTTGATTTATTCATGAAGTAAATTTCGTTTAAATCCGTTAATTTATTCATGTAATAAATTTTAAAAAATCATTTGATTTATTCATGAAGTAAATTTTTCAAAAATCATTTGATTTATTCATGAAGTAAATTTTTTTTTAATCATTTGATTTATCCATGAAGTAAATTTTTTTTTAATTATTTGATTTATTCATGAAGTAAATTTTTTTTAAATCATTTGATTTATTCATGAAATAATTCAAATGAATTGAGCCAATAAAATGAGTTAATGAATAAATAAACCATTTTATTTATTCATGAATTAATAAAAGGGTTGTATTTATTAATTAACTCATTTTATTTATTCGTGAATAAATAAAAAGAATAAATACATTTTATTTTTATTTTCTGTTTGTTTGCGAATAAATTAAATGTGCAAATAAATGTATACATTTATATATTTCATTATTTATTTATTAGTAAACGGGTATTTATGAGGAAAAAAAATTATACGAGCTCACGCTTATAAGTTGGCGTCGGCGGGTTAATTTTCGGAGCTTCCGATCGCGCGAGGTAACGACGACTTATTCCTCCGCAAGGATAAAGCCAGAGCGGACGAGTGTCGACTGGCACGTCCAAACTGAGTAAAATAATGGAAGAGCGAAAAAGCGCGAATAACCAGCGAGTGGTCCTATCGATACCCATCGTCGGGACGCGCGCTCGAAACACCTTGCTCTAAACTCCGCCTTGGCGCAACTGAACGCCACACGAAGATTGATGCTCGCGCGCCCGATAACAAACTTTCCTGAGCTATAACGCAACGGCGTTAACGACGTATCGAGAGCTGTGAATTATATTCGACTCGACACTTTTTTTTATTGATTAAAAACAACGATAAGTGAATAAAACGATTCGGAATTCAGATGAATTAATTGCAGCGTAAAAGAGAAATTAATATTGTGGCATTGAAGCTTATTTATATAATTTCGTTATTGGTGAGACATAATTTAAAAAAAAATCCGGACACGAAGCGTTAATTAGAAATGGATTGTTGACAATATTTTAAAATCTTGGTTGCCTTGAACGCTTCGCGCGCCGGAACGAAGGATTCCATCGAAAGGTGGCGCCTTCTGGTGACCGCGCGACGAGTTGACTGCAGTTGCAGCGAAAATTCACCGGGGCGTTGCGGAGAAAAGATGTCGACACTGTGCATCAGTAAACACGAGGAGCGAATTTATCGATTGTCGTTTTCTGAATTGCCGATTAATTTTTTAATTCAAACGCTGTATTAATCTCGAACACCATTTTTTTATTTTTACAGTTAAAAAAATGTATAAATTTCGTCACAATTTTATTGATACATTTAAAAAAATAAAATTTATCGATAACATTAAAACGGCGAAAATATTGAAGATTAAAAAATGTAATACATCGTTAAATGTAGAGTAACATTTTTTTTTTAGCCGGCGACCAAACTATACAGCACGAAGAGCGTGACCCACGAAAATTCTCCAAGTTTTCATTGGGGGTTCGAAAGATCATTATCACCGCACGTTCCGCCGTCGAAAGTCACCCCAGCCACGAGTCGTGAGCCGCGCACGTGCGCGCATGAAAACACACACTTAGGTTCGGCTTTATGAATCACCGTGTTTCCAGCTATTCCGCGTGAATGATCTCACCGACGCGCATCAGGACATTCGTGACATTGCTCGAAATTTATTGCCATTCGTTCCTTGACATTGAAACAATTTAAAAAATTGCTAAACAAAAAATCCTTTTCTCATCACATTTTTTTAAACTCTTACTTAAAACTAAAAATCATTTTTAAAAAAGTCAGCCAACTCAGCTCAACAAAAAAGTGGAAAATTGTAAATAATATTTTACTCTAATTTTTCTAGTCAATCTTTTTCCCACTATTACTATTATCATTATTATTATTATTATTATTATTATTATTATTCAAAGTCCCCATTCCTAAAATCGTCCATATAGTCTCGTTTTCCCCAGTTTTTCGTTTGGCCCCTAAAAGTACCCTGGAAACCTCATAAAAATCCCAAAGTACACAAACCCATAGAAACGTCAAACGATACCGAAAAAAAAAAAAAACTCCCCGCGTTCCCATCGCCTCGTAAAATCGCTCTCGGTCACAAAACCCTAATTCACAAAAGACGCGAGCCGCGAGGAGAGACAGGAGCAAAGTTGACTCTACGCTCACCGGCTCGGCGGCCACGCGGGGCCGGCTGTGCGTTACGATTCGCCGTGTCTCGACCCCCACCACGCGACCGTCGCCGCCGCCGCCGCCGCCGCTCGCGAGCCGAGACTGCGGGTTCGCCGTCGCCTCTGCGCTCCACGACGCTGTATTCGAGCGCTGACGAGCGAACGGACGGTCGCTCTTCGGCGTGTTTTTTCTCTCTCTCTCTCCGATTTTTCGAGCTCGTATTCAACCCCGAATATACTCGGCAAAATCCGCGTGATTGTAAAACCATCGCGAGAAAAAAAAAACACCCGTATATCGCGTGTTCTGTACACTAAACCGTAAAAAAAAACCGAAATAACCGAAAAACAACCAACAAGTGAGTGAGTGATTCAGTGTCCGAGCCGTGACCTTTGGTCATAAGGTGCGTTTTATCAACCCGACGAAAATTCGCCACGAAAATTGCTCAAGTTGCGATTATTATTATTACGAATAAAAATGTGTGATTTCGCGAGTGACGAGGCGAGATGCACACGTGCATCGCGTCTCCTGTGTTCTGTGCTCACGTGCGACTATGATTTGGATCTATAAATAACATGGATGGGGTGGGAGGAGAAAAAAAAAGAAAACAAACGAAAGATTCTGCGACTCGGCGCGAAAAGGATACGGTTTAAAAAAAATTCGGGGAGCGATGCGAACGAAGCTGCGTCTCGAGATTCGCGCGAGTTGCATTGATAGCCGGGGCGATGATTGACCCGCAAAGCGTCTTTGTCCGTCGGCCACGCGATAAAAGCACCCAAATAGAGCACGAGGAGCGAGAGAGCCGACGCCGATATCACGCGGGGCGCTAAGCGTCAAAGCCGCGTTCGCGAGAATCGATGTGGCTGGCTGTTTTGTTTCCTCTCGCGGTGCGAGCGGCGAGCGAACGTCACGCGAAGAGGGGAAACACCGGCTCGTGGGATCTGTAGACACGGGCGTAACCCCCATGTGGCGACCCGCATGAGAGAAAATTCGTATAGGGAGGAGAGACGTAAGATCGGGGGAGGAGAATAAATTCGTGGAAATGTTGTCAACGATTTATCGACATTTTTTTTTTTTTTTTTTTTTGCGTTTATCGTGAAATACGTTTTTTTTTATTTATGTGGAAAAAATATTTTACACGAAATCGCGTTTATAAATATAATTTTGCGTGTCAGATAAATTCGAATGGATGAGTTCAAAGAGGATCTTCAATTTTTTTCGGATAAATTCGAATACATGTAAAAAGAGGATCTTCAATTTTTTTCTGACAAATTCGAAAATACACGGATAAAAAGAGGATCTTCAATTTTTTTCAGATAAATTCGAAAATACACGGATAAAAAGAGGATCTTCAATTTTTTTCAGATAAATTCGAATACACGAGTAAAAAGAGGATCTTCAATTTTTTTCTGATAAATTCGAAAATACACGGATAAAAAGAGCATCTTCAATTTTTTTCAGATAAATTCGAAAATACACGAGTAAAAAGAGGATCTTCAATTTTTTTTCAGATAAATTCGAAAATACACGGATAAAAAGAGGATCTTCAATTTTTTTCAGATAAATTCGAAAATACACGGATAAAAAGAGGATCTTCAATTTTTTTCTGATAAATTCGAAAATACACGGATAAAAAGAGGATCTTCAATTTTTTTCTGATAAATTCGAAAATACACGGATAAAAAGAGGATCTTCAATTTTTTTTTCACGCTGTCGACATAGCGTTAGGGATTTTAGGGCCTCGCGCAAGAAACGCGAAGCGCTGCCTCGTGCAGCGAGAAAGAGACAGCCGAGCGGATCGAGCTCGAGATTTTTCTTACGCCTTTCGCACGACGGAGCCTTCGAGACTTTCGAGGTTCCTCGTCGTGGAGACGGGTCGACCGGGACCGAGACTCTCGGGTTTGGGTCTCGAAAAGGGGCTGCCTACTTTTTAATATCTTCCGCTCAACGTTTTCTTCCTCTCTTGCGGCCCCCCCCCCTTCCCCCTCCGCTTCTCGCTCTGCCATCTGTCACTCCCACGAGGACCCGTGCGCTCTTGTACCAGGGATGGGCGACACTCGAATAAAAATCTTCTCGACATCATTTTCGGGTCAACCGAAAGCGTAAATAATTCTCGAGAATTACGCAAACAAAATATTCGTCAAGAATTATTATCTCCAAATAATTCGTCATTCTGAGAATAATAAATTGTATCGCTTCTCATTAATTAATAATAACAATAATCATTATCATCATCGTTATCAACTCCCGAGGTCTTCAAGACGCAGTATTTTTTATTCATTTCTTTCAATAACAATAATAATTGTCATAATTATTATTATTATTATTATTATCAAATACTCAGCTCTTCAAGACTTTTGAATTTACTTCGTCTCGAGCGTCGCCCAATCGTTGTCATCATCATTATTATTATTATTATCATCAAATTCCCAGCTCTTCAAGATTTTTCAATTTACTTCGTCTCGAGCGTCGCCCAATCGTTGTCATCATCATTATTATTATTATTATCATCAAATTCCCAGCTCTTCAAGATTTTTCAATTTACTTCATCTCGAGCGTCGCCCAACCCTCGTGCACTCGACTCGGTCCTCCCGTCAATCGCGAAATGGATCATCGCGATGATTTCCGAGAACGCAATTTTCTCGACGCTCAAACGTCTGGTGCGGATTATTGTCCCACGCGAGCGACGTCGGTGCTTCCGGTGGCTGCCGGGGAGAGAGCGAGAGAGAATATATATATATATTCGTGAGTCAAAAGCCGGCTTGACGAATGCGGTGTTCCCCGGTGCTTCGATATTTCGCTCCAGAGTTTCTATATCGGGAGCCGAAGGGAACCACCGCCGCGCACAGCCCTCGCCTCCTTCTCCTTCGGGTTGTCCTCTCTTTGGGCTTCTCCAGCTACGGCCGTTACCTTTTGTTCTATTTCGCTCGCGGCTCTCTCTCTCTCTCGCTCTCTCTCTCTCTCTCTCTCTCTCTCTCTTCTCGCTCTTTCTCTCTCTTCTCGTTCTCTCTCGCTCTTTCTCTCTTTTTGGACCGTATCGGTCTTAGTGCAATAAAGCATCTCTCTCTCGCTCTGGGGTTCGCTTTGTGCGACGTCTCGTTGAAAAGATCGCGTAGACAAGCTGCTGCTGGTGCTGCCGGTGGTGCGGCCGAACCTCGTGCCGACCGCGCGACGTGATTTCGTACGTCTAGGCAGGTAGACGCCCGCACTTGGCTCGGGTTGTGACGTTTTTTCTCTCTCTCTCTCTCTCTCTCACACACACACACACACACACACACACACGCACACGCACACGCACACACACACACCCTCTGTGAGCGAACGGAGGTTTACAAAACGAGAGAGAGAGAGAGAGAAAAGAAATAACGTTCTCTCTGTGTGCGAACGGGGGTTTATAGAGTGAGAGAGAGAGAGAGAGAGAGAGAGAAGAAATAACGTTCTCTCTCTGTGCGAACGGGGGTTTATAGAGCTAGAGAGAGAGAGAGGGAATAACGTTCTTTCTGTGTGCGAGCAGGGGTTTATAAAGCGAGAGAGAGAGAGGGAACGATGTGGATGGAAAGTGCAAGGGATACAGCGTTGCGACAGGCTGAGCCGCTCTCGCAGCGCGAGGGCAGTTTTCAACCCGAAGCCCAGTGACGTAGCAGCCTCGCCACCTGGCGTCCGTTTCGGCGCCTCCTCTCTCGCACCCTTGAAAAGCGGCGTCCGATGATATCCCCCCGTGGCCGTGGAGCGGCGACGAAAATTCCGTGGAAAGGAACGCGAAGTATATAACCTTTACGAAAAAAAAACATGGCGGCCGTTCGGTGTAGCCGAAACGGCTGGCACAGCCGGAAATGTATTTCACTCTGACGAGTTGACGACACTGACGCGTCTTGGGTCAAGCTGGGAGTCGTCTTGAATTCTTTGAGGATTGGCTAAAGATTTTTGGGTTCGGAAATTCTGAGTTTTGGTTTATTTTAGCGTTGAACGTTTGACGGTTCAGCCGTTAGATGGCGAGGCGATTTTTTTTCGCAATGTAAACAAAGCCTCCGTTAACCAGAGGACGATCGACGCTAACAAATATTTACACGACTCATGCGCGGCGTCTCCGTCCCCGAACGCAACGTAATCCGTCTCACGCGATAATCGGCTGAGAATTATGAGACATTCCTGGAAACAAAAAAAGCTCAATAAAAACAGCTAGTCGAACTTAATCAGTTAATCTCTTTGCAAATCGCCACGATCGTCCCTCCCACATTAAGCACACAATTCGCAGCAGCAATAAAAATCGTTAGCCACTATTACCTAATTTAACGATTACGAGAATTAATTTATCAGCCATTTCGCCCAATTCGAGGCGCTCCAATCGCCCTTAAAAGCAACTTGAAAATCACACATTTCGAATTTTATACCTCAAGCCGCATTTTCAACCTACGCAGGCGACAAAAAAAAACAGAAAAAAAATCATATCGGAATAAAAAAAAATTCTCTGCAACCAAAGAAACATAGAAAAAATCATATCGGAATAAAAAAAAATGCTCGGCGACAAAACGTAGAAAAAAATCATACCGGAATAAAAAAAAATTCTCTGCAACAAAAGAAACAGAAAAAATCATATCGGAATAAAAAAAATGCTCGGCGACAAATCGTAGAAAAAAATCATATCGGAATAAAAAAAAATTCTCTGCAACAAAAGAAACATAGAAAAAATCATATCGGAATAAAAAAAAATGCTCGGCGACAAAACGTACAACAAAAATCATATCAGAATAAAAAAAAAAAATTCTCGGGGAGCCAGTGGGGAAAATCGCCGAAGTCTCGAGGTGACGTAGCCGGAGCCCTCGGCGCGGTGGCGACGGCCCTGAGAGCGTACAGAGCGCCGAGGCACGAACACCAACTAGCGACGACGATACGGGAGGCAGATGCACGGTTCGCTCTACGTTCGTCGGTTCGCGATCAATAAACCCTGCACCGCTCGGCGAACGCGCGCGAGGGAAGGAAGGACGGACGGGGCACAGCGGAGACTGGAGAGCGAGAGAGCGAGAGACAAAGAGGGAGGCGAGCGGAGCGACTGAGAGAGAGAGAGAGAGAGACGACGCTCGACGTCGTCGTGTCGTTTTCTCGCTCTCGCTTTTTCGACCCTCTTGCCCTGCCTACGCCGAGCGCGCGCGGAGCTCTCGTCGCCCCCCGCCGGCCGCCTCTCTCGCTTCTTCCTTGCTATCTATCTCCTCGTTCAGCTTCTCTCATCTTGCCGAACTCTTCTCTCGCTTCACCCCCCCTCCCCATCCCCCTCCCCAACGCTACTGACTACCGGACTCGGGACTCCCGATGTCGCGTTACTTCTTTTTATTCCCCGTATCGCGCTGTACACTCGACAGCTCTCGCGCTATTGCATTCCCTACCGTTTTTATTATATGTTGATGCCGCGGGTACTTCGGGCACATTTATTTTAGGGTCTTGGGACATGATTAGGTAGCGATATTGTTGGTATCTTGGTATACCTGAAATATTAAATGATATAAATAGAGAAGAGGTGTTAAATAAATGGGACGTAAATTTGGGGCGAGGAAATTAATTTCAGATACATTATTTTAGTACGAAAAAAGGAAAAAGAAATTCTTATTTCCGCTATTAGTTCTTTAAAGTAAAGTAAAGTAAAGTAAAGTAAAATATAAAATAATATAAATGCAACTGAGATATTAAATAAATGTGACGTAAAATTTGGGGCGAGAAATTAATTTCAAATTAATTATTTTATTACGAAAAAAAAGGGAAAAGATATTCTTACTTCCGCTATTAGGTTTATTTTTCAACGCGGTTGTCCATATTTCGCTCAATATTAAATAAATACATAATATCAAAATAAATAAATGATAACTCAAATATTAAATAAACGCATCATAAATCAAAATAAATAAATAATAGCTCAAATATTAAATAAATGCGTAATAAATCAAAATAAATAAATAATAGCTCAGATATTAAATAAATACCACGTAAATTGTGGGCAAAATTAATTTCAACCAAATTATTTTGACAAAAAATGTCAAGAAAATTATGTAACTTCTGGGATTAGTTTTATTCGTGGCATTAGTATGTGGCGGCCGCTTCGCGGTAGTCGATAGAATTTTTATTCCGAAAAGGAAGTCTCATGCCGCACACTGACTCAGAGTTTCCCATCCTAGAGACGGTCGCGGCGGCGTCGGCTCTGCCCCCGAGGTTGATCGTTTCAGCACGTGTACCTCTCTCGCCGTTCCGTACCCGCTGTGTGGCTCGTCTCCCCCCCACTCGCCGCCGCCCGCTCGCTGCGCCGCAACGCAGGACCCATGGATTTTCAGGGAAACCCGAGGACGTCCACTTCCTTTCTCTCTCGTTCGCAGCGACCGCGATACACCAGCTGTTCGGCTGCGATTATTTCCCCTCGCCTTCTTAGACGGAAATGACCCTCGTCTCACGATCCTAAATCTTCTGGGATTTTGGGAAACGTCACAAAGGACTGGGAAAATATTGCCCGAATTTTCAGAAATGTCACGAGACACAAAATTAGGGAATATTTTTGCGAGCTAAAATTTAGGGTGACCTGGTTTTTTTTTATAAGTGAAAATATTTCGATGAACAGAATAATTATTAAAAGAAAAAATGTTTCGAGCAGAAAAAAATATTTCGATGAGCAGAATAATTTTTTAGAGAAAAATACTTCGAGCAGAAAAAATATTTCGATGAGCAGAATCATTTTCCAGAAAAAAAATATTTCGATGAGCAGAATTATTTTCCAGAAAAAATATTTCGATGAGCAGAATCATTTTTCAGAAAAAATATTTCGAGCAGAAAAAAATATTTCGATGAGCAGAACAATTTTTTTTTTTAATTCAGGATAGGAGAATAAATACATAAATTAATAAATTGGCAGCAACTCGGTGACCAAAACTTTCACTTTCATTGAAATAACGGGGAAAAAAATATAGACGCGATTACCAGTGGCGAACAGCTGATCCAACGTTACGTCACACGCGAGCTCTAGTTCAATATCAACGAACGAACAAGCGGAAGCAATCAGCGTTATACGTTCACGAATTTCGCTTGCGACTTAACCCAAATCGCGGCGTGCTCTCTCTATTAGAAAATAGTAGTGAGACGATTGCTTGATTGGGGCTCCCTCGTTCATTTCTAAATACGCGTAGACTATAGATATACGCATAAGTCACGTGCTGCTTCGCCCCATCCGTCATTGCATTGCGGATGCAATCAAGCAATCAGCTTCGTTCTTCTCGCGTCTCGCTCGCTCAAAAAATCCTCGGGAATTAGTAATATTTTATTAGATCCAAATCGTAGTCGCATTTATTTAAATAAATTAATGATTAAAAAAAAATTAATCTGTGCACACGATTTATAATTCACGAAAAAAAAATAAGTGAAGTGTTTCGTGCTGTGCAATTTTTTTTTGTGTTTTAAATTTTGAATAAAGTAATATCTAAAATTTATAATAAATAGTGAAGCCAGAGGGGGGTTGAAAAAAAGTGTTTTTTTTTTGTGGAAACTCCCAGGTGTCCGCTGCTCACCAGGTCTATTGAGGACCAAATCCTCCCATCGAGGATGTTGCGAGAACCTCCCGGAGGTTGCCCCAGGGCCTCCACCCGCCTCGCCATGCTTTTGCTAGCATCGTTGGCTTTTATGAACGGTAAGTTGATGAATACCTTGCTATTGATCCACCATGGAGACTGGATGTGATAAAAAATGTATGCATAGACAAAAAACAGTGAATAGATCCCTTTTAAAAAAATCAGTGGATAAAATATTAAAGCAAGCTCAAAATTAGAACCTTAAGTAAATTAACGTGAAATTAACGTTCAAACTGTACGAAATCGAGATTTTTTTTTTTTTTTTTTTTCGATTTTGTAAAGTTTGAAGACCCTGTCCGATGGGAAATTTCCCGCTGATAAAAAAAGAAGTGAACTCGATTTTAGTGAAGTGACGAAATTTCGAAAAAAGTGCGAAAACACTTTTTATTTATTTAAAAATTTTTTTTTAACATTTGACTTCGATGTATTTTTGCTCGTACACAACGAATTCGCCATTATTATTATTATTTTTCTAAACGCGACAATTTTCACGAAAAATCCAAAAAATTCGATTACTTTCGATCTTTAATTTTTTTTTTTTGCATCAACTGGGAAAGCGCATTTTTATCCTAAAACGAAAGTCGCAATATTAATAAAAAATAAAAAATAAAAAAATTATCACGTTCAATCATTAGCCGATAAATAAATTAATTAATAATTTTGTCCGCAAATTGCTTAGAAATTCGCGAGTCCCTCAGGCGTCGAGTGAAGAGAATTCACAATTTTCGCCGGTTAGAGTCACGTGGGTGCTCACGGCCGGCGTCGTCGTCGGCGGCGGTGGCGCCGCGAGTCAACGACACCGAAATTCCGATTCACCGTGTAGATCCGAGCAGCCCAAACGGGAGCCCCGGCGGTTTGGTATTCCATGCAGAAACCGGGGATCCGAATTTCCTCACGGTTTATACTAGTTAGCCGCACGCTTTGTCATCCCACATATATATATATATATACATATATATATAATATATGACGTACATATGTATTAGTCCCTCCGCATATGAATATGGGTGAAAGGCTTGAAGTGATCCACCGAATTTAAAAAAGGCCGTCGTCGAAGAAAATACACACACGCTGCGCGCGGCGGGCGCCCGAGTGGTGTGTGGGACCCTCGTGTTTTAACGCGCAGGAAGCATTTTAAGTGCGTTTTGTGATGCTCGAGGCACTCGTCGTAGGGGGGCCCCTTTGACAGTGGCCCGAGCAGCTCTTCTCTCTCTCGGTGCCACCGCCGACGACCCGTTCGGGCTGCTCCTGACAAAGCGCTAGTAAAATGCTTTGAGCACGACAATAACGCCGCGGCGGCTGCGATATGTCAACCGCCTGTTTTAGTGTTTTAGTATTTTTCGAACCTGTTGAATTCAATTATTGCGATAATTTACGCAGGCCACTTGGGCACCCCGTGTGGCATTTTAGGATTTTGTGACCCGCGAGAAAGTCGCCGGGATTACCAGAAATTCGTTTTGTTTATTTAATATCTTTTTTTTAAATTAATGATAGTTGAGGATTGGAATAAAAAAAAATCGGGATCGTTTGGTCGGTGTGTGCGAAAAAATAATTGTTGGCATAAGAATCATGTGGAGATGGAGATAAATAATGATAAACCTGTAGGGGTTAGAATCGGGTCGTGACCTAGTTTTTATCTTCTTCAATCGGGTGATGACCACAGAGCAGAAAAAAAACATTTTTGGCAAAATAAACGCGCAAGAAATTTCCAACAGTTTATTGTTTCCAAGATTCTTGGGACGATATAAAAAACTCAGTGGAAACTAACACCAAATTACAACAAAAAAGTATTTGAAATATATAAATTAAAAAAATTAAAAAGCCATCAAACGCATCGCGGTTTTATAGCAAACCAGAGTAATAATCACACGCGCTGGCGCGCGTGCATTTTTTTCGCCAAAATCGATCCCAATTTTTGTTCTTTTCAAAATATCGACTTTTAACCTATACCATTGTTCTCAAGTCGCATATTCTATCCCCGAAAACACTGGTTATTAACCTTTTGTAATCGATTTTGAAAAAAATATTTTTTTGGAGACGAAAAAAATATTTTTTCTGTCAGAAATCGTAGATCCGGCTCCGGACCGAAAATCGCCAAAATCGACCCCAATTTTTTTTCTTTTCAAAATATCGACTTTTAACCTATACCATCGTTCTCAAGTCGCATATTCTACCCCCGAAAACACTGGTTATTAACCTTTTTTAATCGATTTTGAAAAAAATATTATTTGGCGACGAAATTTTTTTTTTTCTGTCAGAAATCGTAGATACGGCTCCGGACCGAAAATCGCCAAAATCGACCCCAATTTTTTTTCTTTTCAAAATATCGACTTTTAACCTATACCATCGTTCTCAAGTCGCATATTCTACCCCCGAAAACACTGGTTATTAACCTTTTTTAATCGATTTTGAAAAAAATATTTTTTTGGCGACGAAATGTTTTTTTTTCTGTCACAAATCGTAGATACGGCTCCGGACCGAAAATCGCCAAAATCGACCCCAATTTTTTTTCTTTTCAAAATATCGACTTTTAACCTATACCATCGTTCTCAAGTCGCATATTCTACCCCCGAAAACACTGGTTATTAACCTTTTTTAATCGGTTTTGAAAAAAATTATTTTTCGCGACTTTTTTTTTTATCAGAAATCATAGATCCGAGCAATGAGAGCCCGAATAGATCGACAATAATGGTCACGTTGGCGCGAATTACGCACTTTTTAATAGAGAATAAAATGGAATTAAAAAAAGTATGAACACATCGAAAAAAATGGACCAATTCACGGAGAAATCTTCAGCCAAAATTAACAAGAAATTGCGAAAATAAACGTGCTTAAAATAAAACAAAAAGTGCTATAAAACACTGAAAAAAGAATGAACCAATTCGCGGGGAAATCTTGTTCAGCGCGAAAAAGTCACGCGCTCGTAGTACTCGCGGTTCGAGAGAGCCGTTGACCCGCGGCAGAGTCGGCGCAGTTGATATCCGCGAGCCGACCGCTCTCGTTCTCTCGTTCCGCCCGCTAATCGAGTGCGACCCCCACGTGTTCGCGGCGTTTCTCGCTCTAATCAATTAACTCAATTTTGTGTGTTTGAGCAGCGGCGCTGGCCGAGGACGAGTCCATGGGCCCGGTGTTTGTCAAGGAACCCCCGAATCGAGTTGACTTTTCCAATGGAACCGGAGCCGAAGTCGAGTGTCAGGCACGAGGAAATCCGCAACCGGACATCATTTGGGTTCGCGCCGATGGAACCGCTGTTGGAGATGTACCCGGATTGCGACAGGTGAGTTATCGAATAAATTAGACACCTCATTGCAACCCAATTAATTAATCTTGGCAAACTTTTGCCTCTTCGAGTTGTTGACGAACAAGAACGAAATTCGATGAATTAACGCTTGGAAGAAGCAATTTAAAGTTAATTTGCAACAAATTAATGTGGTGACAGTAAATCTGGAGAGAATTTGTTCTGAAACAGTAAATCAGCAGCAAATTAATGTTGAGACATTCAATCTGTAGGAAATTAATTTTGAAATAGTAAATCTGCAGGAAATTAATTGTGAAATAGTAAATCGGCAGCAAATTAATGTTGAAATAGTAAATCTGTGGGAAATTAATTTTGAAATATTAAATCTGCAACAAATTAAAGTTGAAACATTATTTTTTCTGCCTTAATCATAAAGCTACAAATAAATAAAATTCTGGTAAAAATTTCCACAAATTCATTTTTTCATGAAGACGAAAAAAATGCTTAGACTAAGTTTGAAGCTTTCGAACGAGACCAGAATCATCCAGATTAACATAATAATAAGTTAATAAACTATGCAACAGATTCTTTTCTTAAATTTTATCACTCAAAATGTCCTCAACAAAATCTCAGTGAAACCCGACTGTTATCTAAAAAAAAAAAGAAGTACAGATTCTGACCACCGTCTCGAGAGACTCGCGAAGCCTGAATCGTTGCGCCAGATCCATAATAGAACCCGGCGAGCAAACAATCATTGATGTAGGTCATGCAATTGCGAGCTCGTTCCCTTAACGAATGAAATCTCAGTGAAATAGTCGAGGGGGGTCGTCAACCCGGAAGAAACTCGGGGCTAGAAGTACCAACACCAACAGCAGCACCAGCAGCCCAGTCTTGAGATCAAGTGGTATCCAAGTCTGGGCGCCCACTTCACACCACTCTACGTGCTCGCAATGCAGTTACACTGCAGCGGCGACTGCAGCGTCGCGCTCTCTCCCCTTGCTTACATTAACACACTCGTTAGCGAGTCCTCCCCCCCCCCTGCGTTTTCCCTGTGTTCACAGTGAATAAAGCTTCGTGATTTCTTGTCGCAGGTGTTGCCGAATGGAAATTTGGTCTTTCCGCCCTTCCGCGCCGAGGATTACCGTCAGGAAGTTCACGCCCAGGTTTACAGCTGTCTCGCCACCTCCCAGGCTGGCTCTGTGCACAGTCGCGACGTCAACGTGAGGGCCGGTGAGTCGCGACCCCTCCTTCTGTCGTCGCTCGAACGCGACTCACGAAATCTCTTCTTCCAGATTTAGCCTCGTAGGGAAAAAAACATTTTTCTATGATGTTGAAGTTTGCATCGTTGGAATGCAACGAAATTCAGAATTTTTTTTTTTTTTTTAATTAACCCATATGATGAAATTAGGTATAAAATGTCACCACAGCAACTAATTGTCATGATGACTTTTTACACCTCATTTTATCATTTGGGTTAATTAGAATAAATTTTTTCCCGGAATTTCGTTGCATTCCAACGATGCAAACTTCAACATCATATTTTTCTGCTGACTGAAAGTTTATCCTTTCGAGTTTGTGGAATAGAAAAAGAAAACACTCCAATTTTGTCTTATTAGAAAATCAATTGGAGTGTGAAAACGAAATCAAAGAGGGGGAAAAATTCAACTAAAAGGAGTAAATTGCTATCAGTTATTGAAGAGACAAAAAAAATAGTAGTGACATTTTTTACACTATCCTATCTCCTTGAATTAAATATGGAGTGAATATCACTGATGATGCTATTCATAGTGTCTCTCGGCTCAGATTTATCTTCGTATCAATTTCGAGTGATAAAAAATATAAAATTAGCTGAGCACAGACGTAACATCGAGGTGGAGAGATTATTTAAAAAGAGACGTTTTTATCGGTGCTGATTATTTTTATGACACTATTTCCAAGTGAGATTGAAACAGGATCTTCGCGTCGAATTATTCTTAGAACCTTTGATAATGATAATTAGGTGTTTACGAGCTGATAATTCTCCTCGGCTCGAGAGGATGCTACGCGCCCTCGAGTCGTCGACGAGACTGGAATATAGTGAGCACGCGTGCACCGGAAGTGCGAGCGGCTCTCGCCGTCGGGGGGGCTCGTGCCGCGGTCACAAAGAGGATACGTCACTTTGCGTTCTAACAGGACGTGTTAGAATAATTAGAGAAAAGCGTTACACAAATAATGCGCGAGTTAGACGTGACAAGAAATAATTGCGAACCAAAATGCAAATTGATTGATTTTATATCTATTAAAAATGAAAATCACAACGAGTCACTTTGCGTTTTAACAGGACGTGTTAGAATAATTAGAGAAAAGCGTTACACAAATAATGCGCGAGTTAGACGTGACAAGAAATAATTGCAAACCAAAATGCAAATTGATTGATTTTATATCTATTAAAAATGAAAATCACAACGAGTCACTTTGCGTTTTAACAGGACGTGTTAGAATAATTAGAGAAAAGCGTTATACAAATAATGCGCGAGTTAAACGTGACAAAAAAAGAATTGCAAATCCAAATGCAAATTGATTGATTTTACATCGATTATGAAAATTAAAATCACGGGGAGTCACTTTGCGTTCTAATAAGACGTGTTAGAATAATTAGAGAAACATATTATACAAATAATGCGCGCGTCAGACGTGACAAAAAAAGAATTGCAAACCAAATTGAAAATTGATTGATTTTATATTGATTACAAAAATAAAAATCGCGAAGAGTCACTTTGCGTTCTGACAGGACGTGTTAGAATAATTAGAGGAAAGCGTTACACAAATAGTCCACGAGTTAGATGTCACGAAAAAAAACTTGCAGTCGTACATTGATTATAAAATAAAATCTAATATAGTGATCAAAACCATTAGGCAACGTAGCTCTTACTACCGCGACTGCCGAGCGCCGAACACCAACGCTATTCATTGAGAAATATGTGTGAAGGTTAATTCCACGGTTTCTAAGTGAAGTAATTATCCCACATGCCCGTTGATCAGATATCAGGGAGCCATTACTTTTTATTACAGTGAGGAAACTTGCGGTAGGCCTGGAAATTATTACGTGACGTTCTTAAAAATCATTTTGCCTGTAAAAAAAAATTAGGCATAGTTTGGGATTTCCTAAAAAAAGTGGCAGGAAAAAAGCTTAGTTGGGATCTGCTAAAAAAAAAAATTGCGAGAGAAACAGTGGCAGGAAAAAATATGTTTCATCCCATAAAAAATGTAGCTTAGTTTGGGATTCGCTAAAAAATGCGAGAGAAATATTCAGGAAAAAATCTTTAGTATCGCATAAAAAATTAAGCTCAGTTTTGGGTTTGCTAAAAAATGCGAGAGAAACAGCGGCGGGAAAAAAACCTTTTTTTTATCGCACGACCCTTGACACTTTATTACGTCGTTACAAGAAAACGAGGCCACAGACGTATTATTATTTTTTCCGCGGCTCGCGCCTCGCGGTCTCTTTAATTAAATTTATTTTCCGAAATGGGAACGCGAGTTAACCGTTTCCCCGGAGTGACTTTAATGGAACTGCAAAACGCGCTTCCCTTGATGCACTCGCGGCTGGGCACAATTCGCCGCATGAAAACTCGTTGATTAACCGCAGCGGCCTCTGGCAGACGTTGACGTTGAACCACCGCGACTGGTATAACATTTTTCTTGTCCGCGCAGTGGTGGCGCAGTACTACGATACCGACGTGAACAAGGAATACGCTATTCGCGGCAACAGCGCGATTCTCAAGTGCGTCGTGCCGTCTTTCGTCGCCGACTTCGTCAAGGTTCTGTCGTGGCACACCGATCAGGGCGAGGAATTCATTCCCGGGGATGATTACGGTATTTTTTCGCTCGCTGGTAGCAAAAGAAAAAAATTAGATTCGCTAATCATAGAAAAAAAGTGACGTTGAAGTTTGCATCGTTGCAAGGCAACGAAATTAAAAACAGCAAAATATTAATGAACCCAAATTATTGTTCCGGCTGTAAAAAGTTATTACAACGAATTAAAGCATGACAAAACGACATTATTAAACTTATTATTACTATTGAATTATTACAATTTTTATAGAATTGACATTCTGTTTTTAATTTCGTTGCATTGCAACGATGCAAATTTCAACGACATAAAAAAATTAGTTCCCTATTTGCATCTTCAGATCCTTGAAACGCGCAGCGGTAAAAAATCTAGAGCGATATTTATTTTGGGACTCCAAAAGATTTATGCTGGGACGGAGGGACGGATCGACAGTGGATTTAATTTTTTTTTTTAGTTTCTTTGATTTATTTAATTCACTTAATTGTATTTATTATAGTAGTAAAAATTCGTCTATTTCACTGAACAATTTTTGTGGAAAAATTAGACTCTCGTGTTTAAGCAAATTAATTGCGTTACAAACGTCGCTTGGGGCACGGAAATTAACACCAACTGCGACGTGATATGAAATTCACGATTTCGCGCTGCGCGATGTCTCCGCTTGTACAGAGTCGGGTCAACGCTCGCCAATTATACGTTAAACGATACTTAGCCAAGTTTTCATTCAGTCGCTGGACTTCAATACCAAATATCGCGCATTATCATACAATGATTGACGAGCACAATGGAAAGCCAACGATTAGCATAATAAATGAGATCTCCAGGTGTTATAACGGAAATTAACGTCGCGGTTATCAATGGCGACGATAATCGTGACGCTGTTTGGGAAAATTTGAAATCGTTTCTAAATCCTCTGTTCACGAATTCAGCATCGAGAAATAAATCTTTCGCGTTTCTTGTTTACGTAGTTATTTTTTTTTAAGTAAAAAAAAAGTACCAAGACATTTAAATAAACAGGAAAGAATTTGTCGTCTTTGTAGCTTACATAATAAAAAAAAACTAGAGCTAATTGATGATTACCAAGCGAGCTATTTAATTAAACAGGAATAAATCTGTCGTCTTTGTAGCTTACATGATAATAAAAAAAAAAAAACTAGAGCCAAGTGGTGATGACCAAGCGAACTATTTAATTAATGCAGCTGGTTCTACCGCCCGCCACTCGTGGCGAGATAATCTCGGCAGTCATCGCGACACAATAATCTTCGCAAAGGAGACGTGAAAGTGGACGCTCGGGTTTCAAGGCTACGGTCGACACGTCACCCCCCGCGATTGCCTCACCGCGACACACGAGACTGATCCGTATGGCCATTAAGTGGCAGATGTAGAAACGGAAACCGCGCGACATTTTCCTTTTTCTTCTTTTCATTCGCTTGATCCCGATTTATTTTTTTTTGCCGGAAGTCTCGTCAGGATGCGTCGTAAATTCCTTTCGTTAATTAAATCCCATAATCACAATCATTTGGAGTAATCGTGACCTGTCGACTGTCATGTGACAACTATTAATAATCGATGCACCAAGATTTTTTTTCGTTCATTTAAAGAAATAGAATCATTGAATTTTTTTTTTTCATTCAATCAGTAAAATGTTTCCTATCATTGGCAACAGAAAAAAATGTCATGAGCCAAGTACAGATTTTAAAAATAATATTGTTTTCTCTCAATGGCCTTCTTTTAAAAATTTGATTAATTAGCAAGTACATATTTTTTAATAATATTGTTTTCTCTCATTGGGCTTCTTTTAAAAATTTGATTAATTAGCGTCTATAAAAACGTGAAAATAAAATTGGTGTATTTTAAATCTATACATCCTGAAAAAAATTATATTTTCTTTTAAAGGTCGAGTTAGCAAAAATGAATTCCACATCTACTAAAAAAATCGATACCAATTTTTTTATTTCACTGCAGTTCGCTGGCATTAAAATTTTTCTCCGCTCTCTGTCCCACGTTCGCTCGCTCTCGCTACAGTTACACGCGCATCAACCGACTCATTAATGTCGCTCCCAGCTCGTTATCCCTCCACCGGCTCCGTACGAGCTACCGTGCGGCTCTATATTGTATCAAGCGCGCGGGAATCGCTCTATAAGTGGACACTCTAGAGTCCAAAATAATTGGCGTATGTTGTGCGTAGGGTTGTATCGTCGCGGAGCGACAATTTGCTCCTCGTACTCGTGACGGGATTCACTGCTCCTCGACGTATCCACACGCACGACACACACGCGCGACGCGTTGTAAGTGTTTTAACTTTCGCTATCAACGGATGTAACGGCCGCCCCGAGACACGGTTTAAATATCACTGCGCTCGTCTTTGCTCCTCGTTGACTTTTTATCTGAATTTATTGTTCGAGCTCCAAATGTCAAACAAACAAAAATGAACTTCGACCCAAAATGGTTGAATATTAATATTTTACTAGAATTTCAATATTTTTGTCCATTAATCTGTGATCAGAAATTTGTGAACTTCATGTTAAAATCATATGTTGAAAATTTGTTTTAAAAAATTATTACTTAAGCTCCAACTACTGATTGAACAAAAATTATCTTCGACCCAAAATCGTTGAATGTTAATATTTTACTAGAATTTCAATATTTTTGTCCATTAATCTGTGATCAGAAATGTTTGAACTTCATGTTAAAATCATATGTTGAAAATTTGTTTAAAAAAATTATTACTCAAGCTCCAACTATTGATCGAACAAAAATTATCTTCGACCCAAAATCGTTGAATATTAATATTTCACGAGAATTTTAATATTTTTGTCCACTAATCTGTGCTCCGAAATGTTCAAACTTCAAATTAAATTCATACACTAAACATTTCATTAAAAAAATTATTATTGAAACTCCAACTATTGATCGAATAAAAATAATCTTTGATAAAAAATGGCAAAAAATATAAATTTAATTAAAATTTCACTATTTTTATATACACAAATCTGTGCTCCAAATTTTCTAAATTTCGTGTTAAACTCATCCACTGAAAAAAAATTATCTATCAAATCTAAAAAAAAAATGGAATTTTTTTTTTTTTAAATTAGCATTCCTTTTATAATTGTCAGCCGTTTTCCAGCCTCCTTAAGGCGAACGATTTGCGTCGCGACGAGTGCAGAACGGTGCTGCAGTCGTATCGGGCTCGTTTTTGCGCGATGCTGCTGCCCGACGCGATTGATCCAATAACCATAAAAGCGGCCCCCGCGAGAGGTCGGTAACTCGATTTGTCCCTATTACAGCATTCGCGGGGATCAAACTCGGGCGTGTATCGCGGGTTGTAAAGCGGCGTCGGTGTCGAGAGCGCTGAAACAATGTTCCGGAGTCTCTCGCGCGAGGCGATTCGCCGGGGGGTTTAGGACGCGAGCCAAGAAGCTGACGGGGTCGATATAAGCACGCAGACGTACTTATATACAATTGCCCGATGGATGGTGGGCGCGGACAGACAGCGTTTAGCCCCAAGTCCCTCGTGATACCCGTGCGGATCTGGCAACCCGGCGAGATTCCCCCGCGCTCTCTTTAAATCCGCCCTCGTGGAGTCGACGAGCGCGAGACTCTTCGACTTCGAACGCGGCCGCTCCGATAAGTACGAGGAAAAATGTATAAGTGCGATAATGCGCAACTCCAGCTTTCCGAGCTTAACGAGCCGGCTCGACGAAAGCGACTCAATTATCGTGGAATAGGTCACCGATTTATTTCAAGGTTTTATTTATTTTTTGTTCATTTGTTATTCTATATTATTTTAAAAATTTAAAATAACGAAAAAAAGGTGTTTTCGTAAAACGAAAATTCGTTTAGGAAAAGTAAACGGAAAGTGTGTCACTGATATTTCAAGGTTTTATTTATTTTTTGTTCATTTGTTATTCTATATTAATTTTTTTATATGAAATAACGAAAAAAAGGTATTTTCGTAAAACGAAAATTCGTTTATGAAGAAAAGTGAACGAAAAGTGTGTCACTGATTTATTTTAAGGTTTTATTTATTTTTTGTTCATTTGTTATTCTATATTAATTTTTTTATATGAAATAACGAAAAAAGGTATTTTCGTAAAACGAAAATTCGTTTATGAAGAAAAGTGAACGAAAAGTGTGTCACTGATTTATTTCAAGGTTTTATTTATTTGTTTTTCTATATTAATTTTTTTAAATATAAAATAACGAAAAAAAGGTATTTTCGTAAAACGGAAATTGGTGTGTGAAGAAAGAGTCGAGTGGAACCTTTTTTGGAAACACAAAAAAAATACAGAAATAATTCTGAGTCCACAAGGTTATAACTTTGTTGGTAAAAAAAATATATAATAATAGCGTTGCGTTAGAAAAACGCCTTTTTTCACCTCCGACCAAAAAACGATTTTCAGTCGTCCATCAGTACTACCAGTCGGAGGTGAACAACGAGTACGTGATACGCGGCAATTCGGCCATTCTGAAGTGCAGCATTCCGAGCTTCGTGGCGGAATTCGTGCAGGTCATAGGCTGGCAGGACAATCAGGGAAATTCTTTCAATCCCGACGAGCGTAACGGTACAAACAGTAAAAAAAAAAAAAAAACGTAGCCCCTGCCTAATGCATTCCTCAAAAAACCAAGTTGTTCAAATTGAATTTAATATCCTATATTAAATTTGTTTAAATACGTATAGAATATCGAAAACATATTTCGGTAAAAAAAAAGAAAAAGCAGCAAGTAGCAAAATCATCATAAAAAAAAGTTCAAAATTGATTTCATATTCTATATAAAAAAAAAGTTGTAAACAGAATATCGAAACATATTTTAGTAAAAAAAAGATAAAGCAGCGAGTAGCAAAATCACCATAAAAAAGTTCAAAATTGATTTCATATTCTATATAAACATTTTTTAAACAGAAAATCGAAAACATATTTTAGTCAAAAAAAGAAAAAGCAGCGAGCAGCAAAGTCACAATAAAAAAAAGTTCAAAATTGATTTCATATTCTATATAACAAATTTTTTAAACACAATATCGAAAACATATTCTAATAAAAAAAAAAGAAAAAGCAGCGAGCAGCAAAATCACCATAAAAGAAGTTGAAAATTGATTTCATATTCTATATACAAATTTTTTAAACAGAATATCGAAAACATATTTTAATAAAAAAAAGAAAAAGCAGCGAGCAGCAAAGTCATCGTCCTCGAACGCGCGTCCTCAATATTAAAAAAAAAAGAAAAAAAAACGCAAAAAAAAAGTTTACTACGTGCAGCGCCGGTTTATCGCCGAGTTCCTCGTTCGGGCTATACGCGGCCACGATATTGCGGATTATGCACTCGGCGCGCACACCTAAAACGTCGGAGAGAGAGAAAATAATCTATACGTATCGCCGCGCGGTAAGTGCGCCACCTGCAGCGCTCTCGCGGTCCGCGCGCGCGTTACGTGTATTATATCCGCCGCTCCGTTGGGCCGTGCTCGGCGCTATATGCGGGTCAGGCCGGCTCGGCGTATCCTCCACACGTTCGTCGAGCCGGCGTATAGCGGGCGCTGCGCGCGCGCGCGCGCTGCTCGTTATTATTATACCTATATAGAGCTTAGTCAGTGGCCCGAGTTCACTCTTACTTTTACCTCCCCGACGATCAGCCGCTCTCGAGAGTTTCCACCGCGCTCTCTCGATGCGCCCTTTTACCGCATCCCACCGTACACGCTGCAGGCTCTCTCGCCGCAACTCTCCGTGGCGCTTCCAGGGCGCCGACACGATATATGCGAAAAGTTTTTTTTTTAGAACAGTAATACTGAGTACTGCGACTCGTTGGTAATTTTATTGGGCCGTTTTCGGTCACGCGGTTCGTCGATTAATTATTTACATACTTTAGGTAAATAATATAATATTTCGTAATTATTTTTATTAATTTTTTGTTATTTTTTGAAGTTGATATTTTTTAATCACACCAGAATTGATTTTTTATGTCGAAGACGTTCGATTTTTTTTGCGATGTACCGACACGATATGTGCGAAAAGTTCTTTTAGAACAGAAATACAGACAGCTAAGACTCGTTGGTAATTTTTTGGGCCGTTTTCGGTCACGCGGTTCGTCGACTAATTATTTACACGCTTTAGGTAAATAATATGATATTTTATAATAATTTTAATTCATTTTTTGTTTTCTTTGAAATTCGGATTTTTTAGTCACGCCAGGAATTTATTTTTTGCACTGAAGACCCTGGATTTTAATGTTTTCGTTTGTTTTTCGAAATTGGTAATTTTCTTATCACGTCAGAAATTTTTTTTTTCTGTAGTCGTTGATTTCTTTTCGTTTCTTTTTCGAAATTAGTACTTTTTAATCACGTCAGAAATTTCTTTTTTGTACTGAAGACCTTTGATTTCTTTTTTCGTTTTCTTCGAACTTGGTACTTTTTAATCACGACAGAAATTAATTTATTATACCGAAGACGACTATTATTATTATTATTATTATTATTATTATTATTATTCTTATTATTATTATTATATATATTTCTTTCATTTTCTTCGAATTTCATATTTTTTAATCACAACATAATTCGTAAACATTTTTCGCAGCTCTCAATTTTATCGACGATCATAATAATTTCTCCCTGCTCCGAATATTTATTCAGCGTTTTAATCTCGAGACATTTTTTCGTTAGAATTTTTTTTTTTTTTTTCGCATAAAAAAATTACGACCTGTTTGACGTTCCCGAACGAGAAATTTTCCAGCTGAATTTCGCCGTTCGAGCGATTATTAAAACGGCTCTTCGAGTGGATATAGCGACGTACGTATTTGTTGTTCGCAGTGGTGGTGCAGTATTACGAGGCTGAGGTCGTGTCGGAATACGTTATACGCGGCAACGCGGCTATACTTAAGTGCACCATACCGAGTTTCGTTGCGGAATTCGTGTCGGTAGATTCTTGGGAGGGAAGCGACGGCTCGAGCTACAAACCGTCCGCCGACTATGGTAGTACCCGTGGCTATACGTCCGCGTCGTATCGTCGACAAACTGCATTTCCGCGTTGCATTGTAGAGTCCGCGGTGCGCGCGGTGCCGGGGCGAACGATTTCGCCGAGAGATTGTCTCGGCTCTCATTGTTTCTCGCTTGTTTGGCTCCTCGCGCGCCGCTTCGCGTTCGATATGGGCAAAAGGGCGGCGTGAACGCGCGACAGCGGCAGCGAAACGGCGGCGGCGACGACGGATGCGATTACTCAATTGTACTCGAACAACCCGTGTAACGACCCCATTTATTTCACCATTTTTTAAAAGCAAACCATGCAAGGCTAGGAAAAAAAAATTATTTGGAAATGTCAGATAGGACGATTTGTATTTAACGACCCCTATTTATTTCACCATTTTTTTAATCTCCTACGAAGATAGAAAAAAAAAAATTATTCATAAATGTCAGATCGAACGATTCGTATTTAACGACACCTATTTATTTCGCCATTTTTTTAATCACATTCTACGAAGGTAGGGAAAAAAAATTATTGAAAAATGTCAGGTCGAACGATTCGTATTTCATGACCCGAATTTATTTGACCATTTTTTAAATCATATTCTACGAAGATATGGGGAAAAAAAAAATTATTCAAAAATATTAGGTCGAATGACTCGTATTTAACAACCCCATTTACTTTACCACACGGAGAAAAAAAATCACGGACTGATAAAAAATCGGTTGTTGTATTAACGATTTTTTTGTTGTCGCAGCAAAATGTTCAGCTATCACAGCAAAAGTAAAAATATCAGTCCGTTGATATTTTTGTCTGTGCACTTTTTTTTTTGTATGTTTCACAAGGATAGAAAAAAAAGATTACACATTTTCAGGTCTTATAAAATTGTTAGGTAGGGATCGGAATTTATGAATTAAAAAATAAAAAATATGTGAAATAGAATTTATTTTTATAGTTTTTGCGTAATTTTTTTTTTTTGTTTGTAATGTCAGGAAGGTTAGGTACATTTTTATTTCCAAACTTTATGATCCTCGACGAAATTTTATGCAAGGCGATTAGGGAAAGAAGGATTTTTTGTTGATGGTTGACGAAAAAAAAAAAAATGTTCACGCAGTCGTCGCGCAGACTTATCAGCCGGAGATAATGACGGAGTACGTCATAAGGGGAAACAGCGCGATACTGAAGTGCAGCATACCGAGTTACATAGCCGAGTTCGTGACGGTAGAGGCGTGGATAAGGGAGGACGGCGAGGTGTATCTGCCGGACCAGCAGCAGCCCGGAAGTGGCGCCCAGCGTGGTACACGAGAATTACACTCAGCCGCATTTTTCGAGTGCACGAAAAAAATAATCGATACTCCTTCCTCGTCGCTGAATTAATTTGTGACGTGCGTTTGTCGTTGTGAATGTGAAGGGACATTTTTTTGGGGATTTTACGTGTTTCTAATTTTATTTCTAATTTTATTTTTAACAGGGCAAAAAAATATTGATTAATTACTCGTCACTAATTTCACTTGTAAAAAAATTGCGCACCATTTGATTTTAACTTACTAAAAAAAAAAAAAACCAAAAATCTGTTTCTCGCGGACTCGCGCGAGCAGTCGTGTCGCAGTTCTACGTCACCGAGGCCGAGAACGAGTACGTGATTCGCGCCAACAGCGCGATCATGAAATGCAAAATTCCGAGCTTCGTGTCGGAGTTCATCTACGTGGACCGATGGATGGCCGACGACGGGACGATTTACAGCCCCGAGAACCGGGACTACGGTAACCGATTTCACGCCGGGAGGAAAATCGCGCGCATGGCGAACGATCGAGCGACGATCGCGAAATTAGGATCCCGAAGTCCGAAGCGAAGGGCGGAATGATCGATATAAAAATTACAAAAAAAAAAAAAAATTCACATTTCGAACACGTCGAAAAAAAAATTAATCAACATTTTTTTATTTTATTTAATTTAAAATCAAATTAAATTTGATAAAAATTTGGTCCTTGGTGAATTTGTTGAAAAATAATAATTAAATACGACTGGATTGAATTAATTTTTTTATTCCAATTAAAAATAAAATAAAAAAAAAATAAAAAAAATAAATAAAAATTTGGTCCTTGGTGAATTTGTTAAAAAATCAAATTAAATATGACTGGATTGAATTTATATTTTTATTAAAAATAAAATTAAAGTTGATAAAAATTTGGTCCGTGGTGAATTTGTTAGAAAAGAAAATTAAATATGACTGGATTAAATTTATTTTTTTATTCTAAAAAGATAGAAAGAAAGAAAAAAATTGTGACACGATTGAAAAAAAAATCAAATTACGGTCGGACGGTCCACGACTGAATTATCAGTGTCTGGCAATTTGCCTTTTACAAAAGAATCCTGGACGGTGGTTACAACCCGAGTCCGGAGGTATCAATATCTATCATTAAATGCGCCAGACTGGATGCCGGGCCCAATTACAGATATGATACATGATTTATCAGACGTGGTATTTCGCTCTCGGTAATTCCCTTCGTTCCGCTCCTCGCAGACGACGTCCCGCGTTCTCCCCGATATAATAGGCGCTCCCCCCGCACCCCTTGCGAGGATAATAAGGACGGCGAAAGCTATTCGGAGTTTGATAAAAACATATCATTTATATGCATTAAAAAAAAAATTGAAAAAAATATACCAAGGACAACGGGCATCGAAGTCAACGTCTTACGTTCCAATTTTTTTTTTCTCGACGTTAAAAAAATCGAAATATCGATATTTCCAGTTGTCCAGCAGTTCTACGAGTCCAGGGTGATCGACGAATTCGTGTTGCGCGGCAACACGGCGACCCTTAAGTGTCTCCTGCCGAGTTTCGTCGCTGATTTCGTTGAGGTTATCGAGTGGGTGTCCACCGAGGATGGCACCAGTTATAGGGCTGATAGCCACGAGGAAAAGGGTACTTGAAGTGGCGAAAGAAAATAGCTAATTTTTTTCTCAGTCTTTGCAGTGAAAAAAAAAAAAAAAAATTATTTCATGTATTAAAAAAATAGTTGCGATTTTTTTTTCATCTAGAGCTGTAAAAAAAATCAGGTAAATTTATAAAATATATTATTTTGATGTTACTTATTGCAACCAATTTTTTTTTTTTTTCACTGCAGATAAAAAATTGAGAATAGTCGTGAATTAGTAAAAAAAAATAAAAGCGACTTGCGGCGGTCAACGGTCTTATTTTTTGCAATAGAATTTTAGGGGGACCCGGAATATATATATAAGCGATGTGAACGAACCCTGAGAAATTTCACCCGGAGGCCTGTGAAAATGTCGAATGCAGTCCGGGTATCGCTGCGCGTATAGCGCGCGCGGCTTTCCGGGCCAGATGGCGTCTGCGCTATTTCACGCTGCTGCGGAGCTCGAAAAAGCAAATAGACAAATATACGCGTGTAGGCAAACGAGAAACGGTGAAACGAGCCGCCTACTTGCAGTCGTTTTCCAGGTCGTTGACTGTATATTCACCTCATAAATTCGTAATCCACTTACAAATATTACATAAAAAAAATTATCCAGAAATGAATGACGCAAGAAAATTTTGTTTAAGAAAATATACAATAGAAATAGAAGATGATTTTCACAACGAAACAACATTTATAATAAAAGCAGAAATAAAAAGAGAAACAGGAAGAAAATGATATAAAAGTGGAAATAAAAAATTGATAAAAATAGGAATCAAGAATATGAAAACAAAATGAAATTTTGGATCTCGTTAAATTCTTTCAGTCGTCTCCTAGTATTTTGAGGTCCAGTTTTACGACGACCCAAGACACAAGAAAAATTAATTAGATGATTTTCACAAAAAAAAAAAAAATTAATAACAAAAGCAAAAATAAAAAGAAGAATGAGGACAAAATTGTAAAAAAGTGGAAATGAAACGATGATAAAAATAGGAATCAAGAATACGAAGAAAAAAATAGGAATCAAGAATATGAAGAATAAAAATAGGGATCAAGAATATGAAGAATAAAAATAGGAATCAAGAATATGAAGAATAAAAATAGGAATCAAGAATATGAAGAATAAAAATAGGGATCAAGAATATGAAGAATAAAAATAGGAATCAAGAATATGAAGAATAAAAATCTGTAATTTCGGTCCTCGTTAAATTCTTCCAGTCATCTCCAAGTACTTTGGGGTCCAGTTTTACGACGTCCCGAGACAGAAGAAAATTTACTTAGAAAATGATTTTCATAAAAATAAAAAATAACAATAAATAATAAAAGCAGTAATAAAAAGAAGTAACAGGAAAAAATGATAAAAAAGTGGAAATGAAACGATGATAAAAATAGGAATCAAGAATAAGATGAAAAAAGTAGGAATCAAGAATATGAAGAACAAAAATCTGTAATTTCGGACCTCGTTAAATTCTTCCAGTCGTCTCGCAGTACTTTGAGGTCCAGGTTTACGACGTCTTCGCGATCCGCGGCAACGCCGCGATATTCAAGTGTCAGGTGCCGTCGTTCGTGGCCGACCACGTGGACGTGGCGGGTTGGATCGATTCCGAGGGCGGAAATTACCGGGCCGACGGCGAGGACGCGTCCTACGGTACGAGATACGCGGCGCCGTGTGCATCCGGCGCGGTGCATTCGTAGCTTCCGAGAGAGCCGCACGTATACGCTCGCGGAATATGTGTCTTGCCGCGCAGCTGCGGACGCGCGACGCCTCGTCAACGTCCTCCTCCTTCGTCACCTCACTCTCCACTTTCTTCATTCCTCACCGCGACGATATTTCTCGGCCCAGCACGATTCAATTATCGTCCTCATTTCCGTCACGCGAGCCCGGCTCGCCATTTCATGAGGCGCAAAATTGCGCGGCAATTCCACGTGTGAAATCGCAAATTCTACTTTCAATCTTATCGATTAATCGAAGACAAAAAAGCAGCATAAAAATCCTCTAAATTAAATAAAAAAAAATAAATTAAAAAATCGTAGGTCTAATTTTCAAATAATTTTACTTAACATGTAGTAAAATAATAATCAATTATCGCAAAATATTAAATGTTGCGGTGTATTTGGTTTTCGATATTGCTTACAAAAAAAAAAAATCGTAGGTCTAATTTTCAAATAATTTTGCTTAACATGTAATAAAATAATAATCAATTACCGCAAAAATATTACATTTTGCGGTGTATTTGGTTTTCGATATTATTTTCAAAGAAAAAAAATATATATTTGAAAAATTAATTAGGAATAAAAAATCACCGTAAATTGACGTCGCACTCGCGTTAAATTCTGTTGGGTCGATTTTTCATATTTGAAAAATACGAAAAATCGTGTGCGGACACCTCAAGTAAGACAGGAAAATCCCGTGGTCTGGTTGCAGTTGTCGGGCAGCGGTACGCAGTGAACGTGATGGACGAGCATGTCTTGCGAGGGAACGCTGCCATAATCAAGTGTCACATACCGAGCTTCGTCGCCGAATTCGTCGAGGTTGACTCTTGGGTCGAGGACGAGACGACCGTCATATACCCTAAGCCTGATTACGGTACCGTTTTCTCACCTCAACTAGCTCGTTTCATTTTTTTTTCTTTTCGATTGTCATTTTTGTCTTCATCGCTCTGGTCGTTTTTTTTTAGGGTCGAATTTTTCGGGTCACCTCAACTTGCTCGTTTCATTTTTTTTCTATTCGATTGTCATTTTTGTTTTCATCGTCCTGACCATTTTTTTGATGGACAAATTTTTCGGGAGGCTGAATTAATTAATGAAATAATTAATTAATTATCCCCAACCCGAGTCATCCGGCTGGTCACTCACGAATCTTCTTTTATTTTTCTTCCGTTCATTTCTGCAGTCTCGTTCCTTATTTCGCAATTTGCGGTCCGGAAACGAAGCCCAATTACTTTTGTTCACGAAAAAAAAAAAAAAAAAAAACAAGACGAAAATGAGAATAACGAGGGTGAGGAGAAAAAAATTAGCGACGAAAGGGGGACAGAAGTCCGACGAGGAAGACAATTGAAGCGGGAAGTTTTAATTAGTCGAAAGAAGTCGTCTCGCTTATTGCTCAAGTCGGAGGTTTCGGGGCTGAAGTATTTTACGTAGAGCCGAATATCGTATAATATTCGGTAGCAGGAAATAAAAAAATTCTTTCTAAAAATTATAATTAATATCGAGTTTCCAAATTAATACATTTTATTTTCTGAAGATCAATGAAAAAAACTCTTGGACCAGGAATTTCTTAAATACATTTTTATTAATCTTTATATTAATTTCGTCAGATATTAGACAACAATATTTGCATCGTTTTAAATTAGTTTCCACTTTTAATTATCGAAGTTATTTGTTTAAAATCTTCGAATATTAAAAACTTAAAAAAACTTTTAGAAATCTCGGACCAGTCATTTCTTAAATACGTTTTTTATTAATTTTTTTATTAATCTCGTCAGACGTCAGACAAAAATTATTTTCCACTTTCAATTATCGTTGCTATTTGTTTAAAAGCATCGAATTAAAAACTTGAAAAAAACCTTTTAGAATCTCAGGTCAATAATTTCTGAAATACTTTTTTATTAACCTTTTTATTAACCTCGTCAGATATGAAATAAATAAAATAAAAATATATATATTATTTCTCCGTTACGAAACAAGAAAAATTATTTTCCACTTTTAATTATCCTTGTTATTTGTTTCAAATCATCGAATTAAAAACTTTCACGACAAAGTATCGAAAATGATGTTGGTAATTTTCGCGGTCGCGAAAAGCGCCCCCTGCAAGCGGAGAGCACATTGATGCACCGGGTGTAGGACGCGAGCGATGCGAGTCTGCGGTGCGAACAAGCGGACGAAAGTTAGTGGCGGCGAGTCGGTTGAATATCGATTAATCGACAGTGCGGTGCCCGTGCGGACGTCGAGGCTGCGCCGTGTGGACAGGGGAGAAAGTGGCCCGGGGGGAGAGGAAAATTTAAGGCGGGTCAGGGGGTGGAAAATTTCACTACGTGAAAATTGCTTTATTCATTAAGCCTATGGCGCACGACGAGCTCGCCGTGCGAATTCGCGTCAAGGTCGTCGCCGAGAGTTTTCGCCGTCTAGACCGAGAGCCCGATATACATATTATTAGCCTCGGCGTTGACGATTCACTTTTACTCTTATCGCAGCCTCATTGCCGCTGCGTTTCCGGCTGTTCTCGTTTATTTTTATTTTTTTCTTGCTCGATGAGTCATCCATCCGTCCGTCCGTCCGTCGCGCGTTTTTTGCCCCGAGATATTATTCGTCACAATGATGATGATAAAATGATGAGATGAAAAGAAATCAAACAAAAAATCGCGATCGCAATTCGTAAGACGTTGACTGCCGCTGCTCGCGCTGTCCCAGAAATTCTCCTTATTTCCGCTGTCCCTATTTTCACGTCCTTCCCAAATCCTGCATATCTGTTTTTGTGTGGTTTTCCTTGGTGTTGATAATCTTTTGTGGTCCGGAGAAAATTGTTACGAGTGTTGAAAAAAAGAAAAAAAAATTAATCTTAATTTTATCGGCTAAAAAAAATGAAGAATGTATTGACTTTTCATGAAAAAATGAAGGATGTATTGATTTTTCATGAAAAAATGAAAAATATATTGATTTTTCATGAAAATATGAAAAATATATTGATTTTTCATGAAAATATGAAAAATATATTGATTTTTCATGAAAATATGAAAAATATATTGATTTTTCATGAAAATATGAAAAATATATTGATTTTTCATGAAAGAATGAAAAATATATTGATTTTTCATGAAAGAATGAAAAATATATTGATTTTTCATGAAAAAATGAAAAATATATTGATTTTTCATGAAAAAATGAAAAATATATTGATTTTTCATGAAAGAATAAAAAGTATATTGATTTTTCATTTCCAACAATTCTGCTAATTTTTATTGTAAAAATTATAGAATTTTTTACAGATACAATACAAATTAATTTAATTATGTAACAAAAAAATCTCGACACAATTTTCTCCGTTACTGGGTAGCATGTGTTTCACTAATTACGACGCGCCTACCTGGTGGGTCGGGTGGTAGAGAGGCTTTTGGAAGTTCTCTGGTTTCGCAAGTCACCGAGGGAGAGAGCAGAGCAAACCGCACCGACGAATGCAGTGGCGACGCATCCTTCGAGCTCCGGGAGTCTCGAATTTCCGCAAACATAAACAGCGAGCCTCCCGTTACGAACTTTGCCACTGCGCTACACGGCATCAGCGAATATCAGCCAGTTGCATTCAGACCCGCGAGTGGATATTATTTCATCGTTTCAGAAATTCATACGCGGCTCGCGAATTCAAAGAGTCGCTCCTCGTATTTTCAAGTGGAAATTCGCTTCACGAGACTCGAAGGACGCGGCTCGCTTTTCGAGTGGTCGAGAACGAAATATCTGTGATGTGAACTGGAGTTAAAAAAATTACAATCCAAAAATTATAAAAAATTTGACAGTCAAATATTTTTTTAATCCAAATTAAAATGTCTAATTTTTTTTAGCATTTTTTTAGGGGAGGAAAATAAAATGACGTAAATACACAGAGAAAAATATCAACGGGTGATACCAAAATTGTTGCTGTGGTGGCTGAGAATTTTTCTGTGGTAGCTGAAAATTTTTCTGTGGCAGCAGAAAATTTTTCTGTGGCAGCAGAAAATTTTTCTGTGGTAGCTGAAAATTTTTCTGTGGTAGCTGAACAATTTTCTGTGGTAGCTGAAAATTTTTCTGTGGTAGCAGAACATTTTTCTGTGGTAGCTGAAAATTTTTCTGTGGTAGCTGAAAATTTTTCTGTGGTAGCTGAAAAATTTTCTGTGGCAGCAGAAAATTTTTCTGTGGCAGCAGAAAATTTTTCTGTGGCAGCAGAAAATTTTTCTGTGGTACCTGAAAATTTTTCTGCGACGACAAAAAATTTGTTAATACATCAATGAATTTTTTATCACCCCCTGATTATTTTCCTCCGTGTATTGAACTATACGAGCACGTGACGTGACTTTTGTCATCCGTCTCGCGATACGCGACGGTCGTTGCCTCGCGTCGCGCATCCAACTTCCGGCCGCAGCCGCCGGAAGAGGTGACGATAATCGCCTCGTTCCAGAAACCCATTTATAAATAATTCACATACCGCGCGCGGTGAAGCATTTACGCGCATTCCGCGGTATTTCTCATTCTCCAGGTTCCCATGCGACGGCAGGTATTTCGCTCTCCGACGCTCGTCGGTTGCTCCACTCCGCACGACGATCATAATAGATCGGGGCTTTTGACGAATAGACGGAGGCGTCGAGTAGTCGAAGCATTTGCTATTGATTCCGGGTCCGACTACATCGACGTCAATCCGTATTAATTGTCATGCACGTTGCACGTTGGCTTCTCTAATAATTAATTACAAAATTACGTAAATACGTTTCGTACACTTTTTACAAAATTTCATTATTAAAACTAAAAAAAATGCTATTTTAAAAATTGAAAGAAAAAAAAACTCAATTAAAAGAAAGTTGTCAATATTTTCTTTAGATCAAGAATAAAAATATATAAAAAATGGTTTCAGTTTTTTTTTGTCATATTTACAGTAAAAATTAGTTAGAAGTTGTAAAATAAAAATTGAGACTTATGAGACGTTTTTACGTAACCACAAATATGGTTATGTGGATTTTATTCACATCCATATTTGTTGCCTGAAAAAAGTGCATGAAATACGAGAGGAGAAAGAGAATTTCGTCCGCTAATCCGAAGTTTTGTGGTCCGGACGACAGATGGAAAATACTTGGTGCTGCCCTCCGGCGAACTTCACATCAGGGACGTTGGACCCGAAGACGGATACAAAACCTACCAGTGCCGCACCAAGCACCGACTCACCGGCGAAACTAGACTCTCGGCCACGAAGGGACGACTTGTCATCACCGGTAAGTCAGAGTCTCGTCGATCTGATGTCACTCGACAATTTTACTCGAACCGTACAGCCACCGTGAATCACGATTCTGGTTACCAGTCACGTCACTCTTGAGCCTGAAGAAATATTACGATTTTTCAGTCATCTGATTTCTTTAAAGAAAAAAAAAAAAATCTTTTGGCATCTCTGGATTTAAACTTTCAGATTAAAAAAAAATTCAATATTAAATATAATTACAAAAAAAAAAAAAAATGTAACTAATTTTGTGTTATAAATTTTCTGATTATTCTTTTTTAATATAAATAAGTGAAAAAGAATTCGACATACAATTTCGCAAAAATACCGAGGGGAAAAATAAAACGTGAGAAATGCTTGGCGTTTCCCAATTAGCAGCCTCGTGCGGTAACCAGAAATGTCGTTCCGAATCCGAGCCTAGGGACCGCACCCAGAACGTGCAGCCACCGCCACCCGAACTTGCCTATATATCGGTTATTAATCGATTCCACGTCGGCGATTCCACTAGAGGCTCATTAGGGGGCAAATCCAGGAATCAAATTCGCTGTGAATTATCCGAATATCGATTATCACACTTTCCCTGCGGAATCACAGCTAAAAGTTGCATTATCGAGAATAACAATAGAGCAAAAAAAATATGTAAAATAAATTTTGAAAACAGAATTAACCAAATATTTTTCGTCACGAAAAAAAAAAAAAAATTAATGTCATTTCAAACGACTTCCTAAAAAGTTGTATTTTTAACTTAAAAAAAATCTATAATTTTTTTCAATTAGGAAAATTACAATTATATTAGAATCAATTTTTTATTTAATTAACGATAAAAAGTTGCATCTTCAATAGATTTAAAAAAAAAATGCAAAACGTGGTTGTCGGGCTGCGGTTCCTACGCTCACCACGTGGCGACGAAGCGATATCGATTCTCCGCCCCGCAGAAACGTCCTATATCGTGTTACGCTGGGACACGGCGAACCCCTCGTAAATTTAAACACGCCCGACTCGCGGTGCAGTGTCCTCGCTTTCCGCAAAAAAGCGAAAAAAAAAAAAACGCCATGGAGAATGGACGTCGCTTCGTCGCTAACGAATTCTTTCCATCTAGAATGTACAAATCGTGTCTGTAACTGGTCATCGAGCTTGGTCCATTCGTCAAAATGCATTAACGGTCGCGATAATTGCGAGTTCCGTGAACCGCGAAAAAAAAAAAAAAAATCAAAAACGCTGTCTCGTATCGAAAAAAGAAAAAAAAACAGAGAAGGAAATATTGTTTCGCGAATCAGTAAACCGCGGCCGACGAAATAATCGGAATCTCGTATCCAATCAATTTCCCTGTATCGGAACGACGGGCCCGATACGCGCGAAATGCTCGTCGCCAGCGGAGCTGCAGTGTCGCATTCACTTTATGGCGTGTGAACACTTGATAAACGTCATAAAAAAAAGTAACACGAGCGAAATTATTCCATTCTCTACTCCCGTCGGAACCACCGAAACAATTTCATTCATTCAGACTTTCAAAAATTGTCCAACTTTTGTTATCAAAACATTTTTTAATAACAAAAAATATTTTTTGTTTTTATCAAAAATAAATTTTAAATCATATTTTCTTTATTTTTTTTATCAACGTATTTTTTTAACAGCAACAAATATTTTGATATCTATTTTGATAACATTGCCAAATATTTCTTAACATCAAAAATATTTCTTTTCAAACTATCCAAGTTGCAACATTTTTTAAAAGGCATCGTTTTTAAATATCGTTACAACGTAAATTTAAAAAATAATTATATTTTATACATACTTTTATTTTTTTTAATAGCAACAAGTATTTTGATATCTATTTTGACAATATCTCCAAATATTTCTTTTCAAACTATCCAAGTTGCAACATTTTTAAAAGTAATTTTCTAAAAATATCGTTTCAATGTAAATTTAAAAAATAAATTACATTTGAAATTTAAAAAAAATGTAAGTTCCTTTGAAAAAAAAATCTCTTAAAAACATTTTTAATATCAAAAAATATTTTGTTTTTATCAAAAATAAATTTTAAATAATATTTTTTAATAGCAACAAACATTTTGATATCTATTTTTATAACATCGCCAAATATTTCATAACATCAAAAATATTTCTTTTCAAACTATCCAAGTTGCAACATTTTTTAAAGGCATTTTCCAAAAATATCGTTTCAACATAAATTTCAAAAATAAATGGCATCTGAAAAAAAAAAAAAAAAAATTCCTTTGAAAAAAAAGCTCTTTTCCACGGGGGTCACGCGTCGCGCCGGGAGTCATTGTGCTCCCGGCTAGACTGTACGCATAGCCTTAAGGGCTGCGCGTGTCTCGGGTCAAAAGTGAAGAAAAAAAGAAAAAAAAGAGAAAAAAAAACCGTGTAGCAAGGGGGGTTCGGTGCGCTTTGTAAGACGCGCGCGAGACAGCTCGAGTGGCTCGAGCCGCGAGATTCCATGCAAAGCGGCAGCTGCAGACGTTGGACCAAGCTTGTTGACTATCACCTGAATGCTGGGACAGGGTACCCCTGCGGGCACGCGCCACCGCGGCCGCCTCGAACATTGATTTCGCTATCCGACCGTCGCGTGTCTCACTCGCTCTCTCTCTCTCTTTCTCTCTATCTGTCTGTGTCTCTCTGTCTCACTCTCTCGCTCACTCGGTGTCTGAGGACACTCGACTCGTTCCTCCTCGCGCAGAGAGAATGAAATCCCGCGACTTTGCTCTCGCACCTGGGTGCAATATCGATTATGCGCTTACACGCCCCCCTCGTGCATCGTGCACAGGTAAGTTCCCCGCGAGCCGATTTGCAACCGCTCGCTAATATCTCCGGCGATCGACGTGAAAGACTTTTTTTTTTTTTACACAGAAATTTTGCTCCGAGAGTTGTGAATTTTTTGCGACCGACTTTTGTCGTTCGCTCCGTGCAACGCAATATTTTTGCGGTTGAATTGAATTAATTTGTTACCACGAAATTATAACCAGGAATTTATGGAAAAATATTTTTGAAATTTCGAATGAGAAAATTGTAAAGAAATTATTGTTTTTGGTTACGAAAACTGCGGAAAACTGTTGCTGATTATGAATATTAAATTGTTGGATGTACGACAGATATTTATTTGGATAAATAATGGAGATTTATGACTCTGCTTCATAGATAGAATTAAAAAATTGTAACCAGCAATTTGTGGAAAATTATTTTTGAACTTTTGGATAAGAAAATTGTAAAGAAATTTTTATTTTTGGTTACTAAAGCTGCGAAAAACTGTTGCTGATTATGAATATTAAATTGTTAGATGTACGACAGATATTTATTTGAATATATAATGGAGATTTACGACTCTGCTTTATAGATAGAATTTGTATTGTTGTTATTATTGCTTTGCAATTAGAGGACAGAGGAAGGCAGTTTTTTTTGTATTAATTGTCCAGCAGGTCCTGGTTTAAAAATTCAGGTTGGGTGGGAAAATTGGCACAGATGCTATTAAATTATCAAAATATAGGCTATTTAATTATCAAAATAGTAAAGAGAATCGGTATTCAAATTTTTTTAAAACGATTTTTGCTATTATATGTGACGTTTAATTTAAACGTAGGAATTAATTTATTATACGATAAGTCGAGTCACGTAAGGTGACCGCCACAGGGGTTCCCCGTTCCGCCATAAACGAGCGAAAAAAAAAGCAGGCAAGTTTTAAAAAAAAATTAGTCCGTAGAGTTGAGGAAGCAGAAAGTCCTCGAGTGATTACGATTTAGAGCCGGTCGGAAGCGCGAGGCCAAAGTTTCCAACCATCGACGACTCAAGAAGCTTCCGCACCACAATGGACGGTTCTGTCACGTTATTATGCCCCGCCCAGGGATTCCCCGTTCCCGTTCACAAGTAAGTCGTACGCTGGACCCTCAACTCCTCGTGAGGGACAAAAAAATATGCGCAACATTTTTTTTCACTGCACCACAAATTGTTTTTTTCAAAATATCACAAAGCGTAGAATAAATCTGCCGATGATAAAACTGATCTTCTTACTTAATTTTAATTCCCCTCAGCTTCTGATTGACCGAACAATTGCGATTGATTTTCCCAGCCGACTGGTAACTGGTGAGCTTGAATAACAGGCGATAGAGATTTCTCCCGGCGATTTCTCGCGGCCAATAACACAGCGAGGATTCCCTTGACCAACAAAGATACGCGTTTATCCCGATAAATCCATGTAATCATTCGCATCCGCTGCAGACGTACGGAAAAGGCAATTAAAAAATGTAGTTCGCAATCGAGTGCGCGCAATTCGTGCGGGATTAGCTCGGGAGCTCGCGAGTCGACGTCGATAAACTGTTGAAAACCTAATTGCATCTATATTCCTCCAAAAAAATGTAGGAAAAAAATATGAAAGCCCAGATGTCGACGCTGAATAAAAAAAAACCCAGCAAAGGGTGAATCAAAATTAGTTAGACAGAAAAATGAAATAAATAAATAAATAAATAAAGCCCAGATGCCCACACTGAACCAAAAAATTCCAGCAAAGGGTGAAACAAAATTAATTAAACCCATACATGTAGTAAAATTAGAAGAAAAAAAAATAAAGAAAAGGGAGAAAAAATTCCAGGTTTCTGTAATTCCAAATATCCATACAGTTCTTTTTTCTTTTGCTTGAACGTTATAGAACCCGTTGCAAGTACGAGATCGAAATTCGCGATGGCGGAAAATTCGCGCTCTTACACTGAATCAAAAAATCCCAGCAAACGGTGAATCAAAATCAACTAGACCTAAAAATGAAAAAAAAAAAAAAAAAAAAAAATTAAAGCCCAGATGTCGACACAGAACCAAAAAGTCACAGCAAAGGGTGAATCAAAATCAACTAGACCCAAAAATTAAAAAAAAAAATTAAAGCCCAGATGTCGACACTGAACCAAAACATCCCAGCAAAGGGTGAATCAAAATCAACTAGACCCAAAAATGTAGTAAAATTAGAAGAAAAAAAAAGAAAAGGGAGGAGAAAAATTCCAGGATTCTGTAATTCCAAATATCCATACAGTTCTTTTTTCTTTTGCTTGAACGTTATAGAACCCGTTGCAAGTACGAGACCGAAATTCACGATGGCGGAGAATTCGCGCACTTACACGGTCAATAACGCTGCACCGTTGACGCTCTTCTGTCCTGCACAGGCGTTTCCCGTTCCAGCTTTCAGGTACAAGACCAAAAAAAAACAGCAATTTCAACCTCACCTTTTTTAGTGCACAAAATCATATAATTAAAAAATAAATTCTTGAATGCGCCCAGCACACCAGCTTCTTTTGGCCTTGTGATCAAAATGTCTTGACACGCCACTCGCTTTGTCATCGGTATCGTTTTCTTTTCTATTTCGTCGCATTAGAACCGGTCGGCAGTGCCAGACCTAAATTCCCGATGACGGACACGTCGCGAACCTACACCATACCCCGAGATCAGACGCAGACGCTCTTCTGTCCGGCGCAGGCTTTTCCCGTGCCAGCTTTCAGGTACAGCAACACCGAAAATCGACGATTTGTCACTGATTCACTGTGAAATTGCTGAAATTGAAAAAGCTTAAATCGTTAGAAATGTCTGATTTTTTCTGTGGGAGGTCATTTTTGTGGCACTTAAAATTGTATTTTTATGGTTGCTGAAAAAAGTAAAAATCGTTAGAGATGTCTGATCGTCTCTGTCGAAGATCATTTTTGTTGGTACTCAATTGTATTTTTATGGTTACCGCAAAAGGTAAAAATTGTTAGACATTTCATCTTCCCTGTTGAAGATAATTTTTCATGGCACCCAATTGTATTTTTATGGTTACCGCAAAAGGGAAAAATTGTTAGACATTTGGTCTTCCCTGTTGAAGATTATTTTTGTGGCACTTAAAAGAATTTGTATGGTTGCCGCAAAAAGTAAAAATCTTTAGACATTTCATCTTCCCTGTTGAAGATTATTTTTGTGGCACTTAAATGAATTTTTATGGTTGCCGCAAAATGTAAAAATCTTTAGACATTTCATCTTTCCTGTTGAAGATAATTTTTTGTGGCACTTAAATGAATTTTTATGGTTGCCGCAAAAAGTAAATCGTTAGACATTTCATCTTCCCTGTTGAAGACCATTTTTGTGGCACTTAAATGAATTTTTGTGGCTACGCAAAAATTAAAAATCTTTAGAGATTCGATCTTCCCTATCGAAGATCATTTTTGTAGCACTTAATTGCATATTTACGTTCGACAATGACACGCAGAGCCCGTTGGAAGTGTGAAGCCGAAATTCCCAATGACGGATATCATGAGAGCGTTCAAGATCCATATGGGCGAAGCGCAGACAATGTTTTGTCCGGCCCAGGCGTTCCCTACACCAGCTTTCAGGTATCAAAAATTCGACTCGCAATTTCCTCAGTTATTTTGGCATTCTTTTCGCATTAGTTACGTGGCTTTTTTTTTTCAAATAAAAATTCCCAGAACCCGTGAACAGTGCTAAGCCAAAGATTCCGATGACGGACACTTTGCGGGCTTATATGGTCCAGGAGGGCGGAGCTCAGACGCTGTTCTGTCCGGCGCAGGCGTTTCCTGTACCAGCTTTCAGGTACATTTTTTTGTTGGTTCAAAGTGCAAAATTCGTTCGCACGCACAGAGGTTGATGAAAAATCGATGGCGGTGTCAGGATTGACCCAACGAATTTTTGGTTGTTTGTTTCCGTTGCTATCGATCGACAGAGCCGGTCGCGAGCGCTAAACCAAAGTTCACCATGACGGAAACTTTGCGCGCCTACACCGTTAATTTCGACAAACCGTTGACGCTCTTCTGTCCGGCACAGGCGTTTCCCGTTCCAGCTTTCAGGTATCTACAAGTCAATTAGTATCAAAGCTTTTCGTCGCTGTTGCTCTTTGATTATCGAATATATTTTCAACAAGCCTCCCCAGATCCAGGACAAAATAATTTCTTCCAATCGGCACCGGTTACAAAATAATTACCCAACATATTTCTTTTATAAAAAAAAAATACATATTTTTTTTATAAAAAAACATTAACAAAAAATAATATGTTATTTTTTTATAAAAAAATATATTAACAAAAAATAATATGTTATTTTTTTATAAAAACATATTAACAAAAAATAATATGTTATTTTTTTATAAAAAAACATATTAACAAAAAATAATATGTTATTTTTTTATAAAATAACATATTTTTTTTATTATAAAACATATTTTTTTTATAAAAAAAAAATGTTACTATTTTGCTTCCTCATAGAGGAAGCATTGTTTTTTCTTGATTTCGTAAAGTTTGGTTTCACAAATGGTTTCACAAAAACCTTTAAAAAAAATGTGCACCCACATTAATCGACCCTGCGACCCGCGAGAAAAAAAAAGCGTCGCGTTCCCATGTTCGAGAATCAGGCGTTTCCCGTTCCAGCGTCCAGGTGAAAAGGCTGCCCATAAACGCCCACCAAATGGAATTAAAAAAAAAAAAAAAAAAAAAAAAAAAAAAAAAAATCGTAGCTCCACCTATGGTAAAAAAATCCTATCGGTAATACTACATCGGTTACATCCACGCGGCAGAGCCCGTGGGCAGCGCGAGACCGAAGTTCCCGACGCTGGACACGATGAGCGCCTTCATGGTGCGCCGGAACGATAGCCAGACGCTCTTCTGCCCCGCGCAGGCCTTTCCCGTTCCAGCATTCAGGTACATAATATTGAAAACCTTTCTGGCCGCGATCCTCCTCCTCCTCCTCCTCCTCCTCCGTCTCGTTCTCGCTCGCGTTCGATTCACCTGGACCTCATATTTATCTCGTGAAAACGTGCTCGGCCCCTGCGGTTGACGTCCCGTCACGCGACCGAGTACGCCAGTCGCGTGCTTTATTGTGCGCCGCACACCACCGCCGCGGTCTCTGGTCGCCGGTTGTCCGCTCGAGTGTAACACCCGGCTATATCTCGCCATCTTATTCTTCCGCACCACAATGTCGTGTCCGACTTCCCGTTCTTTCACGCCCATCGCCATTTCTTCATCTCTCTTGTGTACGAAAAAAAATGAGAAAAAAATGGAAAAAAAAGCCCGACTTGAAATTTAATGCTGTGCTGGAGGTTTGTTTGCATAAACTCTGGTGCGGTAAATTTAATACGCGAGGACGAGGTAAAATTAATGATGTAGTAGTGAAAACACGGAGAGCACTGTTGTTTTTATAATTTACCTGAATTTTAACAAAAAGTGCTTTTTTCAATTTACCTTGACTTCACCAAAAAACTTTTTTTTGTAATTTATCTTAATTCCACAATTTTTTAAAAATTTGTCTTAATTCCACAATTTTTTAAAAATTTGTCTTAATTCCACAATTTTTTAAAAATTTATCTTAATTTCACCAATTTTTAAAAATTTACCTTAATTCCCCAATTTTTTTTAATTTACCTTAATTTCACTAAAAAAAATGTTTTTCTAATTTACCTTAACTTTATTATAAACATAATTTCTTTGTATTAAATTTCTATAAATTTCACCGCATAATCACATCAATTCTGCACCGTAATTGTGCATAAAATTAACCAGTTTACGTCCACAAAATTCCACATATTATTGACAGTATACAGTTTCCCTTCTATTTTTTTTATCACAAATCTCCTCTTGCTCATACAGAGCCCGTTGGAAGCGCCAGACCGAAATTTCCGTCGCTCGCCGATTCGCAGGCGTTCAAGGTGAAGCTCGGTGGCGCGATGACCCTGTTATGTCCGGCTCAAGGGTTCCCAGTCCCGTCGTACAGGTAAAAAAAAAAGACAATAATACTGCATTGAACCCTCATCTCTCGTCCCCCCCTCGTGCGGCTTTTTTTTCTCTCTCCCGCGGGCGTCAAAGCCGCTCGACATGTTCGATAATCACGTGGCGCACGTGTTTGTGCGTATGAAATCCGCCGGGTAGAGCCGGCATCGAGCACCAGACCGCAGATATCCGGTCCCAGCGATCTCCAACGATTCTCAGCAGCCTCGGCCACGGGCGTCACGCTTCTCTGCCCCGCGCAAGGCTTTCCAGTGCCAGTTTATAGGTAGGCACGACGTCTAGCTTCGTAGCTAGCGATGTTGATAGAAGTAACACTTTGTATACGTAAATATGTCGCGGGTACTGCGGTCTCGCGACCAAGACGGTTGGTGCCCTTTTCCAGCAGTCGCCTCGCGGTTGGTGAACGTTCGGACGTCGAGACATTAGCGTAGATCATCGTCCAGGGTGTCTTGAGACTCGAAGCGAAGTCCTTGCAGAAAATGATGTTGAAGTTTGCATCGTTGGAATGCAACGAGATTCAGAAAAAAAATTAATTCGTATTAATCCAAATGATTAAATTAGGTATAAAAAGTCATAAATAATTAGTTGCTGTGATGACTTTTTATATCCTATTTTATAATTTGGGTTAATTAGAATTAATTTTTTTCGAATTTCGTTGCGTTTCAATGATGCAAACTTCAACATCATTACAGAAAAAAAACTATTAGAATTGTTGTCATTTTTTTTAAGACCAAATAGTTACTATTAGTTTTTGATAGTTCAAAACTAATGGTAGTTAATTGATCTCAATACTATTTTGGCGACTTCAATAGTAGTTTTTTTTTTTATGAAGGAGTCGATTATCATTTTCCACGGTTTTGTACCGATTATTTTCTAGAGCCTGCGTCCAGTTCCAAGCCACAATTTCCATCCGTGAACGACATCGGTGTCCGCGTTACCAAAGACTCGAACGTTACGTTGCTGTGCCCAGCCCAGGCCTATCCTGTCGCCACTTTTAGGTAGGTTGATAGAGACTGAAGTGTTGCAAGTGCTGACTGACACCGATGATTTTCCAAAACGTCTTCCAAGAAGCATGCAGGGTATCCTGTCCTGGCAAAAAGCCTGACGACTGTGCTGAAAAAAAAATTCATCACCTTCCCTCTTAATTGTCTTCAGTCTAAAATTGTAGAACCCGTGGGCTCCGCCAGGCCGAAATTCTCGACGATCGACAAGACTCGCGGCTTCGAGATATTCGAGGGTCGAGGGGTTCCCCTGTTGTGTCCGGCCCAGGCATATCCTGTCCCAGTTTTCAAGTAAGACTCGCCTTCCAAAAATTGCATCGCGAATGAAATGAACCCTCAAGCACGCCGGGTATCCTGTCCTGGCAAAAAAAGCCTGACGAGTCACGCTGAGATGAAATTCATCGATCATCGCCTTCTTAATGTCACCTCTTAATGTCTTCAGTGTAAAATTGTAGAACCCGTGGGCTTTGCCAGACCAAAATTCTCGACCATCGACAAGAGTCGCACTTTCGAGATTATCGAGGGCCGAGGGGTTCCACTGTTGTGTCCGGCCCAGGCATATCCTGTCCCAGTTTTCAAGTAAGATTTGAGTCGTCGACAAAATTGTACTACGAATTCGATGAACCTGCAGGTCGTTATAGGTGGAAAATAATAACCGTTCGAAGATAACATTGTAGATATTCGTATAATTCAGAACCAGATCCGTTCGAAGATAACATTGTAGATATTCGTTTAATTCAGAACCAGTCTCGAGCTCCAAGCCAAAATTGACCGCGATGGACGTTAAATCCACCAATCCTAGAGTAGCGCTGAAAGAACAGACGACACTTTTGTGCCCAGTTCAAGGTTACCCGGTTCCATCATTCAGGTAAACGTGGGAATTTTTTTTTTTTGGCTTAGCCCCCTGGGGTGCCCAGTTTGGTTCTGGCATTCGATTTACGGGGTGGAATTTAGAGGCTGAAAAAATGTGTAAAGCTTCTGCATGATTTGAATCGGTGAAAAAGGGAAGAAAAAAAAATTCCAAGGCTCCTTTTCGTTTTTGGGTGCCCAGAACCTATGGCCAGTGTGAAACCAAAATTCTCCGGGGTATCCGTGAGAACGCTGGAGGTCACTGTCCGCTCCAACGAGGACGACTGCACCCTGTCGTGTCCTGCTCAGGGGTACCCGGTCCCTGCGTTTAGGTAGGATAAAAAAAATTCTTTTAAGTTAATTAAAAAAAAAATGTCCTATCCTTTTGCCTGTAGAACCAGTGACCAGTGCCAAGCCCAAATTTACAAACGCTGACATTAAAGTCCTCATGCCGATGCCACGAGGGTCGGAAATTTCGCTCACCTGTCCTGCTCAAGGATTCCCCGTGCCCAGATCACGGTCAGTTCTGAGTTGCATTAAACCCTGGATAAAAACTTCATTTACTGGCTGTGAAACATTATTTTCTGTGTGTGAGAAAAAAATTAATTTTATTTCTCAGTGTATGAGAAAAAAATTAATTTCTTTTCTCAGTGTATGAGAAAAAAATTAATCTTTTTTCTCAGTGTATGAGAAAAAAATGAATTTCTTTTCTCAGTGTATGAGATAAAAATGAATTTCTTTTCTCAGTGAATGAGAAAAAAATGAATTTCTTTTCTCAGTGTATGAGGAAAAAAAATATTTCTCAGTGCATCAGAAAAAAAATTATTTCTCTGTGTATGAAAAATAATTGATTTTATACACTGGAAAAAAAATTATTAAAAAATATCCCTGGTTGATCATTGGCAATACAATTAACACGTTTGGATTGACGATTAAAAAACACGCATGAAAAGATTTACTGAAAAAGCAGCAATAATCGCGGTGGCAACTTCGCCACAATTAGGGGTCTTCCCTGTCCCACCATGAAGGTCTAGGGTTTCCCACGTTAAGCGCGCTGTAACTCTCGCTTATATCTGATGCACCTTAGAGCCCGTGTCCAGCGCGAAGCCAAAGTTTACGAACGACGACATCAAAGTCGTGAAGCCAACTACGAGGTCGACCGCGGTGGCTCTCACGTGTCCTGGCCAAGGATTCCCTGTCCCGGTAACACGGTCAGTAGTTTCGCCCTCGTGAATCGAGTTATCGTCCGAGTCGTCGATCCCCGGAATCCCGTGATTCTCAAAACTCTCTCTCTCCTTCTCGTGTGTGCGCGTGCCGCGCTTAAATCAGAACCCACCACGAGCTCCAAGCCGAAGCTCTCGGTGAATCGGAAGATCGAGTTGGCGGAAGTTAAATCTGGCAGCTCGTCCGCGCTGCTGTGCCCGGTTCAGGCGTATCCGATCGCTTTGACTAGGTGAGACCAGGTTTTCTTACGCATTTCGAAAATAAAAAAATTAAAAAGTCATCTTTACATTTTTTTTTACAAAAAAGAAAATCGTTACATTTTTCTTGCCAATAAATAAATATCTTTACATGTTTTTTTACCAATAAAAAATATCTTTACCTATTTTTTTGGTAATAAAACAATATCTTTATTTATTTTCTTACCAATAAAAAAATATCTTTACCTATTTTTTTGACAATAAAAAAATATCTTTATCTATTTTCTTACCAATAAATAAATATCTTTACCTATTTTTTTACAATAAAAATATATCTTTATCTATTTTTTACTAATAAAAAAATATGTTTACCTATTTTTTACCAATAAAAAATAACTTTCCCTATTTTTTTGACAATAAAAAAATATCTTTATCTATTCTCTTACCGATAAAAAAATATATATTTACCTATTTTTTCACTAATAAAAATAAATATTTATCTATTTATTTAGCAATTAAAAAAAAACTCGATTTTTTACCGCGTGAATTCGGTGATGTCTCAGCCTCAAGTGTAAACTTTCGGAAAATCGTTGTTGCGCAGCTCGTGCTTTGGGGGAGGGTTGGAAGCTTCGAAACTTGAGAATGTGGGTTAACGACACTACAAAACGCGAGACGTGCCGAGTGAACGACACCGACCGAGCGGCATCATCTCGGCCGCCCCGCAGTGTCGTTCGCTTGTTTCGTGTCTCGTGCTCTCGAGGCGCAAGGTGTACCCCTGTCCCGGGCTCTCCCCCGTTATGTACCACATATTTTCCGTCTATTGACTCCACTCGGGTCGCTCCGAATCGCTCGCTACCCCCCCGACAATCGATTATCATTCAGAGCCCAGCACGAGCACTAAACCAAAACTGCCGGCGAATCGGAAAGTCGAGTGGCTCGACGCCAGATCCGGAGGCCCAGCGAGCCTGACGTGTCCTGTCCAGGGCTTCCCGGTTCCACTTTCGAGGTAGGCAATCGTCAATCAATGACTCGTCTCGTTGAACAATTTTTTTTTTTAATATCAATTTTCGCACCAATATCGAATGCCTGGAGTCAGCAATTTTTTTCCTCTCTCCTATTCGTCCTGTAGAGTTGCAATTATTTGGATGCCTGATCAATGGGTAACTCGATGGTCCAGTAGTTCAGTTAACCCCTTTGGCAATTTCCACTCCTGGTTTGACTTCGGTTTGTAAGTTGAAAGCGAATGGTCTCGGCGCGAAATCGAAGTTCTATTCAATCGTGAATGGCCGCGAGGCTCATAGGGTTTCCATTGATATTCATAGACCCATCGAGACAGGGACGAACCGTATTAATACAATGGAATCAGTATTCAAACGCCTCGGACTGTAATGCACAGAAAGTGCCATTTGGTTCTGGATTCGTGGGACACGAATTTCGGTTTACTTCATTTTTAATTGTCGCATTTATTGGGCATCGTCATTCAATGAGGATTGAATAATCATGGATACAAAAAATTAGCGTTCGGGGTTTCTGGTGTTCTTTGAAATCAATGAGAAACAACCCTGTCCCAGTTGAGGAAATTAGGAATCAAGTTCTTTTTGTTGTTGTTGAAGTAACGACTTACAAATGGGGTCCCCATTCACGTTTAGAGCCCGTTGGACTGAAACCACCGTCGTTCTCCAACGACGACGAGTCGAGGACTTTCTCGAGGCGCAAAGACTCGAACGTGGCGCTTGTCTGCAGCGCCCAGGGTAGCCCTGCTCCCGTGACAAGGTAAAGGACCGATTAGGCTCCAGTCGTTTGCATTTCAATCGAGGAACGACACTCGAAAATCCTGTCCCTATTACTTTGACGATTTTGTATCGCGCTTCACCGGTTTGAGGCAGAATGGTGTTTCGTTTCTTCGTTTAAAAAACGTATGAAAAATTGTTAGGTAATTTTTTTACATAATTTTCTGTCCTTGGAAATGAGACACTAATTTTTTTTTAACGGAAGACGGTGGAGTTTTTGTCTCCTAAAATTCAAGAGAGGACATTGTGAATAGCTAAGTCTCGTGTGTCCTCCAGAACCCGTTGGACTCAAAGCACCAAAGTTCTCCAGCGGGCATTTGTCGACCGCGTGGATGAATCACAAAGGGGATAATGTTGTTCTCGAGTGCAACGCTCAGGGAAGTCCAGCTCCGATAGCCAGGTAATCGTCGTGACCTGGGATTTTTTTAGACATAACAAAACGTATCCAATTCTCTTGATGTTTGAAGCTGCCGGTTGGAAGACCCTGCCCCAGTATTTGAAGCTAGATTTTTTTTCGTTCCGCTTTCTGTGATCCTTTTTTTACTGAAAGTCGGTGGAACTATTTCTTGAATTCGAGGAAGGACGTTTTGAAAAAGTTTAGCCCCATTTGTGTCTCTTAGAACCCGTTGGACTTAAAGCACCAAAGTTCTCCAGCGGGCATTGGTCGACCGCGTGGATAAAACACAAAGGGGATAATGTTGTTCTCGAATGCAACGCTCAGGGAAGTCCAGCTCCCATAGCAAGGTAATCGTCGTGTCCAGGGATTTTTTTTTAGAAAACCCTGCCCCAGTATTTAAAGCTAGGTTTTTTTTCCTTCCGCTTTCTATGATTCACTCTTTTTTTATGAAAGTCGGTGGAGCTGATTGTGAATGCGAGGAAGGACGTTCTGAAAAGTTTAGTCCCGTTTGTGTCTCTCAGAACCCGTTGGACTCAAAGCACCAAAGTTCTCCAGCGAGCATTTGCTGACCGCATGGATGAAACACAAGGGCGCTAATGTTGTTCTCGAATGCAACGCTCAGGGAAGTCCAGCTCCGATAGCAAGGTAATCGTCGTGACCTGGGGAATTTTTTAGACATAAAACATATTCAATTCTCTTGTTCTTTGAAGCTGCCAGTTGGAAAACCCTGCCCCAGTATTTGAAGCTAGATTTTGTGACGTATTTTTCGCTACAAAAAAAAAATCACGTCACAATTTTTTCGTTCCTCTTTCTGTAATTCTTTTTTTTGTTGAAAGTCGGTGGAACTATTTCTTAAATTCGAGGAAGGACGTTCTGAAAAGTTTAGCCCCGTTTGTGTCTCTTAGAACCCGTTGGACTTAAAGCACCAAAGTTCTCCAGCGAGAATTTGCTGACCAAATGGATGAAACGCAAGGGGGCTAATGTTGTGCTCGAGTGCAACGCTCAGGGAAGTCCAGCTCCGATAGCAAGGTAATCTTTTCGTGACCGGGGAATTTCCTGATACAACAAATCTTATCCGATTGATTGGCTATTCGAAACTGCCAGCTGGAAAACCCTGCCCCAGTATTTAAAGCTTTATTTTTTATGCTTTATCAATCTTTTTTTATCGGCTAAAAAATGTAACACACCTTTTTTTTGCTGAGAAGTTGTTGGAGCTGTTTCCTAAAAGCGTGGAAGGACGTTCTGAAAAGTTAGTCTCCTGTGTGTGTCTCTCAGAACCTGTTGGACTCAAAGCACCAAAGTTCTCGAGCGAGAATTCGCTGAGCGCGTGGACGAGACGCAAAGGGTCGGAGGTTGCACTCGAGTGCAACGCTCAGGGAAGTCCGGTGCCTCTTGCAAGGTAATTTTTTATGAGGGGAATATTTTTCTAACACAATAAATCTTATCTGATGGACATGACGTGTGAAATAGTCTGATGGGAAACCCTGATCCAATATTCAAAGCTATTTTTTCTCCCCTTCACTTCCCTCGATATTGAAAAATGGAAAATCTTCGATTTACGATTCTTCGTGCAGTTTCGATTTGCGATTCTCGGTGCCTTTTGCAAGGTAATTTTTGATGAGGGGATTTTTTTCTAACACAACAAATCTTATCCGATGGACATGACGTGTGAAATAGTTAGAAGGGAAACCCTGATCCAGTATTCAAAGCTGTTTTTTCTCTCTTTCACTTCCCTCGATATTGAAAAATGGAAAATCTTCGATTTACGATTCTTCGTGCAGTTTCGATTTGCGATTCTCGGTGCCTTTTGCAAGGTAATTTTTTATGAGGGGAATTTTTTTCGAACACAAAAAATTTTATCCGATTGACATGACGTGTGAAATAGTCAGATGGGAAACCCTGATCCAGTATTCAAAGCTGTTTTTTCTCTCCTTCACTTCCCTCGATATTGAAACATGGAAAATATTCGTTTTACGATTCTTCGTGCAGAACCAATGGGACTAAAAGCGCCAAAGTTCGCCAATGATTTGTCGTCGAGCGCGTATTCGAGACGCGATCAGACGAACTTGGCTCTCATTTGCAACGCCCAGGGGAACCCATCGCCCTTGGCCAGGTAACATTCCAGCCTCGATTCCCCGTTCGAGAATTCGTTCCATTAGTGCGGTATTCAGGAATGCAGCATTTTTTTGCGACCCTGTCCCAAGCAGTTACAGTCGTGACTCGGTAGACAAGCGCAGCGTTCAGCGGTTTCTTTTTTTTTCGGGCAGAACCGGTTGGACTGAAGCCACCAAAGTTTGCCAGTGACAGTTTGTCTAGCACGTATATGAGGCGACGAGGGGCGCATGTGTCGTTGCAGTGCAATGCCCAGGGAAGTCCGGCGCCAATTGCAAGGTAAACTGGACGAACCCTGTCGAGAATTCTCTAAACCCTGTCTCAAGCAATTTACATTTTCTAATGTCAAACAATTTTTATCTTTTAATGTCAAACAATATTTATTTTTTAATGTCAAGCAATTTAATTTTTTGAATGTCAAGGAATTTAATTTTTTTGATGTCAAGGAATTTAATTTTTTTAATGTCAAGGAATTTATATTTTTTAATGTCAAGCAATTTAATTATTTTAATGTCCAGCAATTTAATTATTTTAATGTCCAGCCATTATATATTTTAATGTCCAGCCATTATATATTTTAATGTCCAGCCATTATATATTTTAATGTCCAGCAATTTAATTATTTTAAAGTCAAGCAATTTAATTTTTTTAAAGTCAAGCAATTTAATTTTGCCAAGCAATTTAATTATTTTAATGTTAAGCAATTAAAATGTAACAAAAATTGCAAATGGTAAAAAAAACGTGCTCAGTAGTGGCTTTAAATTTTTCGGGCAGAACCGGTCGGACTGAAGGCACCAAAGTTTGCCAGTGACAGTTTGTCTATGACGTACATGAGGCGAGAAGGGGCGCACGTGTCGTTGCAGTGTAATGCCCAGGGGAGTCCAGCGCCAATTGCAAGGTAAACTGGACCAACCCACTCGAGAATTCTCTACACCCTGTCTCAAGCAATTTAATTATTTTTTTGTAATGTCAAGCTGTCTAAATTAAACAAATTTTCAAGCTGTAAAAAAAAATCGTATTCAGTAGTGGCTTCCAATTTTTCGGGCAGAACCGGTCGGACTGAAGGCACCGATGTTTGCCAATGACAGAGTGTCTAGCACGTATCTCAGGCGAAAGGGCGCGCATCTGTCGTTGCAGTGCAATGCCCAAGGAAGTCCAGCGCCCATTGCAAGGTAAAAAGGTGCCCTCAAGTTTTCGAGTCCTGCGAAACTTCCAAACAGTCTTCAGTAATTTTTTCTATCATCAATGATCGTCAAACTGTAGCTAAATCAAATTGACTTCACCGACCCACGTTTTTTTAGACCCTGTCTCAAGCAAGGCTCGATTCCATAGCAAAAAAACAAATAAAAAAATATCGAGTTCTGCGAAACTTCCAAATCGTCTTCAGCAATTTTTTAAATTATCATTGACCATCGAACTGTAGAAAAATCAAATTGACTTCACCGATCCACGATTTTTTCCACCCTGTCTCAAGCATTACAGGCTCGATTCCGTAGCAAAAATGAAAATAAAAAATACTCTGAGGTCACAATTTCATTTCTCGCGCAGAGCCCGTAGGACTGAAGGCGCCGAAGTTCGCGAGTGAGAGTTCGTCGAGCACGTACACGAAGCGCAAAGGCGCGGATCTGTCGCTGCAGTGCAACGCGCAGGGGAGTCCAGCGCCGATCGCGAGGTAAAATCCGGTCTCGCTCTCTTTCCATCTCTAATTTTCCAACCCTCGGCAAAGTAGGTTACGCCCGACGAGCCCGAACGAATCGTCGGTTGAATCGACAGTGCGCGTTGAGGCCGTCAATGCCCATCGCTATCTCTCGAATCGGTGGCGAGCACAAAGCCCCACGTGCTGCCGCTGCCCCCATTGAGACGACGTTTTCAATGCGCTCGTTCGCCAAACGGGAGGCCCTGTCCCAGCGAACTCTTCACCCCCATTCGCTTTAAGCGCCGTCAGCTCATTCCCGCTGGTTATTATTCCTTGTAAAACGCAGAACCCGTTGGCCTGAAGGCACCGAAGTTCTCGAGCGACAGCTCGTACAGCGGTTACACCAGGCGGAACGGCGCGGCTCTGGCGCTTCAGTGCAACGCACAGGGAAGTCCCATTCCTTTAGCAAGGTACTCGGAAACTTTTCGTCTATGATTTTTGGATGATGGGTAGAATAGGCAGTGAGGCAGGATTTTTTTTTCACGCGATAGGGATTTTTGGTTCCAAATGGTTAACCCTATGGGTTTTTCTTTTCTATTCTGAATTGTGGATCATTTTTTCAATGTTTCCCTGGCAAAGCTAAGGGAAGTTCTATTCCTTTAGCAAGGCACTCGTCAACTTTTCTATTCCTTTAGCTAAGCATTCGGCAATTTTTCATCTATGATTTTTGGATGTTGAGTCGAATAGGCAATGAGGCAGGATTTTTTCTCACACGATAGGGATTTCCTGTTCCAAATGGTTGACCCTATGTGTTTCTCTTTTCTATTCTGAATTGTAGATCATCTTTTCAATGTTTCCTTAGGAAAGCTAAGGGAAGTTCTATTCCTTTAGCAAGGCATTCGTCAACTTTTCTATTCCGTTAGCAAGGTACTCGGCAAATTTTCGTCTACGATTTTTGGATGTTGTGTAGAATAGGCAAAGAGGCAGGATTTTTTTCTCACACGGTAGGAATTTTCTGCTCCAAATGGTTGACCCTATGTGTTTCTCTTTTCCATTCTAAATTGTAGATAATTTTGTCAATGCTTCTTTGGCAAAGCTATGGGAAGTTCCATTCTCTTGCCAAGATAGTCATCAACTTTTGTTCAATGATTTTGGGTTCTTGTGTCTAAATAGACAACGAGGCAGCATTTTTTACCCCAACACCTCACAGGCTTTTCCTGTCCCAAATGATTAACCAGATTTCTCTTCACTCCGAACCATAGATCATCGTTTGAATATCTTTCTTCAAGCCCCAACAGGGTTTCCCTGTCCCAGGTCTTCAATTATCTCTCCTCACCCCAAACTGAATACTCTGAACAAAAAAAAATCTTCCACCCGCAGAACCGGTGGGATTCAAGGCTCCAAAGTTGTCGAGCGACCTGTCCCTGAGCGCCTACTCGAGGCGCAGCGTCGACGATCTCGCGATGGAGTGCAACGCCCAGGGGAATCCTCCTCCCGTTGCGAGGTAAATTTTCCCTGCAGCGCCGAGTCGCTCGTTACAAGAGCCACGCGAATCTATAACGGGTGTCGTCGTCCCCTTTCGCAGCCTGGCCACTTAGCTAAGTAGGTGGCCTGGAAATAACAGGGTCGCCGAAACTCTTGACAAAACCGAGCGTGGCGGGATGTTCATCGCAGGGAGAGTGCGACACGAGCCGGGGAGCATCGGAATCGAGCGCTTTGCCGGTGGTTCGCCCAACGAGGTTCGCGAGACCCTCAAAAGGGAAACCCTGCGCCGATGAAACCATCTTTTCCCTTTTGCCCAGCAAAATTCAACGATGCTTGACACAATCGATCATCGATTATCCTACACCGAGATAAAAAGTTTCCTTGATACCAAAGAAATGGGTGGATTGACATTTTTTCATTGATTTCAATGAAATATTTCTTTGAATTTCAATGAGATGATCTCCTTGATTTAAAGAAACGATATACTTGATGGCACCCGGTCTGTCAACGTTTGGCTCATTCGCGATAAGTCGTATTGTTGTTTCTCGCGCGAGCTGGTCTGTCATGTTATAGTTAAGTCAAGTCAAATCAAGAAGATAATCATTGGTTAAACCGTCGAAGTTATCGGTGACCATATCTAAGTACTATGGTACGTAACCAAAAACTTGGTGGGCATAACCTATAATTTGGTTGATGACATCGTTCAAAGAAAATATAATATTAACTTAAGGATATTACTTCATTGACCTCAAAGAAATGTTTCATAGGTTGAGATTTCAAGGAAATTTCATTGAATCAAGGAAACTTTTTCTCTCGGTGTATGCAGAGCCGGTTGGACTGAAAGCCCCGAAATTCTCGAGCGACGTCTCGTTCAGCGGCTACGCGAGGCGCAGGGATTCCGACATCGCGATGGAGTGCAACGCGCAGGGAAGTCCTGCCCCGATGGCGAGGTAACTGTCCTCCTTTCGTTTGCACACATCGACGGCGACTGTGGACGTGAAACACATGGCGCGAGGGTCACGCCGGCCGATGTATTATTAAGTTCCCCAACGCGGATGTGGGTCAGGCCAAGTGGGATGCGCGTCAATGGGGCGAAGGGGGAAACGCAGGGGATATCCTGTCCCGAGCAAATTGATTCGGGGGCGAAGCGACAGACAGGTCTGTAGGATGATGAACAAAACAAAAAAATTCCAATGTCTCGGTTGAATCGCAGAACCCGTGGGACTCAAGGCGCCGATGTTCTCCACCGATGACTCGCTCAGCGCCTTCGTCAGGCGCCAGGGTCACGACCTCGCGCTCGCTTGCAATGCTCAGGGAAGTCCTGCGCCCGTTGCGAGGTACGGATTTGCAACTTGGGGACTTTGGTTATTTTTTTTTTCACTTGTCCTTTGGGGTTGGGGATCAAAACAGCTGATGACCAAAATAACGACTGGCTAAAATAGAAAATTTGAAAATAATGAACGGTCTGAAGCTGGAATGATCATCAATGGAATGGTCATAATGATGGAATTGCAAATTTCATCATTATGAAATTTGCAATTTCAGCCATTCACTATTTTGAGTCCATTTTAATAAAGATGTGGGTGAAAATAGTGAATGATCAAAATAGCGAATGACTGAAATAACGAATTTCATAATGATGGGCATTGTAGATTCAGACCGTTGATTATTTAGAAATTTCGTATTTTAGCCATTCGCTATTTTGGTAATTAGCTATTTTCACCCCCACCCGTCCTTTGATTGAGTTAAACTTTGATTCGTTGTTGGAGACTTTTTGGATTGGTTTGGAGGACAGGGAAAAATTAATTCGCACGACAGGCGAGGCAAAGTCAGGGATACAAAGTTAGGGATACTTGCGGGTTGATGGAAGTGAATGACGATGAGCGAGGCAGCCCAGCGGGGTGTTTGTGGTTTCCAATCAGGGTAACCCTGTCCTTTTGATGGCAGGAAGTTTTTTTTTCTCACTCGTGTGTCTTGTTTCTAATCAGAGCCTCTCGGCAGTAAAGCCCCCGCGTTCCTGGGTGACGTTAAGTCGTTCTTCTTCCTTCGTGGCGCCCGGTCGGACGTCAACCTGCCGTGCAATGCCCAGGGTTATCCAGTTCCGGCTATCAGGTACCCGTAACATTTTTTTCTTCCTACGCGAAAAGCAGAAGTGGTCGAATTTTCGATGGGGGATTTTTTTGTTTTTGCGAGCAGAACCAATCGGCTCCAAAGCTCCCAAATTCTCGACCGATCTGAAGAAGGCCTGGTACGACAAAGTCGCTGGCCAGGATCTGACCCTCGCTTGTCCTGCCCAGGGGTTCCCTGTTCCATCTTTTAGGTATTGATTTGTGTTAGGTTTAATTTATTTGCTGAATGCTCGAGTTGGTAATGGCTTCACTTGGGTTTGAATGTGAAGAGTCAAGAGATCCAAATTCCTAAAAACAATTAAACGAAATTAAAGAATTTAATCCGGTATTGAGATTATTAAAGTAAAATATTTAATTTCAAAGCACGAAAAAGATGTTATGTTTGAAGATGTTATTTGTGTTAGGTTTAATTTTTTTACTGAATACTCGAGTTGGTAATGGATTCACTTGGGTTTCAATATGAATAGAGATCCAAATTCCTAAAAACAATTAAATGAAATTAAAGAATTTAATTCGGTATCGTGATTATTAGAGAATAATATTTCATTTCCAAGTACGAAAAAGATGTTACGTTTGAAGATGTTATTGGTTTTTAAATCGGAAAGCCCTGAAAGTGGGGAAAAAAAATCTGCAGCGTGACCACAACTGGCACGTCGACCCCATCTTTTTCACTCTTTTGTCGCACTTATATGGCAGCTTCAGTTGTTCAAGCCCCGTAATGCCATTACCACATCACTGCGCGGTGGTCCGCATTTGTTGTCCGCTTATACGAGTGCAGTATGACGCGCACGGGACGCACACCTGTCCGTTTCACACCTCGCGTTTTCCCCGATTTAGAACCCGTTGGAAGCAAAGCACCGGCGTTGACGGGGACTCTGAAGGGTGGTTGGATGAAACAGAGTGCTGAATCGAGCATCGTATTGGCTTGTCCTGCGCAGGGATACCCGGTACCTTCGTTCCGGTAATATAAGCTTTTGTCGCTCGATTCGCTAAGCATTTTCGCGGCTTTCCATAAAATCTTCTTGACACATTTTTAATGGACGAAAAAAAAAATCTGTGTCTCGATAGATTTTCCTTGTTTAATCACTTTTTTTTCTTTTTCTTAATTTAGTTTACATTCAAAAATAATTATTTGTTTATGAATTTAAAATAATTTTTTAATGAATTTAAAATAATTATTTTTTAATGAATTTAAAATAATTATTTTTAATGAATTTACAATAATTATTTTTAATGAATTTAAAATAATTATTTTTAATGAATTTAAAATAATTGTTTTTAATGAATTTAAAATAATTTTTGTTATGAATTAAAAATAATTAATTAATAAAAATAATTATTTACAAAAGATTTGTTAATTTTTTTTATTAATTATTCATTATTCATTTTTTTATGGTCGGTGGTCGATATTGCGTAGGGTTGCCCTGTCCATTTTTCCGGTGACTTTTTTGTGACGAATCTCCTTCGCCTATTTGCCAGAGTTTTCACTTGAGATATTTTGCATGACGTCGAAAAATAGAACCAGTCGGAAGCAAAGCTCCATCGTTCACCGGAGTGATGAAGGGCTGGATGCTCGTGGAGCCGGCGAATTCCAGTATCGTGATGTCGTGCCCCGCGCAGGGTTACCCTGTGCCTTCTTTTCGGTAAAATTAAATTCCGGCGTGATTTTGCATGACACGAATTGTTGTACGTGTAGAGCCAGTCGGAAGCAAAGCCCCCGCGTTCACGGGAATTGTGAAGGGCTGGTGGATTCAGGAGGTTCAGAATTCGAGTATCGAGATGGCGTGTCCGGCCCAGGGATACCCGGTCCCCACGTTTAGGTAAATTAAAACAAGCTGACATTTTTTTTTCTTTTTTTTTTCTAAAACTTTGAATAGAACCCGTCGGGAGCAAAGCGCCAGGATTCACGGGTGAGATGAAGGGTTGGTGGATGCAGAAGAGCGTCAGGTCGAGCATTGTGATGTTGTGCCCGGCTCAGGGTTATCCGGTTCCATCGTTTAGGTAACATTTTTTGCCCTTATCCAGTTGTCACTTCGCTAAAATTGAGATTACTTTTTTTTTGATCGATCGAAGCTGGATTTTCTTTCTTCATTCGAGAGAAAACTCTATAACGAAGAGAATGCCGCAAGGCGGAACGCGATGTCTTGATTTCTGAAATTTTCACAGAATTTTAAAGCCGAAAGTTGCCTTGCGTTTTTTGCGAATTTTTTTTTATGGGTTTCGTAAAGTTTGAAGGCCCTATCTGATGGGAAATTTCCCGCTGATTCCAAAAAACACTGTTGTTTGTAAAAAAAAAAAAATAGAAAATTCGACGAGAAAAACGCGAAAAATGATTTTTTTTCTTTCTGCAAATATGATTATATTGATCCATACGCGCGCCCGAAGACCCTTCCCGAAATAACCTTAACAAACCTTAACAAAAAAAAGTATCACAAAAAATGTATATAACGTCAGAATGAACGAAAGACAAATTACATTGAAATTACCTTGAATGAATCTTCTTTCCATGCTATCTTCACTTAAACATTCACGTCAATTAACGTTCTACTTAATCGCAGAGCCGGTAGGCAGCAAGGCACCAGCGATAACCGGCGAGTTGCGCGGTGGTTGGAAGGCGAAGCCCGCGAACACGAGTGTGGCGATGTTTTGCCTGGCTCAGGGATACCCAGTTCCTAATTTTAGGTAAAACTTTTCAACAAACTTCAGCCTGCATAGTTGTCGACTGTTCTTTTTTTCTCTCTTTTCTCCCACTCGCAATCTCGCTTACTCCGTTGGAACGCTAATGTCTTCTAAAAAAAAAACAACAACAAAAAGAACCTGTTGGAAGCAAAGCGCCTGCAATTGTCGGTGAGGAGGGAAGCTCAATGAAAAGACGAGCCGGCATCGACATCGTCGTGCCCTGTCAGGGTCAGGGCTACCCAGTTCCAATGTTCAGGTAAAATAAAAAAAAACCCTCAAAAATAGGTCCATAAATTAAGGGGACTTCTACCCTGGAACACCGTTTTTTCATTTTATTTTTTTCTGGGAAAACGAATAATAGTAGACGACTGCGGTTTTTTTCAACTTGTTATTTACATTTTATAGTATACAATGGAATTTTTTAAGTTAAATAACTTAACTTTTCGATTTTTTATTAATGTTTTTATACGAAAAACATAGGGGAAAAAAATCTTTTAAACGCTGCCATTTTCTTCATTTTGCAGTAATCGAAAAAAACCTTCGTCATTCCATGAAGACATGTTTCTCGAGTACGTATGCAAAATTTCAGGCCGATCACATAATTACAGTGGTCAGGAGAGTGGTAACCATTTCTTTTTGATGATCGTGTTTGAAAATCTGGTACGCCGATAATTATTAACTTAAAAAAAAAATCCTTTGTGTACTTTAAAATGTAAGTAACAAGTAGAAAAAAATCGCAGTCGTCTACATTCATTCGTTTCGCCATAAAAAAATATAATGAAAAACGGTGTTCCAGGGTAGAAGTTCCCCTTAAAAAGAGAGAAAAGCAAAAACGTCTTCTCGTGATCCAACAGAGCCGGCGGGTCGTATGTCGCCGAAATTTCCAAAATCCGCAAAGTCGGACTCGTTTCAAGCGGCGAGCGGTGAAAAAATGAGTCTGCTGTGCGACGCCCAGGCGTTCCCGGCACCAGCGTTCAGGTTCGCTCATACAGACGGCACGTTTATCATTGTTTCTCATTATTACCGAGCGTTGATTGGCCTAACGAGCGTCCCGGGGTTGTCGTTTCCATTGTCCGGTCGACAGAGCCAGTGGGGAGCAAAGCGCCCTCGGTGCTCGGGGAGAGAGGGAGCTGGATGGAGCGAGACGTCCGTAGCAGCATCGTGATTCTGTGCCAGGCGCAGGCTCACCCTGTTCCGGCCTTCAGGTAAAATTATCCTGGGCCACCCGAGCCACGGTGACATTTACCAGCTAACCGTCTCCTTATCCACCAGCGAATTCGTGGAACAATTATCCTCGTTTCTTCTTCACTGTTGCTTCACTCCATTTTTCACTTTACTCCTTTTTCTGTCTTCGTTTTTAGACTCTATTTGGATCAACTTTCTCGCAGGTTTTAAATGACGAATTAAACCAATTAGTCTTTGTATTTAATTTAAAGTCAAGTTGAAACTTCTCATTATTAAAATAATTACAAACAAATTCATAATAATTTTTCAATCGGTTTTTTTTCACTTCATATTTTGAATCTTTTCATAATTGAATCTTTTCATCATTAAATTAATTACCAAAAAAATTCATAACAATTTTTCAACCGGTTTCTTTTTCACTTCATATTTTGAATCTTTTCATCATTAAATTAATTACAAACAAATTTATAATAATTTTTTAATCGGTCTTTTTTTCGCTTCATATTTTTTGGATCTCTTTTATTCGCACAGAAGTTTCCAGTAAAAGCGAAGGCGTTTCTACGCCGTTTATTCCACCGCTATTTCTTATCACCGCTCCCGTATTTTTCCTCCACCCCTTTCGGCGCTCCCCGAATAATTTCCGCACAGCCCGCGGGGCCGCCTTCACCCCGTTGCGAACCACCTGTTTGAACCCGGGGGAATCTCGTTAGAGCCAGCGGGACGAGTCTCGCCGAAGTTTCCGCGTTCGGCCAAGTCCGAGACCTTTGAAGCCGCTCGAGGTGCTCGGCTGCGAATGCTCTGCGATGCCCAGGCGTATCCGGCTCCCGCCTTTAGGTCAGTTCGCCTTTGATATTATAATTCAAAATCGCTTCCCGCACTTTACGCGTCGCTCGCGACCCTCGCGAGCCGTCTGCCTCGAACCCGACCCAAGCGACTGGAATAACAGCGCGAATTTGCCTCTTCTCGGGGAACAAAATCCTTCAATTTGACCCCTCAAAAAATCTCAATAGGCGAATCAAGCCACCCTGTCCCAATGTCCAGGTTCAAGGCTCAAAATTTGAAAAAAAAAGGTATTCAAAACCTTTTCCTCAGTTTTTATTCAAATAATTTTTACACCTCAGAACCAGCCGGACGTGTGGCACCAAAATTTCCAAAATCTCGAACCAAGATAAATTCCTTCGACATAGCGAAAGATGAAGAGTTGAGTTTGCTGTGCGACGCTCAGGCTTTTCCTGCTCCAGGATTCAGGTTCGTTCGACTCAGTTTCAATCTCAATAAATCGAGTCACCCTGTTCCAATGTTCAGGTTCAACGCTTAAAATTGAAACAAAAAGTAGTAAAAAAAATTTCCACAATTTTTATTGAAATAATTCTTACACCTCAGAACCAGCCGGACGTGTAGCTCCAAAATTTCCAAAATCCGCGAAGATCAATTCGTTCGACATAGCGAAAGGTGAAGAGTTGAGTTTGCTGTGCGACGCTCAGGCTTTTCCTGCTCCAGGATTCAGGTTCGTTCGACACAGTTGCAATCTCAATAGGCAAATCGAGTCACCCTGTCCCAATGTCCAGGTTCAAAGCTCAAAATTGTAAAAAAAAAACGATATTCAGAATCTTTTCCCTGATTTTTATCGAAATAATTCTACGACGTTGAAGTTTGCATCGTTGCAATGCAATGAAATACAGAAAAAAATTAATTCCAACCAACCCAAATGATGAAATTAGGTATAAAAAGTCATCATATCAATTAGATCCTATGATTATTTTTATACGTAATTTCAGCATTTGGGTTAACTGTGATTAATTTTTTTTCTCAATTTCGCTGCATTCCAACGATGCAAACTTCAACATCATATAATTCTTACATATCAGAACCAGCCGGACGTGTAGCGCCAAAATTTCCAAAATCCGCGAAATCAAATTCGTTCGACATTGCGAAAGGCGACGAGTTGAGTTTGCTGTGCGACGCTCAGGCTTTTCCTGCTCCAGGGTTCAGGTTCGTTCGCCGTTGCATCAGATTCATAATTGTAAAGATAATAATAATTTGTTTTTGCCTTGCACGTGATTGCGTAGAGCCGGTGAACGGTGCCAAGCCTAGAGTCGCGTCGACGGCTAAGTACGACGTTCTCGGGAGCGCCGCGGGTTCGCCATTGACGATGCTCTGTCAGGCGCAGGGACACCCAGTGCCAACGTTCAGGTAGCCCCCCCATGGAAAAGAAATATACACGAAAATATATATGACGTATAGAACTTTTCGGACGATGATACAATAAAAATACATTTTCATTATATTTTGGATATATCTCAGATATATTTTTCGCACGCGTATATTTCGTATATATCCTAAAATATATCCGACATATAGAAGTTTTTGGACAAAATATATATCTTGTATATCTAGAATACATCTTTAATATATCTTGCGTATATTTTATTTCCATATGGGCCTGGTCCCCTACCCATTGTCCTCGATTGTCAACTGTGTGTGCCCGTTGTTACTTTGAGAATTCTCGGGTTGTACTCGCAGAGCCCGTGAACGGCGCAGCTCCGAGGGTTCCACCCACCGCTAAGATAACAGTATTGTCCATTGCCGGGGGAGTTTCTATGGCTATGCTTTGTCAGGCCCAGGCCAATCCGCTTCCCATATTCAGGTACGTCGAAGGCTTTTGAATACTTGAGGCTGCGCGTGCGAGTGGCAAATGTCATCAGGTATAGCTTTAAAAAAAATAATAAAAAATAAAAATAAAAAATAAATGGAACGCGACGTTTCATAACATTAATTGATAAAAAGAACGCTAGCGAATTATTTATTTTTTGAAAATGAAATAAAGGTAAAGATGGTTCTATTTTATTTAATTATGTTTTACGGGATTTCTCAACTTTGCTATTAAAAAAAAAAGGAAAAGAAAACGGTATGAATTATTTTCATACGATTCGGAAAAAATAAGACGCGACGTTGGATAAAATTAATTGGTAAAAAGAACTCTAGCATCTTATTTGTTTTTTTGAAAAATAAATAAAGGTAAAGATGGTTCTATTTAATTTAATTATGTTTTATGGGATTTCACAACTTTGCTATTTAAGAAAGTAAATACAAACGGTATGAAGTATTTTCATACGATTCGGAAAAAATAAGACGCGACGTCGGATAAAATTAATTGGTAAAAAGAACTCTAGCATCTTATTTATTTTTTGAAAATTACATTGAAGGTAAAAATGGTTCTATTTTGTTTAATTACGTTTTAAGAGATTTCACAACTTTGCTATTATAAAAATAAAAAACGGTATGAAGTATTTTTTATATGATTCGGAAAAAGTCCCAGCACTCAGGTTTACAGATTTTTTTTACCAAAAGACTTGACTTGATAAAAAAAAATTATTGAGTCCTGTTGAAGCACTTTGCAAATCATTTTACGTTCCTCAATGTAGAACCCGTGGGCAGTAGTCCTCCTCGGGTGCCGTCCAGGTCGCAATTTGACAAGGTCACGAGAGCTCGAGGAAAAGCCGTAACACTGCTGTGCGAGGCACAGGCCAGTCCCGCGCCCTTCTATAGGTGAGCTCGGCCACCATTATCGAACCTTCCACCCCAGTTGGCTCCACACTTTGCGTAGGCGTTGCGAGATTATCGATCGTATATTACCGCCTCGTGTTGTAATGTCAGGCCTCGCAAATTGTAGGCTTTCGAGCTGGGAACCCGGAGGTCTACGAACTTCGACCTTCCTCGCATTTTTTCTCGGCTCTTCCGGTATTTCTTCCCCTCGTCAATTTTCATTAGCAGAATTTTTTCGTAACACTAAGCTAATCACACGCGCTGGCGCGCGTGCCTGAAAAACTTGCCAAAATCGACCTCAGAAATTTGTTCTTTTAAAAATATCTACTTTTAATCTATACCATCATTCTCAAGTCGCATATTCTACCCCCGAAAATACTGGTTATTAACCTTTTTTAATCGATTTTGAAAAAAAATTCTTTTGGCGACGACATTTTTTTTTTTCTGTCAGAAATCGTAGATTCGGCTCCGGACCGAAAATCCACCCCAATTTTTTTCTTTTCAAAATATCGACTTTTAACCTATACCATCATTCTCAAGTCGCATATTCTACCCCCGAAAACACTGGTTATTAACCTTTTTTATTCGATTTTGAAAAAAATATTTTTTTGGCGACGAAATTTTTTTTTTCTGTCAGAAATCGTAGATCTGGCTCCGGACCGAAAATCGACCCCAATTTTTTTTCTTTTCAAAATATCGACTTTTAACCTATACCATCATTCTCAAGTCGCATATTCTACCCCCGAAAACACTGGTTATTAACCTTTTTTAATCGATTTTGAAAAAAATATTTTTTTGGCGACGAAATTTGTTTTTTCTGTCAGAAATCGTAGATCTGGCTCCGGACCGAAAATCGACCCCAATTTTTTTTCTTTTCAAAATATCGACTTTGAACCTATACCATCATTCTCAAGTCGCATATTCTACCCCCGAAAACACTGGTTATTAACCTTTTTTAATCGATTTTGAAAAAAATATTTTTTTGGCGACGAAATTTTTTTTTTCTGTCAGAAATCGTAGATCTGGCTCCGGACCGAAAATCGACCCCAATTTTTTTTCTTTTCAAAATATCGACTTTTAACCTATACCATCATTCTCAAGTCGCATATTCTACCCCCGAAAACACTGGTTATTAACCTTTTTTATTCGATTTTGAAAAAAATATTTTTTTGGCGACGAAATTTTTTTTTTCTGTCAGAAATCGTAGATCTGGCTCCTGACCGAAAATCGCCAAAATTGACCCCAATTTTTTTTTCTTTTCAAAATATCGACTTTTAACCTATACCATCATTCTCAAGTCGCATATTCTACCCCCGAAAACACTGGTTATTAACCTTTTTTAATCGATTTTGAAAAAAATATTTTTTTGGCACGGAAATTTTTTTTTTTCTGTCAGAAATCGTAGATCCGGCTCCGGACCGAAAATCGCCAAAATCCACCTGGGAAATTTTTCTTTTCAAAATATCACCTATAATAGGCTAATCAATTTTCCGCTGCTGCGCTCTTATAAAGCTTTAAAAGGTTACGGGTGCTGCCGTGCCTGTCCTTATCGAATTTTTCAAATTGGACACCAAACTGATTTTGTTTATTACGGACTTTCCTGGCAACCAATCACAACTCGAATAGAATGACAACAATGCTTTCGTTACTCATGAACTTTTTAAAAGAGGATTCACCACGATAGGAACAAAAATCAATCGCAATCAGCAGAAATGTGGTTGGATTTAGTGACGTTTTAGCTGAAATATTTTGGGGTACCCTTTCTCAAGGTCGTGAAAGAATTACACTCACAATTTGTTCGTCAATGTATTTTCGGTTCACTCGATTTTTCCGTCCCTTCCAATCGGAAGTCGATGGTGACCGATATTTGAAACACAAAACGTGGGCAAAATTACAGAGCCCAGCGGAAGTGTTCCCCCGAATGTTCGTGACAAAGAGGTCAACGCGATGAAGAGGAACCTCGCGGTAGAAAATACGGTCGGCCTCACGTGTCCTGTTCAAGGTTTTCCCTCGCCGTTCTTCAGGTACCAAATAATTTTTGTGCAACGCCGTGAATGACATATCCAAAAATTTCACGAAAAAAACTGACTCTCGACAAAATATGGTCGGATTTCGTAACGTTTTGGCTCAAATATTGTGGGGTACCCTTTCTCATGAGATCATCGAATTACATTCACAATTTACTCTTCACTTGATTTTTCGTCTCTTCCATCCGGAAATCCATGGCTGATATTTAAAGCACGAAACGTGGGCAAAATTTGCAGAGCCCAGCGGAAGCGTTCCGCCGAATGTTCGTGACAAAGAGTCCAACGGTATGAAGAGGAATCTCGCGGTAGAAAATACGGTCGGCCTGACGTGTCCGGTTCAAGGTTTTCCCTCGCCGTTCTTCAGGTACCAATGCATCATTTTTGTGTGAAACTCTGAGCAACGAGTGGTGTATCCTGTCCCAGTGGTTCTTCCGCCATTCAAAAATTCAGGAGAGAAGAACGAATGCGAACAAGACATTCTCGCGTTGTGTATCTAGGGAATGATAAAATTTGCAGAGCCAAATAGCAACGTGGCGCCCCGAGTGGCGGGCGAGCGTTACGAGGGTGGAAAGCTCGTGGGGGTGGCGCGTGATCGAGTGGTCGCTCTGGATTGCGCGATTCAGGGGTCTCCCGTTCCAGTAACGAGGTACACGAGAGCCACGATAAAATTGTTTGCTCCGATTTTGTAGATCTTGCGATTTTCCTCACAATCTTCAGATCGTTTCGCCAATATTTTTAAACGTGGTGAATTAAACGTCAACAACGAAAATAAATAACATTTTTGTTTGTGACGATTTTGTAGATCTTGCGATTTTTCTGACAATCTTCAGGTCGTTTCGCCAACATTTTTAAACGTGGTGAATAAAACGTCAACAACGAAAATAAATAACATTTTTGTTTGTGACGATTTTGTAGATCTTGCGATTTTTCTGACAATCTTCAGGTCATTTTGCTAATATTTTTAAACGTGGTGAATAAAACGTCAACAACGAAAATAAATAACATTTTTGTTTGTGACGATTTTGTAGATCTTGCGATTTTTCTCACAATCTTCAGGTCGTTTCGACAACATTTTTAAACGTGGCAAATAAAACGTCAACAATGAAAATAAATAATATTTTTATTAGTGACGATTTTGTAGATTTTGCAATTTTTCTGACAATCTTCAGGTCGTTTCGCCAACATTTTTAATAAACGTGGTAAATAAAACGTCGTCAACGAAAATAAATAACATTTTTGTTTGTCACGATTTTGTAGATGTTGCGATTTTTCTGACAATCTTCAGGTCGTTTCGCCAATATTTTTAAACGTGGTAAATAAAACGTCAACACCGAAAATAAATAAGATTTTTGTTTGTGACGATTTTTTTCACAGATGTTTAAAAAATTGGTGTCCCCATTTTTTTGTGCTTTTGAGTTGAAAGTACCTTCGATCGCTTTTCAGAGGGAACCGGCGAGATAGCTCCACGCTCGACGGGCAAAAAATTCGGTTATGAGGTGCTTTTGGTTGCCGAGGGACGTAACGTGGCGCTCAGCCATTCCCTTCAGGCTCATCCCCTTCCGGTCAGCAGGTACTGAACGATCCGACGTTCCCTCCGGTTCTGTGGTTCGAGCGTTTCTATCCCTTCTCGAATAAATTTCGTTTACTTGAAGTTTTAAGTTGCAAGAATTTTTGTTCAACTGATTCGAGCTAGGCTGATTTTAGGAAATTAATTGCCACTAAAAAGTCATATGGAAATCGTGATTTCCACCCCAGAGTGATTTTAGGAAATTAATTGACACGAAAAAAGTCATGGGAAACATTATTTCCACTGCTCCACGTCCTGAGCATCGAAGGTGCATTATGGCTAGGAAAAAAAAATTATTCAGGCTCCTCAGACTTATTCATACTACAGTTTATATTCCCTAGAAATTCCACTGCAAGATTTAGGCCCAAGCCGGAAAATTCGTTGCTTCCCTTTTCAGAGGGAACCGGCGAGGTAGCTCCCCGCTCGACAGGCAAAAAATACGAGGGTTGGGAAGTACTTTTCGTACCCCAGGGACGTAACGTCGCTCTCAGTCACTCCCTTCAGGCACATCCCCTTCCGGTTACCAGGTACCCAGAATCATCTCGTCAAAACGTTTCCTCCGACTTCACCGAGTTCACGATTTATTTATTTCTCCCCTCGGTTCGGTTCTTGTTGTTCATTTTTTGCTTTGGTCAGTCGCTTTGAGTATCTCGATATCGTCGCATGAAATTTATTTCTATGAGCACAGTAATAATAATAGTAAAAATCATTCACCATTGGACACCAAATTTGGAGTAAAACGAGGTAAGGAATTTTTTATTATTCGTTCAGTCGAAATTCGAGCACAGTCGTCCTATTATATCCTGAGAGTTCAAAGGACCACAAAAAATTGTAAAGGTGAGTCTGTAGGTGTGACGTTGATTTGCATTTAATTAATTAGAAATTAATTAAAATTAATTAGCCTAAGCAACGCGGACAGCGCGAAACGTGCAGCCGGAAATGTCGGACGATCGACGAGTGCCCGTATCACGCGTCGTGCATCGCATTTGATCCCGGCGAGGCACTCGCTGTGAACTCGACGGGGTAAACGAACGTGGGACGTGTTTTATTTTCAGAACCGTCGGGCCGCACCGCGCCGAAGGTTACCGGCGACGGTCTTAATAAGTACTGGGGGTTGCGGGGTGATTCTCTGGCGCTCGCATGCGCGGCACAAGGATTTCCTGCCCCGATATCTAGGTACACGCATGAATCGCGCTCGTGTCGCGCATTAATCGCTCCTTCACACGCCAAGAATCAATTCAGTAATTTTGTTTTTTTTTTCCTTCGTCGAATGCAAATTGAATTTGGGCCTCACATTCGAATTAATTCAAATTTTTTTGTGCTGCGAATCCCAAATAAATAAACGTCAAAGCATTCGTTAAAAAAATGTGCGATTTGAGACCTATGGAAATAATTTAGAGACTACAGAAATTAAAAATTCCATCCAGCTTAAATTCTGATGTACGAGAATAATTTTTCATGGTCGATTTTTCATGGCAATTTTAAGCCAAATACTTGGTATTCTTTTTATCTTGCCTTTCAAGGTTTTACCGTGTCGTGTATCTCATATCGGGCGCACTAGATTCGTTAGGGCAAATAAGTTTTCCAAAGACAATTTTTATTCTTCAACTTCATCAGAGTTACACAGCACGATTTTTTGTTTCACTGTTACAGATGGTACAAGTTCATCGACGGCACATCCAGGAGGCAACCAGTCCAGCTGAACGACCGCGTCCGTCAGGTCAGCGGAACTCTGATCATTCGCGAGGCCCGCGTCGAGGATTCCGGAAAGTATCTCTGCATCGTCAACAACTCCGTGGGAGGCGAGAGCGTGGAGACCGTTCTGACTGTGACCGCACCGCTGGCAGCTGAAATCGAGCCCCGCACCCAGACCGTCGACTTCGGCAGACCCGCCACCTTCACCTGCAACGTTCGCGGCAACCCCATCAAAACCATCTCCTGGCTCAAGGACGGAAAGCCCCTCGGTCTCGAGGATCCCGTGCTCAGAATCGAAAGCGTGAAGAAAGAGGACAAGGGGATGTACCAATGTTTCGTTAGAAATGATCAGGAAAGCGCCCAGGCCACCGCGGAATTGAAACTTGGAGGACGATGTGAGTGATTCAACGAATACCAACGTTCTAAAAAAATTATTATTTCGCATTTTAGGACGGATAAAAAAATTGAGGGTTGGCAAAAATGAATTGATCTTTTATATTTGCTTTAAATTATTAATTATTCATTTTGTCAAACCAGAGAAAATTATTTTTCTGTGCAAATTTAATTTAATTCAATTCGTGGGCCGGAAGTTCCCTTTTCCAGGCCTTTCGCAAAAATTAGTTTTTTATTCCTCATTTTAAAACAGATAAAAAAATGAGGCTTGTCAAAAATGAATTGATCTTTTATATTTGCTTTAAATTATTCATCGTTCATTTTGTCAAACTAAAGAAAATTATTTTTCTGTGTAAATTTAATTGAATTCAATTCGTGGGCCAGAAGTTCCTTTTTCCAGGCCTTTTGCGAAAATTAGTTTTTTTTCTGCCGTATAAAAATCTTGAGTAGCAATTTTAAAAAAGGCTGAGAGAATAAAAAGTCGAGCCTCGTGACTATATTGGCTAACTTTATAGTATTTTGAATGGAAGGCGGAGGCGAGAAGCGAGTGGCGAATGTGGAGCGAGTGGGTGTGAAAGTAAACGGGCGGCAGCAGCGACAGGTAGTTGCCGCCTGGTTTAAGTGACCCCTTGTAATATCATATCGAGCTAACGGACGTTAATCGATATCGACAGTCGAGCCGCCCCAGATCAAACAGGCGTTCGCCGAGGAGACTCTTCAGCCGGGACCCAGTGTCTTCCTCAACTGTATCGCCAGCGGTAATCCCACCCCCGAAATCACCTGGGAACTCGACGGAAAGCGACTATCGAACACGGAACGACTTCAGGTTGGACAGTACGTCAAGGTCAACGGCGATGTCGTCTCTCATCTCAACATCTCGAGCATCCACACCAACGACGGAGGATTGTACAAGTGTATTGCTGCATCGAAGGTAAATAACGTCTTAATAAATAATAAATAATAAATAACAAATAATAAATAATAAATAATAAATAATAAATAATAAATAATAAATAATAAATAATAAATAATAAATAATAAATAATAAATGTCTGAAAAACTTTTCGCCCAAAACGACCTCAAATTTTTTTCTTTTGAAAATATCGACTTGCAACCTATACCATTGTTCTCAAGTCGTATATTCTAATATTGGCAATTGGAAACGCTAAAAAAAAGTATCTTCTTTTTCTCAACCTTTTTGCTTTGCTTTTCAATTGTCTAATTATTTGTCTATCTTCTGTAAATAATTCGTCTCTTATTCTTTCCAAATCATGTAAAAAAAATATCCAGATATAACTAAAAAAAAAGCTAAACATTTAATTTCTAGCAAAATGATTTTTTTTATGAACGGGAGCGAATTCCTAGGTCGTTAATTAAATGACGAAATATCAATTTGTCTCAGTAATACTTTTCGCGCTTGTCCAGGTCGGATCGGCGGAACACGCGGCTCGTCTCAACGTCTACGGTCTGCCGTTCATCCGTCACATGGACAAGAAGGCTATCGTCGCCGGCGAGACTCTCCGAGTGACCTGTCCCGTGGCTGGATATCCCATCGAGAGCATCGTCTGGGAGCGCGACACCCGAGTTCTGCCCATCAACAGGAAGCAGAAAGTCTTCCCGAACGGGACCCTCATCATCGAGAACGTCGAACGTCACAGCGATCAGGCTACCTACACTTGCGTCGCTCGCAACGCCCAGGGATACAGCGCGCGCGGAACTCTCGAGGTTCAAGTGATGGGTAAGTTTCGCTGTTTCGACTCGCCATCACCTGACAAACTTTACCCCCGCACGCGGCGACAGCCGCGTCAAACGAGACACAGGGCGAACACTGTCAAACGCAATTTGCACTTACAAAATTCGATGACGGGAACAATTTCAAATAAATCAATCGTAAATAAATTAAGTAAATCAATAGTACATAAATCTAATAAATCAAATAAATCAATAGTACAAAAATTTAAAAAATAAGTAGTAAATAAATCAAATAAATCAATAGTAAGTAAATCAAATAAATCAATAGTAAATAAATTGATGAACATAAATTTAACAAATTTGATTTGTCGGAGGATTTTGCTGTTTCGCAATTTACAAAATTAATAGCAAAGACACCGAGGAGGCCGAGTTTATCGATGACAAAATATTGCGCTTATGTAACGCGCGCACCGGGCAATTTATTACGTGGGTCGAAGCACATGAAGTCTTTTATCGCTCGTGGAGGTGCATAAAACAAAACCGGTTCACCTTCCATTGTTCGCCCACGTTGTAATCCATAGGGGCACAAGTGGCGGTGCCGGAACGACGGTTTAACGAGGTCTTTGTACCGAGTAGAAGCGACGACAGTGTTCGCCCGGTGATTCCCGGCCGGTGACGAGCGAAAAATTCAAATTATCGTTGCACAACGAGAGGCGATAAAGCGCCGCGAATTTCCGGGCCAAATGGCGAACATCCGCGAAGGTTCTTGAGAACCTTCTCGGGCTCTCGACGCCTCGAGAGACTGTCGAATGAATCGACGCGGTAACGGCGATTTTTTTTTTTTTTTTCATTCGCGAATGCAGCTGACACGTCCGGTTCGATATTTCAAAAGAAAAATTCACTCGTATCGTCAAAGATAATTTCACACTCAAAATCGTTTGCAAATTGCTTCCTGTTACTGATTCCCTTAAAAAAAATAAAAAAATTCTTGGAGAAGCGAAATAATTTTGCAATTCCGTTGAACGTCAAATGAAATTCGCTCGTCACCGAGTTCGAGGCAAAAACAATTTATAAATGTTTTCCCCGCAGGTTTTTCAGCTCGCAGATATCGAACAAGACAGATATTGAATATGTGTAACGACGACTCGCTAGTTTTAAGGATAATTTATTTTCAGCCATCGCAAAGGCGATCGCGTTGAGCGTCCCGCGTCGTCTTCGTTGTTGTGTCTCGTCCGACGTTAGGACGAGTTTTCGAGCTACTCGCATCGCGTCGAACGCGCGAAGCGCCCAAGCGGCAGGTGTTCCTGAATCTCGGCGCACCTGCCGCCCGCTCGGTCTCCGTTCGGATTCCTTTTATTCTCGTCCCACCCGCCCGGTTCGCGGGTCGAGCTGCCTGCCGTACGCAGCTCGTCGGACCAATATTATAAGCGACTTCTCGTGCCTCGAAGGCTCCTGAAGCGCATTTCACGCCGGTCAACGCTCATCCTACTCCGTTGCGCCCGACGGCCGTTTTTTTTCTACAACTTCGTCAGTCGAGTTGGAGGCAAAGAGATTTTTCCCCTCGATGTCTAGAGCACGTTGTGTGAATTTTTGTGCACTCACGGGATAGTTTTGAGGCGGTGAACGACGGTAAGAATCATCGACGCACCTTCGCCATCGTCCCGTGATATACCGTGTGTCTCAATTTAGGTTCAATTTTTGTTTCGTTTGCATTGATATTGATTAAAAAAATCTCAGTAAATAAACAAAATTCTGTACGATATTTCCCGTCCAAATAATATTAAACAAATGTTTTTCAGAGTGAAAAACAAGAATACTAAATCAATTCAAATTTTTTCTTAGTATTCAGAACATATTTTTCACATTTTTTCTCAGCATTGATTTTTAATTCTCTGAATTCCATTCCAACGAACATGTTCAATTTTTTCCGTGTCCATTGAGATTGATTAAAAAATCACAGTAAATTAAAAAAAATTCTAACGATATTTCCCGTCCAAATAATACTAAAAAAATAATTTTCAGAGTGAAAAATAACAATACTAAATCAATTCACATTCTTTTCTCAGTATTCAGAACACATTTTTTCTCAGCATTGATTTTTAATTGTCTGCTTTCCGTTCCAGCGGACATTTTTGTAAGTTTTATTACTAAGAGCTTGAAAAAAAATTGCAAATGCCGAGTAACAAAAAAAAAATATATATATAGCTATAACAGACACACGGTATAAAGCTGCGTACGCCATAAACACGTGCACTAAACTTCAGTGCCGCCCAGCGTGCAAGAGTTCGCGTTCACGAAGCTGCCAATGAACGCCGGCGAGTTCGCGAATCTGCAGTGCATCGTGCCGACCGGCGACTTGCCGCTGACGATACGCTGGAGCTATCCGGGGGTCGAGATGGGCGGCTCATCGGGCGTGATCGCGAAGAAGGTCGCCGATCGCGTTAGCATGCTAATGATATCGGTCATCACCGCGAGACACGCGGGGGATTACGTTTGCACGGCCGAGAACGCGGCGGGAACGTCCTCCTACTCGACCTTCCTCACCGTGAACGGTTCGCGGCTTCCTCTATCTGCAAACAAAACAAAAAACACCTTGCCCGGAACTGAAGTGACCGCTTTTTCGTATTACCTTTCGATTTCTTTACCAATTTTTCTTTCTTTTTTACATCACGATCTTACTCCACGTCACGTTTTATCGTTATATTTTCCATTGTTTCGTTAAGCCAGCTTGCTCGAGCCTGCACGCACGAAATCCCATTTTCGAGTCACTTAGGAGCCAGAATAAGTCGCATCGACTGTTTCACTTTTTCGTCAGATAGTTTAGTGAAAAAAAAAAAAAATGAATATTGTTGTTCTGTATTTTTTTTAGAATAGGAAATCGTCCAGTAGTAACTTCATCATTATCCTCCACATTCTTCGACTGAAAAAAAGAAATGAGAGGAAAGGACGAAAGATTGCCTCCCCATTTTCGAGTCATTTAGGAGCCAGAATAAGCCACATCGACTGTTGCACTTTTTCATCAGATAGTTTAGAGAAAAAAACGAATATTGTTGTTCTGTATATATTTTTTTTAGAGTAGGAGATTGTCCAGTTCTAACTTCATCATTATCCTCCACATTCTTCGATTGATAATTTCTCTGGTTGCTGAAAAAAAAGAAATGAGTGGGAAAGGACGAAAGATTGCCTCCGAATTTTCGAGTCACTTAGGAGGCAAAAAAAAAACCACATCGACTGTTTCACTTTTGCATCAGATAGTTTAGAGAAAAAAAACGACTATTCTTGTTCAGTATTTTTTTTTAGAATAGGAGATCATCCAGTACTAATTTCATCATTATCCTCCACATTCTTCGATTGATAATTTCTCTGGTTCCTGAAAAAAAAAGAAATGAGTGGGAAAGGACGAAAGATTGCCTCCGAATTTTCGAGCCACTTAGGAGCCAAAAAAAGCCACATCGACTGTTTCACTTTTTCATCAGATAGTTTAGAGAAAAAAACGAATATTCTTGTTCAGTCTTTTTTTTTAGAATAGGAGATCATCCAGTACTAATTTCATCATTATCCTTCACATTCTTCGACCGATAATTTCTCTGGTTCCTGAAAAAAAAAAAAGAAATGAGTGGGAAATCAACGTCGTTTTGTGAACGTTGTGGACGCGAAGGAAAAATAAACTCCTTTTCCTCGAATTTGTTCGCGTCATGGTCACGATGTGCTCACGAAAATTGCCTGCGCAGTCGCGCCGCAGGTCCTCCAGTTCTCGTTCGGCGACGACCCCCTCAACTCGGGCGAAATGCTATCCGTGTCCTGCACAATCATCAAGGGCGATCTGCCGGTTAATCTCACGTGGACGTTCAATGACGAGCCGCTGCTCGACTACGCTCGGGACGACGTTTCAATCGTGAATAATAATAAGAGGGTCAGCTTCTTGAGCATCGACAGTGTCAGCGCGCGACACGCGGGCAGATACAAATGCACGGCGGCGAACGGAGCAGGAACTCACAGTCACACCGCAGTTCTCGTTGTCAATGGTAGCTCGCAGTTGTTGTCAAAGTCTCACTTTGATTCTTCAATTTTTCGCATACGCTGTAATCTATCGACTCTACACGTTTTAGTTTATTTTTTTCATTCGTTGTTTTTGGTAAAATTCTCAGTGCACGCTGGTCGAGCAGGGACTACGAGATTATCTGCATCCAGTATTTCGAATACAAATCGCGTTAGAGAAAAAAAGAAAAAAAAAAAAATTACACCCGCAATTCTGCTGCTGTCGTCGACTACTCGATGTGTGTGTATTGTGTGTCAATCAGACGTGACATACTGATAGTTAAGATTGCTCGTGAGAAGGCAAAGATTCCTCGATATCCTCACCCCGCTTAGCTACTGGCGTCCCGTAGTAAAGACTCTTTCTCTCTCTTTTAAATCCTCAGCACATCCAGAAAAATTTTGCAGTGTGACAAGCCAAGAAAATCTATGACAGAATCAGATGAGTTTTCGACCATTCAATTATATTAATCAGCTTCATTTATTTATTTACTTATTCATTAAATAATTTAATATTAATCAATTTTATTCATATCGCCCACAAAAAATTAAGTTGACTAAAAACCAAATATACTGCAAAATTTTTCGGTGCAAAACCTAAATTCCCAATTTGCAGGGTTCACGAAAAAAAAATCTTCACAATTAATTTTCTACCCGGCGCGCCTTAACGTCGCAAAAAAAAATCGTTGTGTGGTTTCCGGTTGTTAAATTCGAGGGCATTGTTGAAAAAAAATTGCAGTAGCGCCACAGATAGCCCCATTTACGTTCGGCGACGAGGCCGCCAACGCCGGCGACATGGCGACCGTTCAGTGCGCCGTCATCAAGGGCGATCTTCCCGTGGAGATCGTCTGGCTGCTGAACGGTCGGCCGATCGTCGTGAGCTCCGACCCGGGCGACCCCTATCACCGGGACATCGTGACACGAAGAAGCGGCAGACGGGCCAGCACCCTCACCATCGATTCCGTAGCGGCGCGTCACGCGGGCGTTTATTCTTGCAGCGCTAGCAACGCGGCCGGTACGGCCGAGCACTCTGCCGATTTATCCGTCAATGGTACGCCGATTTCGCTGCAGGACGGCGAGGCGAAGAAGGACTCGCAGTAGCTTTTTTTTTCAAACTATTGCCGGCAATGCTTCTCGATTTATATGAAATTAAATCGAGACAGGCTGAAAATTGGCTGGCAACGATCGCATGCCGATTTTTTTTTCTTTTTCTATATCACAAAAACGCGGCATTATTCCAGCACTTTTTTCTCGCGTGAAGCGTCTGATCTTGACGTCTCTTCACTCACGTCCCTCAATGCATTTACGCACAATTTTAAGGTACCATTGCACAACCTTGAGAATATTTTGCACACTCTTACCGATCATCCGCGACTCCCGCACATCGGCACAGCGTAATTATGTAAATATGTATGTATCAGAGCTATTTTGTTACTCGTTCATCGACTCCCGGGTGGCGCGCTTTTTGCATGAGACGGCATTGAGGGCTTTTTACCAGACGTTCCGGTTCCCTCGGGCTTCGTTGAATGTTGCCGATTTTCTCGCGGGTTGGTTTTAGGCTCTCGATTATCGTTGCTGTCGTCAGGCATAAAAAGTCGGGATAAAACCGACTTCGGTTAAAAATTCGGTGAAAAATTCAGAAATGAAGATATCGCGTTTCGCCTTGCGGCATTCTCTTCGTGATAAAGTTTTCTCTCGAACGAAGCAAGGAAACCCAGGTTCGATCGTTAAAAAAAAAAAAAAAAAAATAGCCCCGATTTTATTGAAGTGATAACTGAAAAACGAGAATGGAGGTTTACGAATTTTTACGCAACGTAATAGAGTCGCAGGATATTTTTGATCGGTAACCGATTTTCGTCGTCATCATCCGCATTTGGTCGCCGATTTTTTATCACCTTCGTGCGCCGCATTTCTCGTCTCTCGATTCAACAGTACCGCCGCGCATCGCCCCCTTCAAAATGGCCGACAAATCGGTAAACTGGGGAGAATCGGTATCGGCGGTTTGCACCCTCGTGAGCGGCGACGCGCCGCTGGAAATTTCGTGGGCGCTGAACGGCGTCGCCATCGACGGAAACGATCCACCGATCTCGATCGCCACCAACAAACGTAACAGTTTCATCTCCATCGACTCGGCGAGTCCCAGTCACGCCGGGCAATATACGTGCGTCGCGTCCAACGCAGCCGGGGCCACCAGTTACTCGGCGGAACTTACGGTCAACGGTACACCCGGGAGATAAATCATTTTTCACGCTGCACTCGAAAGCTTCGCCGATTTTGTTCTAGCTGATCTGGTAGATTTTTCAGTTTTTGGCTCCTTCGAACCTCTGCGAATCCAAAGACCCATTGAAAAGACGTAACCCTCAATCCTATCAACCCTCAAGAACCTCTTTGATAATTCCTGAAATTTTTTAAATCCTATGTCCTAACCCTGATTTTTATACCTAAGCCTGATTTTTGCTTTCCTCGATTTTTTTATTTTACAATTCTGACCAAAACTGACCTCTCTGACATTTTTTTTTATTACACAAACTTCGACTATCAGCCTTCACTACCGATTTCAGAATTCGTAGATTCGATTTTCGAAAAATCTCTAATTCGACCCCTCGAAAATTTGACATTGACTTTTCTATATCTTCGACATGATGAGATTATGGGATTTTGGCCGTGCATCAGCGTTTTCCTCCCTGTCGTTCGCTACCTTCTGGACTTTCTGAAAGCATCGAATAACAAAAAATTCAGAAAGGGAAATATTGTTCACTCCACATCCAGGATTTTATCAGGATCATCGTTTAAATCACTGGGTCATTAAAACTCGTCCTGACGTTCCGCAAATAATTACAGTCGCGCCTCAGATAGCTCCGTTCACGATCGCCGAGGGTCCGGTGAGTTCCGGCGAGTCAATCAGCGTCACTTGTTCCGTCCTCAAGGGCGACCTGCCCATCGATATCTCGTGGGCTCTAAACGGCGAACCCGTGCGTCGCGACCGCGGCGACATCAACATCGTCGCGACGACGAGAAAAAACAGCATCCTGAGCATAGAATCCGTCGCAGCGAGTCACGCGGGCGAGCTGACTTGCTCGGCCTCGAACGTCGCCGGGGCGACGAGCCAATCGGCGACTCTCGCGGTCAACGGTAATTTTCGTTCTTTCCTCGCTTGAAAGAAATCCAATCCTCAATTTTTTGCATTCAATTCCATTTTTTTGCGTTTCAATTCCAATTTTCCTGGTCCCGAAAAAAAATTCCAGCGAGCAGCGACGACTCCGAGATCGGTATCGGTACGAAATCGACGATCCCGTCGTTACCGACGGCTGATAAGGCAGGTTTCGCGATCGGCTTCGTTTGTGTTGCGATTTGTCGCGTCTTTTGATGTAACATCGAGTCTTGGGCCTTTCCAGTCGCTCCCCTAATCGCCCCTTTCGCTATCTCCGACGAACCGGTGAGCTCCGGCGAGTCGATAACCATCAGCTGCTCGGTAGTCAAGGGCGACTTACCGATCGATATCACGTGGGCCCTGAACGGCGAGCCGATTCGTCGCGACCGCGGCGACATCAACATCGTCGCGACGACGAGAAAAAACAGCATCCTGAGCATAGAATCCATCGCAGCGAGTCACGCGGGCGAGCTGACTTGCTCGGCCTCGAACGTCGCCGGGGCGACGAGCCAATCGGCGACTCTCGCGGTCAATGGTAATTTTCGTGATTTCCTCGCTTGAAAAAAATCCAATCCTCAATTTTTTCTATTTCAATTCCAATTTTTCCTGGTCCCAAAAAAAATTCCAGCGAGCAGCGACGACTCCGAGATCGGTATCGGTACGAAATCGACGATCCCGTCATTACCGACGGCGGATAAGGCAGGTTTCGCGATCGGTTTCGTTTGTGTTGCGATTTGTCGTATCTTTTGAAGTAAAATCGAGTCTTGGGCGTTTCCAGTCGCTCCCCTAATCGCTCCTTTCGATATCGCCGACGATCCGGTGAGCTCCGGCGAGTCGATAACCGTCAGTTGCTCGGTACTCAAGGGCGACTTGCCGATCGAGATCACGTGGGCCCTGAACGGCGAGCCGATTCGTCGCACCCGCAGCGATATTAACATCGTCGCGACCAGCCGAAAAAATAGTATCCTCACCATCGAATCGGTAGCAGCCAGTCACGCCGGGGAGTACACTTGCTCGGCCTCCAATCTCGCTGGGGCGACGAGTCACACTGCAGTTTTAGCGGTCAATGGTAATTTCTAGTAAAAAGAAAATCGTTCCTTCTTTCCTGAGACAGTTTACCATTTTTTTCTCTGCATCCCATAGTTTTCCCTTCCCGGAAGCTTCGAAATATTCCTGCGAGAAAGATCGGCTCCGAAAATCGGTACATCGTGCGAGAATTAATTTTTCAGGCTTCGAATAACTCGCAAAAATCGGTACATCGTGCGAGAATGAATTTTTCAGGCTTCGAATAATTCGCAAAAATCGGTACATCGTGCGAGAATTAATTTTTCAGGCTTCGAATAATTCGCGAAAATCGGTATCGAATATTTTTGAAAATTAAAATATAGCTCGAAAAAAAATGTCTCTCAGTCGCTCCTCAAATCGCTCCATTCGAATTGGGCGACGAGCCGGCCAAATGGGGCGACGCGGTGACGGCGACCTGCACGGTCTTCAAGGGCGACTTACCGATCGACATCGAGTGGTCGCTCAACGGCGAACCGATCTCGCGCGATTCGCCGGATATCACGATCGTCACCAGCAAACGGGTTAGCCTGCTGACTATCGACGCTGTGGCGGCTCATCACGCCGGCGAATACACCTGTGGGGCCAGCAACGCCGCTGGCGGAACGAGCTTCTCGGCTACTTTAACGGTCAATGGTATTGCCTGAAAAAAAAAAAAAATCGACAAGTGCCAGGTTATCTACGAAACGAAATATCCCTCCATTCCTCCTTCAGGAAACCCTCCTTCTTTTGTAAACGGAAACCCGAATCTGGAACTTCAGAAATCGGCAAAAAAATCGTTTTGGAGCCGACCGACAACAAAATCGGTAACTTCAGTTACCGATTTTCATAAACTGAAACCTAAACCTGGAGCTTCAGAAATCGGTTAAAAAATCGGTTTGGAGTCGAGCGACAGGAAAATCGGTAACTCTAATTACCGATCTCTCAAATATCAGACGAAGAGACAGACGAAAGTTTCGCGAAAAAAATCGGCTTAATTAATTTCACGTCACTCCTAACGTTCCGTGGCAAAAAAATCGGTAACCACAGTCGCGTTAATTACAAATCACAATTACGACGTTCCCTCGCGCGTAAAGCCTAATTTAATTACGGACTCACGTTCTCTGCCCCCGGAACCCACAGTCGCGCCTCAAATCGTGCCATTCGTGATGGGCGACGAACCGGCAAATTGGGGCGACGCGGTCACGGCGACGTGCACGGTTTTCAAGGGTGACTTCCCGATCGATATAGAGTGGTCGCTCAACGGCGAGCCGATATCTCACGACTATCCCGACATAACGATAAGCAGCTCGACCAAGCGGGTGAGCGTGTTGACTATCGACGCCGTCGCGGCACGCCACGCCGGGGAGTACACGTGCGCAGCGAGCAACGCAGCCGGAGGAACGAGTTACTCGGCGTCGTTAGCAGTGAACGGTACCACGGAGCGCAAGCAGCCCAATTATTATTAATTCCTGTGTTAGATGACCGTTTTAATTGCGTCAGGTTATCCACGAAACGACTTTTCCAATCCAACAATTCCTCAGCCACCTCGCTTTTCATCGGATCTGTTCTGATCACTCGCTTCTTTTTTTGTCATTCGTCACTAAACAATTTTTTTTTGCACTTGAGGACAGAAGACGAATTAGAAAAATGCTGGCTATTCGGAGGCGAGACGTTTCGATGGTTCGCAATCATCAATGAAGATCCCTGACGTTTGGAACATTTTCCAAATTTTGCATAAATTGACACAATCATATTGGGAAAACCGCGTAAAATTTCACGTATTTTCCGCATTATAGTCGCGCCGCAAATAGCAGCTGTCGCGTTTGTCGACGGTCCAGCTAACTCGGGCGATCCGGTGTCGACGACGTGCACAGTCGTGAAGGGCGATTTCCCGATGAAGATCGTTTGGAAGCACAACGACAATCCGATAGTTTTCGAGAATCGCGACGTATCGATATCAAAAATAAGTAGACACATGAGCGTGATCAGCATTGACTCGGTTGCGGCGAGACACGCGGGAAAATACACTTGCGTGGCGACCAACGCGGCGGGATCGACGAGCCAGTCGGCTATGTTGGTGGTGAACGGTACGTGTCCCTCACGAGGAACGCGTCCCCGATTGACCATTCCTCGTGTGGCTTCATGCTTAAATACTGTAATCAGAGCGAGTCGCTTCGATATTGGTTTACCTGAATTTTCGTTACTCACTATTGCCTGCTTTCTCCAGTATCTTTCCTCAATTTTGTAGGCACCTCTTTCATTTTTTTGTTGCCTTGTGCTTCCTGTGTCACTGACGATTCATAGGTTTGGTTTTCTACGATGACGAACAAAAAAACTCATCCCTGATTTACCCCAGTTTCAGGATTCTTGTCGACTTCGTTCCAGGCTAAATGGAATTGTTCGTTTTGTACATCTCGATTCACCAGGCTGCCGGTTTTTTTTTCATTGCTATTTTTTTTTTTTTTTTCAATTGACATAGTCGCACCCCAGATCGTCCCGTTCGTGATCGGCGACGAGCCAGCCAATTCGGGCGACGGTGTCGCCGTGACTTGCGCCGTTTCCAAAGGCGATTTACCAATCGGCATCGAGTGGTCCTTGAACGGAGAGCCGATTTCTCGCGATTTTCCCGACATAACGATAAGTAGCACGAGTAAGAGGGTGAGCGTCCTGACAATCGACGCTGTGTCGGCTCGTCATGCGGGGGAGTACACCTGCACTGCCAGCAACGCTGCTGGTGGAACCAGCTACTCGGCGCCTTTGACGGTCAACGGTAGATCTGATTGACACAACCGATTTTTCGTTTTTTAATGTAAAATTTTCGTGCGTCAGGTTTGTCTACGAAACGCTTTTTCCTGATCCATCGTTCAACTGCCTCCAACCACCCAATATTTAACAAAAACATATTCTGCACCATTTTGCAGCAATTATTTTAATATCTCGTACACTGGGAAAAGAGATTTGTTGATTCAACAAATCCTGCGGCTGTCAAAAAAATTGTTTAGTTAGCTCAACATTTTTTTTTTCCAGTTTAACCATCGGTTGGTCTGCTAAACTGAGAAACTGTTGAAGAAACAAAAAATGTCGTTGCTTCAACTAAACATTTATTTGACAGCTGTCAACCACTGGATTTAATTGAAACCCAAACATCTTTTTTCTGTATGTACCGATTTTATTTGTACATTTTTTACATTTTTTTTTAATTGCATTAAAAATGAATATTCGCAGTCGCACCCCAAATTGCACCTTTCGTAATGGGCGACGAGCCCGCTAATTGGGGGGACACGGTGACGGCAACGTGCACGGTTATCAAGGGCGATCGGCCGATCGCGATCGAGTGGTCTCTGAACGGCGAGCGTATCTCTCTGGACGATGAGGATATAACGATCGGTACCGGCAAAAGTGTCAGCCTGCTGACGATCGACGGTGTCTCGGCGAGTCACGCCGGGGAATACACGTGCAGCGCGAGCAACGCCGCTGGTGGAACTAGCTATTCAGCATCCTTAGTAGTCAATGGTATATTGATGAGCCCGAAACGATTTTACTTGGGCTGCTGCACGGAGAGATTGATTAGTGCACTAAAATAAATCGTTTTCGTCCTGGCAACTTTTGAGGACTTGAACGTATTTTATTTTTATCGGTAAAAAATTGTCTTAGACGATTTTTATTACCGATAAAAAAATATAGAACAGGTTTAAAAAATTGTTGGGACCGTGACGATTTTTCTAACGATTTTTTTTTAGTTGGGCGGAAATGTATATAACGGTTACTTCAGGTTATCAACGAAACGATCATCCACCTTTCCCCATCGAACCTAAACAAAGAAAAATGATATCGATAAATCGGTTGGGTTGTAGGATAGATTAAATCGTTTTTGGGCATTTTTTCGACAGTCGCTCCGCAGATTTCGCCGTTCGTCATGGGTGACGAGCCGGCCAATTGGGGCGACACCGTGAGCGCGACCTGCACGGTTATCAAGGGCGATTATCCCATCGATATCCAGTGGGCGATCAACGGCGAACCGATCTTGAAAAATTATCCGGACATCACGGTGGTCGCGACTAGCAAACGCGTGAGCGTTCTCACGATCGATTCCGCCGCCGCCAATCACGCCGGCGAGTACACTTGTACCGCGAGCAACGCGGCCGGTGGAACGAGTTACACCGCATCGCTCGTTGTCAATGGTACACCGATCACGAGATTTAGCTTCGTGCAGCACGAATTTTGCAGGCATCTACGAATCGGACGGAATGAAACACTTTAACAAATCACAAAAAACCCAAAAAAAATCCATATTTAAAAATGTTATTAATTAATAAATTCATTACATTTTTAAATATTTTTTTAATTAATAAATTATTTTAATTAACAAAATTAAATTTTTATAAAATTAAATTTTTGTTATTAAATTATTCAATTAATAAAATATTTTATTAATTAATGAGTTAATAACATTTTTAAATATGGATTTTTTCTTTTTGTTTTAAATATGGATTTTTTGGGAGGAACGAAATTTTAGGCGAGTCACGTGTTTAATTTTTTGATCGGTAAAAAAATATTAAAGTCGTTTTATTGCCTAAAATTTATTCTCCTGAATAATTTTATTTCCAAAAATGTATTCTCCTGAATAATTTTATTTCCAAAAATTTAATTTTTTAATTTTTTAATTTTTGTGCTTTTCCATCCTAATCCATCGTCTATCGACTCCCAAAAATCGTTACAGGTTCGACCGAGATCGGCAAATCTTTTCTGTACAGAATTCAAGAATCGCTTTCCCTTTTTCTGTGTGTAAAAAATTCCTAGTCGCTCCGGGTATAGCGCCCTTCACGTTCGGCGAGGAGCCGGCCAACTGGGGCGAGGCGGTGTCGGCCGGTTGCTCGGTAATCAAAGGCGACTACCCGATCGAGATCGAGTGGTCCCTGAACGGCGAACCGATTTCCCGCGACTATCCCGACATAAGCATAGGAAGCACGAGCAAGCGAAACAGCGTGCTGACCATCGAGTCCGTGGCGGCTCGTCACGCCGGCGAGTACACCTGCACGGCCAGTAATTCCGCGGGGGGAGCCAGTTTTTCCGCATCGTTGGCAGTCAATGGTGAATCAATTGGCGATCCACTCGATCGAACCAAGTGAATGTTGTCCATTTTTTTTTTTTTTTTTTCGTTCCTAGAACATTTTCTTCTCAATTATCCACCGCATTTTTTAAATCAGCACATTTAGCAAAACAGAAATATATTTTTTATTTATTTATTTGTATCCCAATAGCAAAAACCCAAAACCAAAAAGTGGAGGAAGTGAATCGACCAGTGAGACGTGAAAAAAAAAAATTGTCTAGGTTAATTTTAATTTTTTTCTGGATCCAAATGATTGTGGGAAATTTTGCGATTCAAGTTGCCCCGGAAATAGCGCCCTTCGTGTTCGGCGACAAACCGGCCAACTGGGGCGACACGGTGACGGCCCCGTGCACGGTGCTCAAGGGTGACTATCCCATCGACATCCAGTGGGCGCTGAACGGCGAGCCGATCTCGCGCGACTATCCGGACATCACGATCGTCAGCACGAGCAAACGCGTCAGTCTGTTGACGATCGACGGCGTGACCGCCAGTCACGCCGGCGAGTACACTTGCACCGCCAGCAATGCTGCCGGCGGCACGAGCTACTCATCGTCCCTCGCTGTCAATGGTACACGGGAGATTTGTAAACGAGTGAATGATAGCAAGGAACATAGATTTTTTAAAATGGTTCGCAGAGACTGCATGTCTTTAAAATGTTCTGAAGCGTCCTGATCAATCTTGACTGTCCTATTTTTTAGCTTTCACTTTTATTTGATTCTGAAAGTCATCTTTCAATTTTTGTTCTTTATAGAACTCAGCTTTTGCCTTTCTGGAAAATGTTGCCTTCTGTGGAATTTCCTGAACAAAATCGAAGGCTAGGAAAATCCTTTTAATTCTTATTTTGGAACCGCTATAATTTTCCTGTTTCTTCTCCTTTCCAATACTCATTACTCACCTTCCTAGACCTCTGGTACCTTCTATAGAATCTTTGAATTAAATTTACATCGACTGCCCCTAAAAAAGGCGAAAACAAGGCTTGAACAGAAAATGGATTCGCATTCATCAATGAAGATCATTCGTATCCGGGACCTTCCACCGAAAATCGATAAAAATTGACAGCACATCGTTAAACGCGAGTAAAAATTGACCAATTTTCCGGATTATAGTCGCGCCGCAGATAGCAGAATTTTCGTTCAGCGGCGGTCCATCCAATTCGGGTGATCCAGTGTCAACGATGTGCACAATCCTAAAGGGCGATTTCCCGATGAAGATTATTTGGAAGCACAACGACAGGCCGATAAGTTTCGAGAATCGCGACGTATCGATATCGAAGATAGGTAGACACATGAGCGTGATCAGCATAGATTCGGTTGCGGCGAGACACGCGGGAAAATACACTTGCGTGGCGACCAACGAAGCCGGATCAATGAGCCAATCGGCTATGTTGGTGGTGAACGGTACGTGTCCATCACGAGGAAACCGTCCCCGATAGACTATTCCTCGTGTGGCTTCATGCTTTAATACTGTAATCAGAGCGAGTCGCTTCCATCTTGATTTACCTGAATTTGTTTGAAACTATATATCCAAATTGACTACGTATTGTTTTTGTTTCCTTCGATTATTGTGATTGTCAAGTGGTCACAGCACGACTGCTTTGTCCGGTATATCTTTCCAGTACCTTCAACCCTTGCATGGTATCCGATCAGTTTTCCTGAAAAACAACAAATCCGCACTGTCAGACTACGATCGACTGTCATTTCAGCTGTGTCATTTCAATTGTTCCTGAATCAACCGCGAATTTAAATGGGTATAAAAAAAATGAAACAAAAAGGAACATTTGCCGGGAATGAATTTATTCCACCACTGCGCAATCGTAGTTGCTCCCCAGATAGCGCCCTTCGACATGGGAGAGGAACCGGCTAACTGGGGTGACACGGTGACGGCCACGTGTACCGTCATCAAGGGTGACAATCCGATGGAAATCGAGTGGGCCCTGAATGGCGTACCGATTAACCGCGACTATCCGGACATAACTATTCTCGGTACGAGCAAGCGAGTCAGTCTGCTGACTATCGAAGCGGTTACGGCCCGACACGCCGGCGAGTACACCTGTACGGCCAGCAACGCCGCCGGCGGAACGAGTTACACCGCACCCTTGGCAGTCAATGGTACACGTTTCATCCCTCGATCGTTCCTTAGTGTCCATGTCATCTTTCGTTCTTTCCTTCCTGGCCCAAGTCCTGGCACAATAATTTTTTTCTACAGATTTTTCTACCGATCTTTTTACCGATTTTTTACCGATCTTTTACCGATCTTTATACCGATTTCTCTACCGATCTTTTTACCGATTTTTCCACCGATCTCTTAGCGGTCACTGGGAAGGGATCATTTCTGTCACTTCTGTTGATCGAGACAATCCAAGACCCAAACTTCCCCTCTTCATTGACTTTCCAACTGAATTTAATAAGCTCCAACCGGTAGATCGGCGATCCCGTGGCATAGGAAGGAAGGTTGAGGGCGTTTCCAACGCATCGAATTGTCAGCTAGGCGGAAGCTTCGTATAAGATAAAAAATAAAATAAAAAATTGGAACGCGACAAGAACTGAATTGGCAGATATCTTGACGTGTCGATTTACCTGTCCAGTACCACCACAGATAGCGCCCTTCTCGATCAGTGACGGTCCGGCGAATTCGGGTGACATGGTGTCGGCAACGTGTTCCATAGTCAAGGGCGATTCACCGGTGAAGATAGTTTGGAGATTTAACGGTCAGCCCGTTAACTTTAACAATCCCGATACCGTCGTCTCGAAAATCAATAAACACATGAGCATCATCAGCATAGAATCGGTTGCTGCGAGACATGCGGGCGAATATTCTTGCATTGCGACCAATCGTGCAGGCAACGTCAGTCACTCGACGACTCTGACCGTTAACGGTGATTATTTACATTGCAACGATTTATTTATTTATTTATTTTGAATTTTTTCTGTCGCTCGCTCTCTACATGTTTTCACACGATTTTTCGTTGGCTCCAACGTGTCCAGTATCTGCACGAAAAAATACACACGAACACTGCACAGATTCCTCACACTTTCGTAAAATTCTTGCTGTTTTGTTGCAAAAAAAAAATTTAATTTAGCATCCTGCAATTTCCCGATCCTATGAACCCCAGCGATTTGAGGCGACGCAAACGACATATCAGCCGGCAATTTGCGAGCAAACTTCTGAGGATTTTTTAGGAAATCATGAAATCTGGATTTTTTTTCAACAATTGAAAATAACAAATTTACAGTTTTGCTTAAAAAAATTCCCGTAGCAACGTACGTTACGCCACGTTCTCAGTTATCCCGCAGATTCTGCCGTTCGATTTCGGCGACGAACCATCGTATTCCGGTGACGCAGTGTCGGTCACGTGCTCGATCTCTAAGGGCGATTTCCCGTTGGACATTGCCTGGGCCTTCAACGGCGAGCCCCTGATAACCCACCGTTCGGACATCACGATAAGCAGTGGCAAACGTCATAGCATTCTGGCTATCGATTCCGTATCGGCCAGACACACTGGCGAATATACGTGTACCGCGTCGAACAGGGCGGGAGCCACGAGTCACACCGCTGTTCTTGCCGTTAACGGTATTGCTAACAAAAAATACCCTCGACGTGTAGCATTTTTTCCACTCTCAACGTGCATTTCCTTTTAATCAAGAGGAGGTTCTAATCGGATAAAAAAAATGTTCGAAAAGTCTCGTTTTTTATTATTAAATTTCTCTCCGACACAAAATAATTTAATTCTACAAAAAATTACCGATCTCGTAATAACGATTTATCCGATTTTCCCATTAGAACCTGCTGAAGTTACATTTAGTGCGACCCGAAAAGTCCTACCGATCCGATTTTTCTTACCGATCCGATTTTTCCTACCGATCCGATTTTTCCTACCGATCCCCCTCCGCGTTATCTTCGTTCCCGAGTCAGAAATCGGTAGCATCGCGTGCGTCGTGCTTCAGGCCAAAATCGGTACAGCGAGTCATCGCGATCGTCGCAAAAAGAAATCGGCAACTCGTTCGTGTCACTCGGACCGATCTTTCACGCTGATGTTTTCCAGTCGCGCCGCTGATAGCGCCGTTCTCGATCGGCGAGGAACCGGCCAACTGGGGCGAGCAGGTGTCGGCGATGTGCAGCGTCCTGAAGGGCGATTCGCCTCTGGAGATTCGCTGGAGTCTTAACGGTGAAGCGATCACCCACCAGTCCCATCCGGATGTGACGATCACCAAGACCGGCAGGATGATATCCTTGCTGAGCATCGACGCGGTGACCGCTCGTCACGCGGGCGAATACAGCTGCGAGGCCAGCAATGTCGCAGGCTCGACCACTCGATCGGCAACCCTATCGGTCAATGGTACACGAGTCACGAGGTTACCAATGTTTGCGCGTTGGGTCAGTTGTAACGAAGCGTAGAAACGATGAGACGTGTTTCCAAAAAAAAAAAAAATCTTTTCACCATCCAGAATAATCACAATAATTGAATTATATTTCACAACAATTTTCTCCCGGTTGTCCCGTCGTCAAAGAAAAAAAAAGGTTTACGTTTTTCTGTTTCGTGATCGTTTAAAAAAAAATTCTCTCTTCTCTTTCCCTCGTCGTCCGCCGCAGTCGCGCCGCAGATTTTGCCGCTGAGCTTCGGCGACGAGCCCGTCAACGCCGGCGACCTCGCGTCCATACAGTGCGCCGTTAGCAAGGGCGATTTTCCCCTGGAAATCACGTGGATGTTCGACGGTCGCCCGATCGGCGCCGATCGCACCGACGTCCTCATCTCGAACTCCGGCAAACGGGTGAAACAGTTGACCATCGACGCCGTTGCCGCGAGACACGCGGGGGAATACACGTGCGTTGCCTCGAACACGGCTGGATCAGCCTCCCACTCCGCAGTGCTAGATGTCAATGGTATCCCTCGACTGTTTAACGCTGAGCATCTCACTAATCAATTAGACGTCCTGTAGGGGGCCATCGTTCTTGTCAATGTTCTAACCGAATTGGTCTAACCTTTTTGTGTTACTCGTTGTCCGCCTCCTCCAAACGTCCTTTCCAATTTTTTTTTACCTTGGCCTTACCAATTTTCTTGACCTTGACCGTACTAATTCTCTTGACCTTGACCTTACCAATTTTCTTGGCCTTGACCTTACCAATTTTCTTAACCTTGACTTTGCCAATTTTCTTGACCTTGACCTTAGAAATATTTACCTTGACCTCACCGATTTTATTGACCTTACCAATTTCCTTGACCTTGACTTTACAAATCATAACCTCGACCTCACCAATTTTCTTGACATTGACCTCACCAAATTGGTTGACCTCGACGTCACCATTTTCTTGACCTTGACCTTACCAATTTTTCTTGACCTTAACCTTACCAATTTTTCTTGACCTTGACCTTACCAATTTTTCTTGGCCTTGACCTTACCAATTTTTCTTGACCTTGATCTTTCCAATTTGTTTGACCTTGACCATTCATTCTCAAATTTTCGTGTCCTTGTCCTCGTACCCAGACCCCTCGGCAGACCTTTTGGTTTTTCGAAAAAAAAAGAAAAGAAAACGCGTTTTCAACCGGAAGTCAACCGCTCGCAAGACAGAATAATCGCATCATCCGGAAGATCCCAAGAGACGACAGAGTCGGATGAAGATTTGGCCGACTGCATCTCACATTGGCGGTTTTCTTCTGTGCTTTAACGTTGCAGTTACGCCGAGATTGTTGCCATTTACGTTCGGCGAGGAGCCCCTGAATTCGGGCCAAGTCGTGACGGTGCCGTGCGCCGTGATCGAGGGCGACTCACCCCTCAAGCTCCGTTGGACCTTGAACGGTCATGGAATATCGCCGCACTCGGGAATCGCGGTTTTGGATCTCGGCGGACGGGGCGCTATACTCAGCATAGGATCGGTACAGGCGTCGCACGCGGGCACATACACTTGTATCGCCGAGAATCTCGCCGGAAGGCACGAACTCTCCGCCGAACTCATTGTCAACGGTGCTTAATTGGCCAATCGGCCCTCGACTCGTTTTTCGTTCACTCTTTTCCGATAGTCGAATTCTTTCAGTCGCTTTTTCGATTTTTTCGTTTTTTTTTCTTTCGTCGATCCAGGCTCAAATTTTCTTTCGCTATTTCTGTGCTTAGTTTCGTAGTACGTTCAGCTTGATTTCGTTACAACATGAGTTCAGACACCTCCGCCCAATCCACCACACTGTGGGTCGACCTCCTCGATTTACATGCAGGCAGCGACGTTATTGACAGCAGGAAAAACGATCTCGTGGTTCGCCGGGATTTGGAAAGATGGCGCGGAAAAAGAAAATATTTTTTACAGGCGAAAAGATGAGTTACTTTAATGTTACATTTTTTTCTACATTTTTTTACACAAGGAACAAAAAAAATGAATTTTTTAAATTTGCCTACAAATATTTTTACCGATTAAAATAATACAAAATAACTTTTTGCTGATTTTATTTTTAATTTTATTAAAATTTAAATGTTAATTTAATTTTTTTATTTAATAAAAATTTAAAGGCAATTTATAAAAATTTACTTTACAAAAAGTTTTTCGCGCCGTCTTGTCCGAATTAATTTTCCACTCGACACAGACAAATTCGCGAAAATCCCGTCGGTCAGGTTCGGCGTCTTCAGGGAAGTGGATGAAATTCCACTCGCGAGTCTCGGGTCTCGCCAGACATTTTTACGAATCTCATGATGTCCGCAGTCGCACCGCACCTCCAGCCCTTTTCCTTCGACGAGACCAACTCCGGGGAACTGATAATCGTACAGTGCGCGGTGGTCAAGGGCGACACGCCGATATCCCTCAAGTGGCTGTTCGGCGGACGTCATTTAGAGGTAGGCGACGGCGTGCATATCACCTCATTGGGCGATCGAGTCTCGGCTCTCACGATTCCCGCCGTGAGAGGCGAACACGCCGGGGAGTACGCGTGCGTCGCTGACAATCCAGCCGGTCGTGCCAGACACAGCGCACATCTTAAAGTCAATGGTACATTATTGAAAAAAAAAATTCGTGCAAGTAAAAAAAAATTCGTGCAAGTAAAAAAAATTCATGCAAGTAAAAAAAAATTCGTGCAAGTAAAAAAAAATCGTGCAAGTAAAAAAAAAAAAAAATTTAATGAGTCCTCGTACTGTTGGCAAAAAAAATGTTTGAATTTTTTTTTTTCGGTCGGCTAGGCAGTAGGTAGCTAAATATTCGTGTCTTAAGTCGCATCTCATTAAGGTAATTGACGTGTAAGAATTTGGGTACCGTAAATGTTTGAGTTTTTGCTGATGACGCATCCACCGTGAAATTTGTGACAACAAAAAAAAAAAAACGCTCTACGACTGCTGCTCCCTGTCGCACTTTGGTGTGGAATATATTAGTGCGAATTGTCGCGTATGAAAAGTACCTCGAAGTCTCTCTGTGTTGCATTCGGTCGTTTCTTTTTTTTTCTTTTTTTTTTCTTCTCGAGGCTATTTTGGACGACCGACGATTTGGGGTGCCTTCAAGTCTCCTCATGCTCGAAGTTATACACGTAGTTTGGTCGACGAGAAACCGTTTTGAAATCAGATCCAACTGGAGTCTTGGACTGTCGACAGAATCCTCTCCAAAAATACCTACTGTGGATATTGGGCCAATTAGCGAAAAAGAAATTGAAATTTTTTTAAAGTCAATTTTTGCTGATTAATTATATCTATCACAGCACAATAATTAATTACTATTTTTCATTTTTATAAAAGCATTTCAACTTGTGCTATATTTTGCCCAGTATTTACAGAAATGTCCCCGCAAAAATCACAGATCTCGGAAAAGTAATTTTATCTCTGGGTTGCCCTTTGCATAATTTTCCAATTAGCCAGCTTCACGCAAAAACAAAAAAAAAACAAAACCACCAAGATTTAATGCACGTACAAAAAAAAATTTCGTTTGTCACCGTCGTTTCCGCCAATCGAAGCCCCGGACTTCCGGAAGATTCAGACCGCAACGAGGATGTCAAAAGTGTGGAGAGACATAAACATTGATCGAGAACGAAAGTGGACCACGAGAAAAGATGAGGAAAAATAAATCTTGAAATACGAGAAAAAAAAAAGAAAAAAAGAAAAGAAAAGTGCATGACGATTGCACGTATGACCTTCGATAATTGCAGTCCTGCCACGGATCAGTCCGTTCGACTTTGGTGAACAGCCGATATACGCGGGTCAGGCGGCTCAGTTAGCGTGCATGGTGCCGGTCGGTGACACGCCGATTAAGATCACCTGGACGCTGGACGGAAAGCCGATACCACCGCTGCTGGAGCACAGCATAGGGAAGCTCGGGCCACGCACGAGTATTCTGCTCATCGAGCCGGCCACCCCACGACACTCGGGAACTTATTCTTGCGTCGCGAAAAATCCTTCGGGCGCTACTTACCACGAGGCAACTTTACGCGTTCACGGTTAGGACGAGATTTACAGCACCAACAAGTCATACGCAAACTCAGAATATTCGTAGGAGGGTTCAGGATAATGCGACTCAATTTAATTAAAAAAAATTACTTCATTCAATTTTTTGTTTAATTTCCAAAAAAATATTTTTTCTTATTACAAGTTTAATCAATTTCGAAATATGAAGATTTTAATCAAGATAGTAAGAAATAATTAACCATTTAATAAAAAAAAAAAAAAAAAATTGATCTGTATTTTCATAAATATTTTGTACGAAAAAGGATTTTTTTTTGTTATGAATTTACCTAGGAGATTTAACAGCAAAAACGATTCGCATTATTCTCATCTTTCCTACTTTCACTTGCACCCGTGTACAAAGAGAAAATTGAGGAAAAAGCGCAAGAGTAACTTTATTAATTTTTCATTTTTTTTTTTTTTTTGCAAAGAACGAGAATGAAATTGTGGATTTACACTGTAAAATGTAACAATAAATTAAGGGATATGCAGTTGACGAGAAAGCCGTGGCATTGATTTCGGGACATGTGAAACGCAATGTGCTTCCTTCTTTTTGAGAGCTTGATGCGCATCTCCGTACACGAGTTACACGAAAAAAAATAAAAATAAAAATAAAAATAAAAAGGCCTGCAGAAAAAACACCGCTGTCGCCGAGTAAAAAAAGCGTGAAAGTGTGATGTCTTCGCGAGGCGCCCCGAGCTTTTCTGGGACTGTTTATGACACCGTAATGACTGTGACACACAACATGAACGTACAATTGGAGCTGAAACCGTGTTTGGCTGACTGACAGACTGGCTGCTACCATGCTGATGCTTAAGACTTTAACCAAAAAAAAGAACCAAAAAAAAAAATTGAAAAAAAAAAACCTTGGCGAATCCGACGACCCGACACCCAGATAAAAACAGCCTCCACCTTCTGCTGGATGTACCAAAGCGTCTAAAGGACGACTCTCTCGCTCCTCTGTCGTATACTATTATATATACTGTACCTTACTATACTTCCGTATACTCCACGCCTATGCATCCGTTCGTGCATAACTATAGACTTAACATCCGTGCGTACGAAATATGCTGCAGTACACCACCCATGTATGAGGTATACTATGCTTGTCCCACGTTGAAATATATTTAAGTGGTGTGTGTGCCAAAATATTCAAGATTTTAGCTGGCAACATTTTTTTTTAAAATTATTTCACACATAAAAGATATTTAACAAATCTTTTCACATATACATTTTTTTTAAATATTCTACAAACATATGAAATATTTAAAAAAGAATTCAAAAAAATATGTGAGAAATATTTAATAAATATTTCACATATAAAACCATATTTAAAAAATATTCCACATTACATGGGAAACATTTAATAAATATTTCACATATAAAAATATATTTAAAAAATATTCCACATTACATGGGAAACATTTAATAAATATTTCACATATAAAAATATATTTAAAAAATATTCCACATTACATGGGAAATATTTAATAAATATTTCACATATAAAAATAAATTTAAAAAATATTTCACATATAAAAAAATATATTTAACTCTTACATTTTATATGAGATGTATGAATATATCTTACGAATATTATTTGCACACATCTCGCCGAAATAAATTTCCACGGGAGATGTGTTACCGAGCCCCACCCAAGCAACCCTTTTTCGCCGCCCGCAAACCGTCTGTATGTCGCCTCCCCCCCATGCCTGCAGCGTGTAGCCTACGCATATATCTACTGCGTGTGCATATTTTACAAAGGAACCACGTACATTGTGTATCGTTCGTTTTGCCTCTCTCTGAACCCGGTGCGCGATGCTCATGATTTTCCGCCGCTAATTAACTCTCAGCTCGTTCATCAGTGTCAACTTGTTCTCGATTCTCCGTTCTCGCGTCTCGTGGGAGGCGTCACGTCATTTGAAGATTATTCAACTCTTCGACCTTTCTCCATTTCCTTCTGCAGCACATTCTTTTTTTTTCGTCAATTAAAAAAAATATCAGCGTCGTAAAAATTGGAAAAGAATAATTTTCGTATTTATTTAATTTTTTATTTTTTAGCCTCACTTCATATTGGTAATTAATTAATTCCTTATTTGGGGAAGGAGAAAAAATTACAGAGGACTCAAATAATGCAGCCAATCCTGGCGATTAATTCAATGATGCACCGAGTTTTGCCTCGAATTGCCAAAGTGGCGCTGCTGTCGTTCTTCTCGTTCATCTCATATTTTTCCCTCAAGCGTCTTTCGATTGCTAGGACGATCCTCAGTGCGATTCACTGTCGAAAACACCGATTTGCCCCGGTTGACCCGGTTCGTTTTGCCTTCACGATCACAGAAACCGTCATCTCATCGTCGTTTCGCGTCCGCAGATTGCGAGACGCTCGTTAGGCTCGAGAGACAAAATTCAAACGATATTCCATCGGGTGGATTAGGTTTTTCACACACGTTTCTCGTCGTCTCGTACACGATACATTTTTTTTTAGATATTCGCGGAGTCGATTCACCTCGCCTCCACTTCCTCGCCGTAAAAAAAAAAAATCCACAGATACGAAAAAAAAGAAAACGATTTTTGAAAGATTGGTCATTGATCCCTCGATCCCCGAGCCTGTCGATCACGAAAACCCTCCACCCAATTGGAACCCCGATCGACCCCTCTTTAACACCCTCGATCCTCACACGTCTCATCTTTTCGTTTCGTAGATACCTGTCGTAACGATAATTAGTCTGCATGCGGTTTTATTCATTGTCACTATGGTAGTTGATTAATTTTTTTTTTTTCGGTGCAGCATGAATTGCACCGAACGTGCTACGAGAGTACTTGACTATTAATCCTCGCCAAACGAATATGCGATGGGAAATATGAAGAAAAGAAAATATGTGTGAATTCTAAAACACTGGAATACATGGAAACGGGAATAAATGTGAAAATACGAAATTTAAATTTATAACTAGCAAAAGGGTCACTCAAAAATAATCTTTAAAAAAATTTGAAATGAAATAAAATGTTGTGTGACTAATTTTAAAAAACATTAAATGTTCTTAGGTTGTACGAATTTACTAACTTGATTGATACTTTTTTTCTATACCTAACAACATTTTTTAATTCTGTGTTTAAAATTAAAAAAAATATTTTCCATCGATATTACTCAGCAGGATTAATAAAAATAAGTTTGAATCGAGTGCACGCGAGGCTCCTTCCGAGCTTACCGAGCTTTAACTCCCTACTGTGCTTTAGGCATAAGTTGTCACTAATGATGCACTTTTTATTAAAAGAAAACAGTAAACTCAATTTGTACCGGCACTCGTCGAGTACCAGTAAAGTAGCACTTTTCTATCTCTCTCTCAATCTTTCTTGCATGCTCGGTAGCGGTTTTAGCGAGAGTAACACGCTTTGTATGTGCATGCGACAAGCGACGCGAGCAGACCGTGCGACGATCGTCAAGCCAACGAATTTCGAAAATCATTCTATAAATTTACACAAAATAATTAAACAGAAACGAAAAAAATTGCCCTAAAATTTTCTGCAAAAAAAATTAATTCATTGTTAAATTCAAAAAATGTCTGAAAGTTTCCAAATATTTTCAAGTTTTATTTCAATTTTTAGAAACACAATTTTCTATTTAATTAAAAAAATGTATAGTTGAGTTGATTAAGTGAAATAATAATTGTGTATTAACGTTCGGCTGGAGGATCGAAGTCCGACGCCGAGCCGCTCTGCTAATAATTTCTTCCCACCGGGCGTGAAATTATTGGCGGTAGCTCTCGGTGTCCGACGAGCGCGGCATGACTCACTCTCGATAGTAATTTTCCAGCTCGTTCGGGGCGAAACGGAAAACTAACTCAATTTACTCTGCAACAGTGCCACCACGTTGGATCCTGGAGCCCACCGACAAAGCATTCGCTCAGGGCTCGGACGCGCGTGTCGAGTGCAAAGCCGATGGTTTCCCGAAGCCTCAGGTCACATGGAAGAGGGCTGCTGGTACGTTCTGAATTTTTACAGTGACGTAAATGAACGTGTCAATTGATTCAGAAAAATCTAGTGAAGAAAAAAGACGTAAAATTCAATCCAATTTTTTTTATAATATGGAAAAGGAAATTGAACAGTGGTTCGGCACTAAATTATTTTCCAATAAAAAACCACGTGTATTACATTCATTCATAAAATTGTAAATAACATTTTTATTGAGAATAAAAATCCTATAAAATTATGAATTCAAGAATTGAAATGACTATAATTTTTTCTATAGTTATTCATAAAAATACAAAATAACATTTTTATGAACGTAGTAAATGAACGTGTCAACTAATTAAGAAAAATATAGAAATGAAAAAAGAAGTAAAATTCCATCCATTTTTTTATAATATGCAACAAGATTGAACAGTGATTTGGCACTAAATTCTTTTTTAACAAAAACCACATGCATTACATTCATTCATAAAATTTTAAAAATAATTTTTTTTATGGCGAATAAAAATCCTATAAAATAATTTCTTCAAGAATTGAAGTGACTAACTAAAAAAAAAAATTTTACAGGGGATACGCCAGGCGATTACACCGACTTGAAACTCAACAATCCGGACATCAGCGTTGAAGACGGAACTCTTTCGATCAATAACATCCAGAAAACCAACGAGGGCTACTATCTCTGCGAAGCCGTCAACGGAATCGGTTCCGGATTGTCCGCCGTCATCCTCATCTCGGTCCAAGGTACGATTTTCGATGGACTCACCGCAGAAACCCCCATTTTATTGACAATTTTGATTAATCTCCCGACGTTCGATTGCCCCAGCTCCGCCTCATTTCGAGATCAAATTGCGCAACCAAACCGCACGTCGCGGCGAGCCGGCTGTACTGCAGTGCGAGGCGCAGGGCGAGAAACCCATTGGCATCCTCTGGAACATGAACAACAAGCGACTCGACCCGAAGAGCGACTCTCGTTACACGATCCGCGAGGAGATTCTCGCCAACGGAGTTCTGGCCGACTTGAGCATCAAACGCACCGAGCGAAGCGACTCCGCACTCTTCACTTGCGTGGCAACCAACGCTTTTGGCAGTGACGACACCAGCATCAACATGATTGTTCAAGGTTTGCTAATAAAAAAAAAATTCATTCAGCGAAGGCTGGAAATCCAGATTAATTAAAAAAAAATAAATAAATGTTTGCCTTTCGCAGAGGTTCCCGAAATCCCGTACGGTCTCAAGGTTCTCGACAAATCCGGCCGCTCCGTTCAGCTCTCTTGGGCCGCACCCTACGACGGTAACAGCCCCATCAAGCGCTATGTGATCGAATACAAAATCAGCAAGGGCTCGTGGGAAAGCGACATCGACCGTGTTCTCGTGCCCGGATCCCAGCAGAACGTCGCCGGAGTGTTCAACCTCAGACCCGCCACCACCTACCACTTGCGCATCGTCGCTGAGAACGAAATCGGCACATCCGACCCCTCGGACACCGTGACCATCATCACCGCCGAAGAAGCACCGTCCGGCCCGCCAAGCTCTGTCCGCGTTGACGCCCTCGATCAGCACACCCTCAAGGTGCGAAATTGCATTAATCGTACACACGAGAAATTAATTTAGATAAATGAATTTAGTAAATTAATTTAGAAATTAATTCAGAAATTAACTTAGTAAATTGATTTAGAAATTAATTCAGAAATTAACTTAGTAAATTAATTCAGGAATTAATTTCGTAAATCAGAAATTAATTTAGTAAATTAATTTAGGAACTCATTTAGTAAATTAATTTAGAAACTCATTCAGTAAATTAATTTAGAAATTCATTTAGTAAATTAATTTAGAAATTCATTTAAGAATTGATTTCGTAGACAACGAGAATTCAATCTTGTAGAAAAAGATACTTATTTTTACGTCAATATTTTATTCGCTCATCAATTAATAAATTTCAGAAGAAACATTATTACAGAAATTACGACAGAGATTTTACGAAAAAAAATATACATATATTATTACAATAATTTGTGAATTTTCGCAGGTCACCTGGAAGCCGCCCCCACGCGAAGACTGGAACGGCGAGATCCTCGGCTACTACGTCGGCTACAGGCTGTCTTCATCCGAAAAACCCTACATGTTCGAAACCGTGGAATTCTCGAAGGAAGACGGAAAGGAGCATCACCTGCAGATCATGAACCTCAAGACCTACACTCAGTACAGCGTCGTCGTCCAGGCCTTCAACAAAGTCGGCTCTGGCCCAATGAGCGAGGAGAGGAGACAGCACACCGCCGAAGGAGTTCCCGAGCAGCCACCCCACGACACGACCTGCACGACTCTCACGTCTCAGACCATCCGCGTTTCCTGGGTGTCTCCGCCTCTCAGCGCTGCCAATGGTGTCATTACTGGTTACAAGGTAACTCAAATTGAATCTGCAAAATTATCTAAAAAGAACATTTCAATATTAAAGAATTATTTAATCGCAAAACCTTCGACTTCTTCGAAATCCAACATCGAAGAATCGTTCAATCGAAATGCACCGAATTATGAGATTCAACGCTTAACATTAACACGATTTTCGCAGGTGATCTACGAAAAAGAGCCTTTTTATTTTTATGCAATTAAAATGATAAACATGAAAAAGAGCATTTTTGTTTTTCTTCGTTTTGATTCAACTCTTAACATTAACGCGATTTTCGCAGGTGATCTACGGACCGTCCGAATCTTGGTACGATGAGAACTCAAAGGACACGAAAATTACCTCCTCGAGCGAGACGATTTTGCACGGATTGAAGAAATACACCAACTACAGCATGCAAGTCTTGGCATTCACTTCGGGCGGAGACGGCGTAAAGTCTGCACCGATTCACTGTCAAACCGAACAGGACGGTAAGTCATGGATTAATTAACGTAGCAGCTTGAATTAAATATTAAATTAAGCTGAATATTATTTTTTAAATATTATGAGTGTTGACGTGATAATAAAAAGATCAATAAAAAATTCATATCAAGGCACGTTGACAAATTTCCTGAAACTATTTCGCAGCTCCCGAGGCTCCCACGGCCGTGAAAGCTCTCGTCATGTCCGCCGAATCGATCCTCATCTCTTGGCGCCCACCAAGCCAGCCCAACGGTGTCATATCCCAGTACACGGTCTACACGAAAGCCGACAACACCGAGGAAGCCGTGAGCGCCAAGGTGCCGCCCAATCAATTGACCTACGAGGCTCAGGCGCTGGACAAGCAGAGGAGATACGACTTCTGGGTAACTGCCAGCACCAACATCGGCGAGGGCGAAGCCTCCAAGATCGTCACCTCCGCTCCCAATATCCGCGGTAATCGTCTTACCTGTCGGTTCTTCTCGCGAAACTTGGAAACTTCGCTTGTGGAGTTTATAATTCGCCGAAGTTTATATTTTCTCTCGTGGCGAGAAGAGGAAAAAATTACTTAGCCATTAAAATTGAAAAAATATAAAGAGCCTTTTTTATTTAAAAAAAATGTTAAAATATTTTTATAATTGAAAAGAGCCTTTTTTATTTTTATAGAATTAAAATAAATAAAACTAAAAAAGAGCCTTTTTTGTTTTTATAGAATTAAAATGATAAAAATAAAAAAGAGCCCTTTTTATTTTTATGCTATTAAAATGATAAAAATAAAAAAGAGCCTTTTTTATTTTTATGGAATAAAAATAATAAAAATAAAAAGAGCCTTTTTTATGTTTACGCAATTAAAATGATAAAAATGCAAAATAGCCTTTTTCTTTTTTATCCAATTAAAATGATAAAAATTTAAAAAAGTGCTCAAGAGTTTTACCCGAAATTTAATCAAATTTTTTCCCCGCAGTGCCCGCTAAAATTGCTTCCTTCGACGACAAATTCACCGCAACCTACAAAGAGGACGTGAAGCTGCCCTGCCTGGCTGTCGGCGTACCGGCGCCCGAAGTAACGTGGAAGATCCGCGACGCTACTCTCCAGCCCAGCGACAGACTACGACAACTGCCCGAAGGCTCGCTCTTCATCAAGGAAGTCGATCGCGCGGACGCCGGCGAATACTCGTGCTACGTCGAAAATTCATTCGGTCACGACACCGTGACGCATCAGCTCGTCGTGCACGGTAATAGAACGATCACCTCGTCCTTTTACCCGCTTGAATATTCCCACTCGCAACATGCTTTTGCCAAACCGACTCACTAGTTTGTCTCTCGACGATCAGAAATTCCTCGCCGCGTTTCGCGAGAAGCAAAAAAACGAGAGAGCGAAAACATTCGTAGAAATTCATGAGCTATTCGTGCAAAGTCGCTGCCCTCATTCGATCGATCATCGAGTCTCACAATTTTCATTTTTTTTTTATTAACGATTTTACCGAAGATCTTGTGAACGTTTTTCTTTTGTTCCCTCTTTATAAAATCGACGTGAGAGGTCGAGGAACGAAAGCCGCAAAAGTAAGCGAGTTTTCCAAGCGATGTCTAACGAAATTTTCTGTTCTTTGTTTGTCCATCCCCTCTATCTCTCTCTCTCTCTCGATCTGTGTCCGGTATCTCGCAGCTCCTCCACATTCGCCGCAAGTAACGCTCACCGCAACGACGACGAACTCATTGACAATGAAACTGAGGCCCCACATGACCGACAATGCGCCGATTCACGGTTACACTATCCACTACAAGCCCGAATTCGGCGATTGGGAAACCATGCAAATAAACTCGACGACGCAAAAGTACACGCTTGAGAATCTCTGGTGCGGCTCGAGGTATCAGATTTACGTGACCGCGTACAACGGGTAAGTGGGAACAGCGAGACGTTATTAATCACCGGCGATATTTCAATTCGACAATCGAAACTCGCGAAGTCTCGAGCGAAAAAATTCGACAATTCTTATACGATTTTTTCTTTATTCATTGATCATCATAATTCATTGAAGAAAAGAAGTGACGATAATTCCATTGTGATTTTCGATTTTACTTTCTACCGATTATTCAGCCTGCTGCATGCGAGGAAGCCGATTTATGAGTTGCCATGAAGCGTTGTACATGCTTAACAAAATATATAGTATGTTAAATATAGTACGTTAATTAATATCCTTGATCGTAACTCTCCGAATTTCCGCAGAATCGGCACCGGCGACCCATCGGACATCCTGAACACGCGCACCAAGGGCTCGAAGCCGATCATCCCGGAGGCGGCGAGATTCATCGAAATATCGACGGAAAGCATCACCCTTCATCTCAGCGCTTGGTCCGACGGTGGTTGCCCTATGCTCTACTTTGTCGTCGAGAACAAGAAAAAGTAAGACAGAGAGAGTGCGCTCGCGATTGGCCCTGGCATGAGTACCTCTCGGTGTATCCGCGCACTGCGAAGATCGACGTCCGCGAGAGCGAAAGCTTCTCGGCTGCGCTTCTAAAAATGATCGCATCGCCGGTTGCACGCGATCCTGACGTTCGAACCAAAGTAAAAAAATCAATAAAAGAAGACTAATATAAAGAAAAAATATTAATATAACGAAAAAATACTAATACAACGAAAAAAATACTAATATAACGAAAAAAATGCTAATATAACGAAAAAATACTAATACAACGAAAAAAATACTAATATAACGAAAAAAATGCTAATATAACGAAAAAATACTAATATAATGAAAAAAATACTAATATAACGAAAAAATACTAGTATAAACGAGAAATGTGGATGAGAATGGACGGGATGGAAAGAGAGCGAGGGGTTAGGCTTCATCGAGTCATCCATCTGTCGATCATGAATTCATGACTAGCAAAAAAAGCATAAAAAATCGACGAGCGTCGTCGCAAAACGATTTCGACCGCTCGCTTCCGCCTCTCGACAATCGCGCTAAAGTCGATGTACGAAAAAAATTAAAAACAAAAAAATTCTGCTTCAGAACTCAGCCGGAGTGGAATCAGGTGTCGAACAACGTGAAACCGACCGGAAATTTCGTCGTTATGGATCTGGACCCGGCCACGTGGTATCATCTTCGCGTCACCGCTCACAACAACGCAGGATTCGCGGTCGCCGAATACGAATTCGCGACGTTGACCGTCACGGGGGGTAAGTGACCAGCAACGGCCGTCTTGGAAGGAAAACTTCGAGTCGAGTAGCAAAAAAAAACCAACTCGTGGTCCTTTCCGCGATACGTAGACGCGCTCGCCGTACGGGTTAGCCGGTGCTCAATGGTGGCTGGGACTTAGTTCTTTATTTCCTTTTTTTTAATTTATTTTTTTCGTTTACGGCGACTTCAATTGCTGCACAATTCGCACGTAACCACTTTGGCTGATTTATTCTGATCTTCGTTTTCTTTTCGTCTGCGACTCGAGAAAATTGGTGTCAAATACGGAGAAAAAATTCTGGTGAAATGTCAGCGTGTAAAAAATATTTAGATGTCGCTAATGAATTAAAAAAAAATCATTTTCCAACGGGAAATGATTTTATTTTATTCGGTAGCGACGTGAAATATTTTTTTACGCTCTCTGATATTTCCGGAGAATTTTTTTCTCACTATTTGACGCCACTTTTTCGAGTACAGAACGAAAAAAAAATGGATATCAAGATAAATCACCGAAGTGCGAACGTTCGAAAGGTGAAGAATTGGAGGCGCCGCGATCGTCAAATTATTCCTTGGTTCCGTTTTACGATACAGCATCGTGAAATATTTTTGTTCCAGGCACCATAGCACCGGCTCGCGAAGTACCGGACATTAACGGTCGTGGCAACGACGAGGATCCGATGAAAATTTTTATGGCTAACTTGAATTTGGTTGTGCCGGTCGTGGCCGCGCTGCTCGTTATTATCGTTGCCGTCATCGTGATCTGCGTGCTTAGAGGAAAGGGCCACGGAGCCGGCGACAAAGGTCTGTAAATTTTCAGTGTATAAAAAGCTCCTCTCTCTCTCTCTTTTCCCTCCTACGCGGGAAACAGGAACGATCGCACCGCCCGTGCGCAATAACGGCCCGGATAACACCGACGTTCGCCGCTATTTCCCCTGGCTGCCCAGCTGGCTCGACGTTCACGTTGTCGTGCCCGTCGGTGCCACCGTCGTTGTTATTATCGTCGGCATTGTCGTCATTTGCGTCGCTCTGTCGCGAAGAACTCGAGGCCCGGAGCAAACGCGGCTGCGAGGTATCTCATCAGCCGACGAGAAATATTACGAGGGACAATGTATAAAATCTTTTTTTTTACAATATTCATTATAAGCAGACCGGGAGTGGTCGGAGGTTGAATCGAACGTGAATTAAGTTGTCTCTGAAGTCATTAATAATTATCGCTTGGCCCATCGATAAGAGTTGAGCCGAAGTTGAGCCGAATTTTTTAATCATGTTGATCCCGAATTTTTGAAGATTTTTCGTCGAATTTTTCACCTCTCCGACCACTGCTGCGTGAAACTCACTCCGAAGTCTATCTCGCTCTCTTTCTTCCCATCGAAATGTGTTACCCTTCGTCACTGTCTTCCTAAAATGTCCCTCAGAAAGCAACTTCGAAGTGTCGCTAATGCCGAAAGAGGTTGAACGCTGAAATTCTAAATTAAATACTTTTTTTTGCTTCGATTCGTTTTTAATTCAGTTGGAAAAATCAGCTTTTCCAAAAATGCATTTGTTCGTGAATTCAGATTTTTTTAAATGATGAAGAAGAAAGCAGTTCAAAGTTTTATGAAAGACGATGTCATTCGTAATTTTACTAGAATTTTTCGTCGACTGATCTTATCGATACTTCAACGTTAGCAACTCTTCCTGAAATCAAGCTGAAATCCTCTAAAAAAAATCCACACACAAAAAAAAACGGTTTCCTCCTGGCAAATGCAGTTTTCTAAAACCCCGGAGTGGCGTTTCTTCGTTACAGATGATGTGGTGTACCAGCAAACCGGAGTAGGAGGCGCGACATTGGACAAACGCAGGCCGGACCTTCGTGACGAGCTCGGCTACATCGCCCCGCCGAACCGCAAGCTCCCGCCCGTACCCGGCTCCAACTACAACACGTGTGATCGTATCAAGCGAGGTACAGTTATAAGTAAGCCACCCTTGCCAACAAATCCGATTTCTAGATCGACAATTTATCTCTTTCCTTATATAAACGTCTTATAGATGTTGTCGCATCGGCACGATCGTTCTTATATCGTTCCCGAATCGTTATTCGCGATTCGTGACCAGAGTGAACGCGCGACTTTTGCGGGTCTTCGCGAAAATTTAGAATTAAAGTAAAACCAAAAAATTAAATTTTTATTAAATTAATGTAAATTTAATTTTAAGTTTTTAAATTTAATTTTAAACACAAATTTTAAAAATTAAATTTTAAACTTAATTTTAAGTTTTAAAATGAATTTTTAAACTTAATTTTAAGTTTTAAAATGAATTTTTAAACTTAATTTTAAGTTTAAAAATGAATTTTTAAACTTAATTTTAAGTTTTAAAATTAAATTTTAAACTTAATTTTAATTTCAAAATTAAATTTTAAAACTCAAAAAGTCACCCCCGTGAAAGTCACGCATGACTCTGGTCGTACGAATATCGAGACAAACCCACACGTCGGGTGCTGGTGATTTTGTACCTCGCTGCACAGAATTGTAAAGCACTCGAGAATAAATCACATAGAGACTTATTGAAAAAAAAGAAGTTCGACTCCGTCGGACTTTGGGCGATTCGCGACAGGAGAATCGCCCAAACTGGCATTGAAGTCGCAAGTGTAGCGTGCAAAATACACCGACCCCACAATCAAGCACTCTGCCCGCAACAAACAAAAACATCCCACGACTCTCATTGGTATTACAAGAAACGCATGAGAAACGCGTGTCCCACACTCTCGCTTCTATATCAATATCATCATCATCGTATCATCAATCGTACACTCAGGCCGACAGTCTGTCACTCTCTCTCTCGATTAGTGTCTAGGTGCTTCGCCACCGATTGTTTTTCCTTCACATTTTCCTTTGCAATTTATCCTTTCACGTTTCATTATTTCTCTTTCGTTTCGCCACGGCAAAACCGACGGTACGTTGGCTGTTACCATTCGTTTCTTTCGTTTAAGCTTGTGGCAACCCGCTGTGCGTACCAAGTGCGATTTTCATTTAAAGCCAAAAATCAATATAAATCTCAAATTTGTTAAAAAAAAAAAAAAATAGATCTCACGTTACAGTTTTACCTGTGATACCACAAGATTTCTCTGAGTCGAAATATTCTCGACCGTTCATTAAGATGATAAAAAAACACGGAAGCGAAATTTCCGTTCCGAAAAACGGAGCGAAACGCGACCGATCAAGAAGCGCCCCTCGGACGTTTCGTCCCCTTTGGAAATTGATGAATCGAGACTGAAGAAAAACGGGTGCGATGGCTTGATAGGCGCAAGCGGGTTAGCGACGGTCGTTGTGTAGCGTATGTTCCGACAGGTGGCACAGGCTCCTTTAGAAGCCACTCGACGTGGGACCCGAGGCGACACATGTACGAGGAATTGTCCCACGGTGCGCCGAACCGAAGGTGCCCGCCACCGCCACGTATGGGCAGTACCGACGGCCTTTCGCACAGAGGTTGGTACATTAGTGTTGTCGGGGTGCGGTGATCCTCGGGGATTCACGAGAAAAAAAAAAGCAAAAAAAAAAGAAGCATAAAAATCGAAGATCCGATTATAATTCACTAACCACTGACAATGAATAGTCGTTTGCTGCTTGTATATATTTATATATATCTGTATCATAAATATTAACCACTAACAAAGCTACCTGTTACTAACGCAAATTTCTGTCGTGTACAAAGCAAGAAAAAATCCCATCGCGATTTCGTCTAGATTTTTCGAGTATCCAGAGAGGAGCGATTTAAAAAAAAAATAATGTAATGCAATGTCTGTTGAATTTTCGCGAATGATTGATCGTTCGTACTCCACCGAGAGTAGGAAACCCCCCCGAAAAGTACCACTAGGTCTCTCTTTGCACCGTGTCGCAATCGGGAGCCGATACAACACGACGAGTCGTAAGTTTTCCAAGTTCGCCGGTTGTTTAGAAGAAACGAGATATTTACCTACGAGATAAAAGGCAATCTACTTTTTTGTGTTGCACGTTCGCATGCGTTTCGCTAATTTTCGTTTTTTTCTACTTTGGTTTACGAAAACGATTTTACCCAAACGACATAACAATTACACACAAATATCATCCTCATCGCTAGCACCTCAGAACAGAACACACGTTTTAGACAGTAAGGTGATACGCATCTCGGCTTGCAATTTGTCTAGCGAGGTAGGTATCGTTGGAGAGAAATGTTGACGATTACCCAAAGTTGGCTCCAGAGTTGTAAATCCTTCATTTTAATAAAAATAAAATTGATGGTACGATTGGCTTTGCGATTATGTTTTTATAAGAATAACTCGTAATGATTATAATATGATGTGTAAACTTTTAAATAGAGGCAAGAAATATTAATTCCCCATAGAACTTCATGGCAATCTTATTTAAAAAATTGAGAAATACTTAATGTCCATTTTTTCACAATTTCTCCCAAAATTTAATGAAAAATTCTTTTTTTTTAATTTTATTTACGGCGACTGAAAAGGTCACATATAATTTTATAATCGCTATGAGTCATCGTTATAAAATCGTAACTGGAAAATAAACTGTTGTCTAAACTTTAATTGGGATTAAAGTTTATGGGGATTTACAACAGTTTATGGGGAAGTAATGGGGATTTACAACACTGGTTGGCTCATGAATTTTCTTTTTCAAACAATTGTCCGAGCGCCGATTGTGCATGGGAGCGCGATTAGCGCGTCTCGACCAGCGTTAACGATGCATCGAAAAGTAAAATTTTGTGTTGACGTTGAAGTAAATCGGTGAACGAGAAGAAAATGCACAAATTTGCCTCTTGGTAGTCCATCCATCGCATCGATATATTCAATCAAGTTTTAATTCTCGTGATCCAGCAACAGTGTCTACCCGGCGCGATTAATTGATTTCAGGCATGGAGGATGAGATCTGCCCGTACGCCACGTTCCATCTGCTAGGATTCCGCGAGGAAATGGACCCGAGCAAGGCCATGCAGTTCCAGACCTTCCCGCATCCAGGAAACGGACACTCAGGCACCATGGGACCCCCGGCTGGACATCCCACCAACGCATCCGCCCATAGCCGCTCCGGATCTCAATCTATGGTACAATTTAGATTATTCCGACATTATTTTTTACTTCTAAAGCCTCGTTAATTTTTTCGGAACTGTTCAGTGCTTTCTACCTCCGTAAAAAAAATTAAAAAATACATTTTTAATTCAAATGTATTTTTTAATTAAAGAAAAATAAAAAATGTATTTTGTAAATAAAGAAAATAAAAAATCTATTTGTTACTTAAAGAAAATAAAAAATCTGTTTTTTACTTAAAGGAAGTTAAAAAATATATTTGTAATTACAGAAAATAAAAAAATGTATTTTTTAATTTAAAAAATTAAAAATCTATTTTTTAATTTTTCCAGCTCTGAGTCGTGAATTTTTCTGACGTTCGTTTTATTTTTCAGCCACGACAGAACGGCCGCTACTCCCGAGTCCCGTCGCAGGGCGGAAACCAGAACGTCTTCTCCCCAGAATACGACGACCCGGCTAACTGCGCACCCGAGGAAGACCAGTACGGATCCCAGTACGGCCAGTACGGAGCCCCCTACGATCACTACGGATCCCGCGGATCGGTCGGCCGACGCAGCGTAGGATCAGCGCGCAACCTCCCGATGTCCGGCTCGCCCGAACCTCCCCCACCCCCACCCAGGAATCACGACCAGAACAACTCGAGCTTCAACGACAGCAAGGAGAGCAACGAGATCAGCGAGGCGGAATGCGATCGCGACCAGCTGCAGATGAATCGTAACTACGGCGGTCAGTACCTAAGACAGGGCAATCGATTCGATACTGGAGGCCAATCAGGGCGATAAACCAGCGACCTGACGCAGTGTTCTGAGCCTCCGTTATTTTTCTGAATCAACACTTATTGCAGAATTTATTTAATAATCGACAAATTAATTTAGCGATTGATTTAATAATTGATCATTTAATTTAACGATTGTTTTAATAATTGATAAATTAATTTAGCAATTGTTTTAATAATTGATAGATTAATTTAGCGACTGTTTTAATAATTGATCAATTATTTAGCGATTGTTTTAATAATTGGTAAATTAATTTATCGAATCATTTTATTATTGCTAAATTAATTTATCAATTTATTTAATAATTGCTGGCTTCTTTCACCAATTTATTAAAAAAATGATACATTAATTTAGCATTTAATAATTGATCTGTTAATTTAGCAATTGATTTAATACTTGATCAGTTAATTTAGCAATTGATTTAATAATTGATTAATTAATTTTACAACAAATGTTTATTTTTTAAAGCAATGGAGACTTCACGCCTGCGAACAGAAAAATGTTTCTCCGTGCGCTCTGCATCGCTCAGTATCCGCGTGAAACGATTTCGCGGTTTAGACAGCTCCGCATAAATTGATTTTACGCCGCAACTTTATTTTCAGTCCGTCTCTCGTCTCTCTTCGTTAAACGATGTGCGAAAAAATTGGCTAACCCATACATGTCTCTTACAGCCCCCTGCCCAGGGGAAACACGTCCAATTGGCTAAGGATCACGTGTGCCTTACAGCTTCGAAACCGAAGATCTTGCTAACGAATTGTTTTTCTTTTCATGTGTATTTGTACCATAGCTTCGTTTTGAAATTGCACGTTTTCGTACTCGTCGACGTTTGTAGAGCTGCACTACAATATTGAGCTCCGATTCCGCCGCCGACAAATTTTCGGAGACTTCTCATCGCACTCGTCCCACGGAAATTCGAACAGCCTACAATCTTAGCGCTTGATGTTTGATTTGCGTAATTTTTTTTTTTTCTTTTCGTATCCGACGAATTTTTTCCGTCGAAAATTTCCGTGCGGACCTGCGCAATTTTTTTCACGCTCGCTACCGTCGAAAAGCAGGAGTAACACGACCGAGTTTTTAACGACGTGAAAGTGTGACTAATTTTCGTTGTCTTTGGTTTTCGTTACCGCTTACGAAATCGCATGTTTTGTTTTTTTCTTATGTGTTTCGTCGATGTCGTAGTAGTGATCGTTGTGACAATTGGTTCGTGTGTTTTTCTATTTCAGTTAATGCTCGCGGCAAGGACGGCATGACCACCGAGGAGATGCGCAAGCTCATAGAGAGGTCAGTAGCTTGCGTGTGGGAAAGTCTTTTATTCAAGGAGGTTTTTTCAATGACGTTTCATATTGACGCGCCTCCTTGGCTTCTCAAGTCGAATCTCTCGCTGGTGACGCACCGCATGAGAATTCGACACTTCGAGAGCTTTCCGTCGCGTCAGGTCGCTTGGTCGATACTTTTCTTCATTTTTTTTGCTTCCTAAAAAAATCCGAATTACCGTTCCGCATCCTCTTCGACTCCACGCGAATTCACAAAAATCCACCGATTGCCAAGCGATCTGACGCGGCGAATGCGACGCAGCTACTATTTTCATTGATCTCTTCTATATCTCTGTATATTTTACCTCAATTCGTTGAACTACTCGTGTGATTTAAAAGGAGCTGGAATCAGTTTTGATATTCTCGCGAAATGTGACTACGTAGAATTTGGAATCGAGACAAAAAATCCCGCTACAAAAAATCGAGGGCCGATCTTTTATTGCTGAAAAAAATACACTTTTTGCCGATAAAAAATTTAGACGTACCCGAGCCACAAAATACTTAAATACGTAAATACTGAAACTAAAATACTAAAATACGTAAATTGGTTTTTAAAATCTATGCCACGATTATCGAGAATCTTTAATGAACTGTTGATATCAAACGTTGTCCCGTGCATCCATTTTTTCAATTAAAAAAAAGAAAACCCGAAAAAAAAACAATATTGCAAAATGAATGCACGACAATTCTGCGAAAGGCTTCTGGCAATATTTTTCTCTCAGACCAATCTAACATACACCGTGACCTTTTCTTATTGTTCCATGACTCTTTGCTCAGGAAGCCGTAAGTCAGTTAATCCGTCTTTAATCCTTTAGGGTACTTTCCGACATTTCGACCAATAGAGAATCGTTTTTATTCCGTAGTTCGCACTTTATATCGACTCGTCACGCAAAAGAGCAAAGTTACGTTGTTTAGTAAAAAAAAATTCGTCGCTGTGTCGTCGGAACGTTCCCTGAAATGGGATTCAAATAATTGGGTCCCATCATTGGCGAAAACGCCAGAAAAAAAGTAAATACCATGAAACAATCCAAGTCTCCATCGCAACATCATCACGAAAAAAAAAAATATCTACATCTAAGCTACAGTATAATCATGCATGCAATTGATTCCTATCATCGTCAGTGTGTGCGTGTGAGTGTCTGTGACTAACCGAACGAGTCTACTTTCTAGAATACCAGATAAACGATTCAATTAATCAATGACTCCGCCGTAGATGAGCGTAGAAATTCTTTAACTGCTGATAACCATTCGACTGCTGGTGCTGGCGTTGCTGCTGTTCATCCTGCCGACGACGATAATCCCCCGCTGCAAAATCCCCCCCATCTTCTCTGATCATTGACCTTTGAATCGTGTACCGCCCCAAAAAAAAAAAAAAAAATTACATCTACGCATCCAGCACATCCGTAAATATTTTCGCTACCGCTGCCGTCATTTGTCGCACGAAAATCGCACGCTTGCTCGTCAAGTATCACGAAATTGTCTTCTCTATCACTTCAATTCGCACAATTTTCTCGCAATTTCGCAGAATTTTTAACGTGTGGCACATAAATTTGCGAATCACATTTTTCTCGATTAAAAATTGCTATCAAATTATTTGCTATCAAATTACAATCTATAAAAAGTGTGGTGAATCTATGTGCAACACGTCCCGAAATAATTGTAGAATTTTGTTCTTCTTTTCACAACAGTTGAATTTTCGTCGTCGTTTTCGTTGCCACGAGCCAAGTGGCGGATTCGCGTATTGACAAACAAGCGTCGCGTGATCGAAAAAAAAACCAGCCAAGCTAACAATGTTCCCCGTCGTTCGTTGAAAAAAAAAGAAAAAAAAATTGCCTCGAGAATCGATTCAGACACGTCGAAATGATTGTTACAGAAACGAAGCTCCAGGGCGGCAAGCCGGCCCCCCCGCCAGCAATCACGGGGGACTCCTCACACCCTACGATACTGTGGCAGTGTAATCTGTAAATCAGCGACGAACATCAACGCCATTCGCCTCTCGTCATCGAGCCGCAACAAACACGTCTGACGTCTCTCTCGTCGAATCAAGGGGAGGAAAAAAATAAATGGAAGAGGAAAGACAAGAGCGGGAAATGAGGGAAAAAAAAGATAACTAATTAGCTTGACGTATATACCGCGCGATATATATGCGAGGGAAACGCGGGAGAGGCCGTAGTGACCGAACGTAATCCAAGCTACAATCATCCGCCTTTCTCCCCCCGAGTCTTTTGTCACAATTGCAACGATTTACCATTTAACACGATCGACAATTCTCTTCATGATAGATAGTCTCGATAAACGACGTAAGTTTCACGCACACGATATACGCAAATCGGGGGTGACGGTCGGCACGATAACACGCGGCGCAATCGTCGTCACGGGTCGCCGATATATTCGACCGTTCTTTTTTTCCTCGTCCGAACCGAAGTTCATTAAATTATAATTTGCATATAATTACGATAGCGTAAATTGACACTCGTTTCTCGCAGGGGGGCGAGAAGTTTTTCCGGAGGATTCGGAGAAATTTCCGATCGATGCGGTCTGCAGGTTTCGTGGGAAAAATTCACGGGACGAGCGTTCGGGGGGCTGATTTTTGTTTTTGGCGCGGAAAACGACGGAACGAACGCTCGTCGCAATCTCTTTGCTCAAAAGCGCGCGGGGCCCAGGTGGTTCTTCACTTTTTTTTTCATTGCTTTTTCGCTTTATTTAAAATTAAGGCCGAATTTCTTCGGTAGTTAAGATGATTTGCTTCGTAGAGCGATCCAGGAGGAAATATTCGGCACTTCACGTTTCTCAGACTGCATTTATTGGGAAATTTCTCGCGGTGGTTCGGACGGACGATTTTGAATATCGAATTATGGTGACTCGTGGACGCGAATTGTGCAGAGCGAGAAAAAAAACGTAGACGGTTTTTACTGTCCAAGGCGAATGGCAGTACCGACGCGATGGGACTCCGACGCCCGGAAACCTAATTTTTCTCGAGGTTTCGCGCGCGGCGTCGGGACAAATTTTAGATTTAGATTACGTTTTTCTTTTATTTTTATTTTATTTTTATTTTCATTCATTCGCTCGCGAGCTGTCGGATAAATAACTACGGTACGTGAAAGTGTGATTAGTTGCTCGTTTATTAAGTCATGGTTGTGCCACACTGCCGAATTTTCCCCTCGGCGAACACGCGATTGTCTATTATTATTTTCTCGTAACGAAGGTTGTGCTCCCGGGAATCGTCGATGAATTAAACTCAACGAGAGAGAGAAAGAGAGGAAGAGAAAAAGGTAGAGAGAGAGATAAAAAAAAACGAAGAGACATCAAACTCAAAACAAATACTCGAAAATAAAAATCTCATTTTAAAAAGCAAATTCTCCAAACTCTGTAGTTACACTCGGTACAAAAAAAGAGACGAGAATAGCCACTTGATCGTTCGCTGATAAATTCGAGATTTACACGTGAGAAAAAAAAAACCCAAAACGGAAAAAACAGCGCGAAAAATCGGTTGAATCAAACGTGGCAAACGATTAGCAAACGTACTAAAGTCTTTTTGAAAAATTAAAACAAAATATCGTCTATACACGCAAAAATGATACGCTAATAACGCAAGAAAAAAAAACGTAAAGAGGAAGAGAAGATGAATACAAGATAACAAACTCGTGATCGTTCTTACATCTATGTATCCGCTACCCACATACCTAATATTAAATAACGATAATATTGATAATACTGATAATATTTGAGGGCGGGGAAAAAAAGAGGAAAAAAAAAATCCGTAATGATAAACAGTAAAAACACGACGATGATGTATACTAGCTTTTAAGGGCGGCCCCCAAGCGTTTCGAGTAATATTTGTGCATTGATATTATGTCATGGTTGAACATAGGTAGGTAGGACTCACGTACGTATTTAGAACGGATGGTGGTCGCGAGAGAGTACTTTTCGCCCGTCGAGCGATTCCTTCAATCTGCGACGAGACGCTGAATCGAATTTCGTCAAAATTACGTCGCCCGTCTGGCGATAAATTAATTTTTTACAAGTTTGTTCACAAACAACTGACACACCAGTCGAATTATTGCTACGTTTTGTAACCATTTTCAGTCAAATCTTCTGTATTCGATTACAATTTTTTATATTTTTTTTCCCCCCATGAAGACTCGATTGAGCGTCCGGACGGCAGACGAAAGGAAGGCGCTTTTGGTGCACTAGTACGAGTCTCATAAATTGTTTTTATCGCCAAGATACTCGTTTTAGCGTATGTCAAACGTATCGTAGATGTTAGAGTCGCTGAAGGTGTTTCGTTTTTTTTTTTTTTCGTTTCGTTCGTCGTTCGATTGTAATTCCGCCGTTGAGTGAGTCGGGAGGATCGTCGATCGGATTCCTCCGATCGGCGATCGCGCGAGCACGGGGAGAGACGAGGGTGCGACGAGAAGTTCGCGTTCGATTCGAGCCGTTTTCCTCATTTGCCTTTTCCTTCGTTTTCGCTCAGTTGTCTTCTGCTGTTTTTTTTTCTTTTTTTTGTACAAGTCAATGTCGAACTTTGTGCTCTGTGATTAATGTGTGTACGTCTATGTCATAGTATTGAGAAGGTGAAGTAGGGTCAACGAGAGATGCAACGACCAAGATATCGATATTCGGAGGCTGTAAACGAGAGATGCGAGATTATTAGTCGAGAAGCTGGAAAGAAAAACGCTAAATCGGGATGAGGAAAAAAAAATCGAGAAACGAGTAAGAATGACAGAGAGAGAGAAAAAAAAATAGAATCATCCCTCGTCTCCCGCAGTTTCGTCCCGCGCGCACTTTACTCGTAAATGTGATTTAATAAACAGGATTATAAAGAAGCAAACAGATAAACCGCGATTTAATTAAAAACGAGGAAGGAAAAAGCAAAGCACACAACAAGGATAATATACTATATAGGTAACAATGTAACGCTGCGCAGCGAGTTTTTTCGTGTCTCGTGTATGTGTTTAATAAGATCGTGCAACCCAGATTTAAATGAAATGAAGAGGAAAAAAAATAATAATAATACAACGTAGCCCTCCTAACTAATAATATTATGACAATTATATTAATGAGTAACGATAATTAATAACACTACACTACTACCTACTACTGCTACTACTACTTATATGAATAATATACAAAATACGATTATTATTATTATTATTATTACTATTATTATTATTATTATTATTATTATTATATTATTATTATTGTAATAGGTATTTACGACTTAATCACGTGATGCTTGGAAAGCTTTTCACTACGTTACGTTCGAATTCTTCAGTTTAACACGACGACAGCGAGACGATAATCGATCGGCCGGCAGTTCCCGCTCTCGCGTTTCGCGAGAGGCGCCGCAAAAATGTGGATTTGAATTTTTTCGCATTACGCCGACTCGGTTGCGCCGACGTTTTTTGCCGTGATTTTCGCGCCACGATAAATTGGTTTTTTTTTGTTTTGTTTTCGCTCGCGAATTTTTTTGTCGCTCGCCGACACCGCCGCGAGAAAGTTGCCCGCGCGCTCGTTCGGAGAACGCGAGAGTCGCGACTCTGGCCGCCGATCGATTGTCGGATAGCGCGTTCGATCGTAAAACACGCAAATTGTAATAAGGTTGAACCGAAATGTCTCCACACGATGCTTGCTGTTTTTTTTTTGGGTGTTTTTTGCGATTTTTTTTTGGTTCGTCCCAGGAGACGAGCGTCCGCGATAGACGCGCGGATCCGCTTCGCAAACACACAAACTTGTATCCGCGTGAATTCCGTTGTTATATAGGTCGCAGTCGATGGTTCGGGGTCTCGGATCGATGCGGGAGATCGATCGACGAGATTCCCCACCCTGTATGATCTGATCAATTGCTCCGTGTTTAGTCGCGACACAAATTTGCCTCCTTTATCGCACGACTGCGTAACCTAATCCCCCCCCTCGACCCTCAAGTTTTTAACTGTCTATTCAGTGCCACTATACTTTATGTTTTTATACCAAAGTTGTAGTGTCTAACTTTACGTTGAATAAATAATACGTAAAAATAAATAACGTGTCTGCTTTTTTACCTGACGAATGTGTGATGAAAAAATGTTAATTTTCTTTACAGTAGTTTCGGAATTCGAGTTACGGCCTCCAATTTTTTATTACTTAGATTCCCAATTTTTATGATATAAAAAAAATTGAAATTTTAAATATTAATAAATGAAACTGGGTGAGACAACAGATTTTTTTTCCTCAAGACAATGTATCGTTCCGGCTAAAAAAAATTAATGTAATGAAAATGTTTTCGACGATCAAAAGGAGAAATTGATAAAAAAAAAGAATCCTCTCACGAAAGAGAAGAAAAAAAGTTTATCTCCATTGAATGATGGATAAACTGGGGTGTTTCATAAATAATACGTAAAAATAATTAACGAGTCTGTTTTTTTACCTCACGAATGTGTCTTGAAAAAATGTTCAATTAGTTTCTTTACAGCAGTTCCGGAATTCGAGTTACTGTTTCCAATTTTTTATTACTTAGATTCCCAATTTTTATAATATAAAAAAATGAAATTTGAATTCCTAATAAACGAACTGGGTGAGACAACAGATTTTTTTTCCCCAAGAAAATTTATCGTGACAGCAAAAAAAATTTATCTAATGAAAATATTTTCGGCCACCGAAAGTAGAAATTGATAAAAAAAATAATCCTCTCGTCGTGAGTTATACAACCGATTGGTGATGAAAAAAAATCAGTTTTTTTTCTCACAATTTCGGAGAGGGGAAGCAAAACGCCACGGAAAGTGAGAGCCAGCGGGAGTCGATGAGACACGAAGAAGGAGAGGAAGAAAAAAAAATATCTCGAGTGGATGACGGATAAACGGGGGTGTTTTATCGCTGTTATGTTTTATGTGCGGAGCCGCGGAGCGCTGGATGACGATACGCGGAGGGCAAATGACGCCTGTTGATAGCACCGGGAATCACACAAAATATGCTCGGCTCTCTCGGCGGGTGGAGATGTTATTAAATCTCGCGCTTATTATTCACTCGATTTTCCGTGGGGTCAGCGATACCCGCGCGATGACGTCGTTGATGGGGTCACGTGCATGGGGGTAAGGCACCCAGCACGCTCGCCATTGGTCGGTACAAAGATCGAACCATACCCACCGTATTTACATTATCGTTCAGCGTTACTATAATTATTATTCCGCGCATTATCGTCACCGACGACTCGCATTATCGTATTTATCCCGCTGGTTGTTATGGGAGATGGTGAACGCGTCATCGACGCACTTTCCTATTGGCCGAGCGAGACGGGCTTCTCAATGGACTGCGCGATCGATCTTGTGATTAGACGGTTGCGAAACCTTAAGGGGATTCACCGATTTTAGGCGAAAAAAAATTATAAGTGTTCTATTTTGTCGGTAGAAAAAAAAATGATATCAAGTTTCCTGTACGATTTACCCAGAAAAATCGTTCTGATGGGATCTATTCGATATAAATAACATTTAATTCGAAACAAGTAGAATTGATTTGGATCAAATAAAATGTATTTCATTCAAATAAAATTTATTTCATTCAAATAATTTTTAACTTAATTCAAATAAATTTTTATCTCATTCAAATAAATTTTATTTGTTTCGAATAGATCCCATCAGAACGATTTCTTTGGGTGTTGATTTTTCACTATTCCGGATTTGGTAAATGTTTAGATGGTAAAATAAAATAGATAGTAAAGTATAAAAGAAATAAAATAAATAGAATAAAATAAATATATGAAATGAAATTAAATAATATAAAATAAATACAATTAAACAACATCAAATAAATTAAATAAAATCGTAGGTTTTATTTATTTATTCATGTATTTATTGATTTATTGATGTATTTATTGATTTATTTATTTTTGAATTTTTTCAGCATTCGAAAAAGGCAATTAATATTTTTTTTTTACGAGCAAAAAATGGAAATGACGAGATGAAATAATAAATCTAAATTCACGAGCTATTCTGTAATTCTAGAAGCGCCGGCGGTTTTGCTTATAAATAGATTCATCGAGTCGACGATAATTCCCGTACGTCTTGCTTTTATTTATCGCGATAGGAAAGCATCTAATTCACAACAAGACGCGCGGATCGTGAGGCTCTTATCGGCCGATAAAGCGCGCTGCATACGTAAACTATTTTACGGCCTGTGATGTATAAAATCGCGGAAAACAATAGTTTCCGCGCGCGCAAACGCGCTCGGTTTGCGTATATAGACGAGTCGTGGGAGCGACGTCAGTGAACGTGCAAAATATGTTTTCGCAGGGGTTGGCGCGCGCTGAGAAAATTTATTTTTGCGGATACAACAAAGCTGCCCGATTGCATCTTATTTATTGGCCTCCGAGGCCTCGCCTCGCTCTACCCCAATCGCCCCGCGACTTTTTATTCCTTATTTTTCTGTCCTTCATTCCCCGTTATCGGAATAACCGTACGAGCAAAATCATCGCCGCGACGTGTCGAGAATTATCGAGAATCCCATTACCACCCCCCCTCGCCGCTTCTCTCGCGATGTGATAAGAATTGAGATTTTTTTATTTTCGTACTTCTGATTTACGATCCATTTTTTTTGCGCTTCTGCGCATTTTTTTTTCTACCCGAGATATTAAGAAATTATAATTCAATGGGAAATGAGCTCATCATCTTTTTTTCGTTTTTGCTTGTTTTTATGCCTGAGAAATTGAGAAACGAGTTCCGATTTTTTTTGTGCAGAGAATTTTTGTTTATCTTTCCTAAAATAATTTTTTTTTTATTTAAATGTTTTTTTTTAATTAAATTTTTTTTTAATTAAAAAAAACTAAAATAAAATTGTTTTTTTTTATTTCTCCTAAAATTATTATTTTTAGGAAAATTATTATCATGGTTGTGTGATAGACACAGCGGGACGAAGGTGAACGTAACTGCGTGACTAACGTCGTTAACTAAAATGAGCGTGAAAAAAGAAAAAAAAATGGAAAGTTGAAAGTCGCGGCCAGCGATCAGCTGTCGAATGAGCCGCGGCGAACGCGAGTGTGTCAGTAGTGTCACCATGCTGTGGACTTATTACGCGATGCCGATTATTGTAGAGCGAGTCACGCATGAACTCTACACAATTTTCATGAAAGTTTGTCAAATTCTTTGAATCCGATGTCCCGACGAAATATTGTTTGGTCGAGGGAACGAAAAAATGAGCCAAACGGATTTCACAACTTTCGAAAGAAAAAAAGATTTACTTTTTCGATTTTTAATTATCCTTTTTTATGTCAAAATGTATTTTTTGTATTAAAAAATTTACTTTTTCCATTTTTAATTATCCTTTTTTTAATAAAAAATGCGACCTAAAAAAATGTCAACATAAGTTTATTTTTGTAACGAATTTGCATATAGGAAATCCCTCGATCTCGCACAACCGCGAGTCCCACGTGTCAATTTCTCAGATTCCTCTAATTAATTCCACAAGACAATTGACGTCAGTGCATAGAATCAAGATTGGCGAAATCCCATTGGCGAGGAGCGTCGAGACTGATTAATTCACGAAAAGCATCTATCGAGCGTTCGCTTCTAAGGAAAGTTCTCAAGGACTTCGACGAAGTCAAGCAAAATAACGGCCACGTAGTCGATCGCGCGTTATCCCGTTCCCCGGAAAGTTTTCGCCGGAGACGTCCTTGTCGCTTAGCGGTGTTCGCGTCGATTTTGCAATATGATCGGCACAACACGAAGAGATCAAAAAATTGTAGAAATAACACAATTTTTCAAAAGATTTTTTTTATATTAAAAAACGTGAGACGTCTAAAATGTCGTATATTGTAATCAGGAAACTTTTCTACTCAGGTATTAATAACCATAATCGAACAATGAGTACAGATTTTATGCTCAAAAAACGAAATAACAGCGATTTTCGATCTTATTTTGCAGTAAAAATATCGCCATTAAAAATCCCCTCCTAGGATTCATAAAACATCGTTAAATGAACAAAATGATTAATCGATGATTAAAATCGATCATATACACTCAGCAAAAAAATTAAGGGAGCAGTTAAATTTTACCGTTTTTTCACTGATTTTTGAAGCGCTGTAAGTTTGTGAAAAATGGTCGAATCGTAATAAAACAAAATGCGTTTTAAAGCTTCATATCTCTAGTTTGAAAATCAATGCAGTCTTTTTTTTTTTAAGCAACACGCTCGGCATGAACCTAAGGAATAGCGGGAAGGAAATTTTCTCAAATTTTTTGTCGTTTTCAAAGTCGTCCACGGGCACAAAAATTTTTTTTCTGGCTTTGTCAATACTGGGGTCCTTTAGCCTGGTTCTTCAGCTTCAAAATGGTGTTTTGTTCATCTCTGTACGACCATTTGTCGCTGAGATATGGGCATTTAAAGGAAAAAGGAGCTTTTTTCGTAGATCATCAATATCTCATGAACTAATGATCGCACAGCGAGCTAAAGGTAGGTTTTGTAAACTGGAAGAAATGCTCTAAAAGTGCCTTCTGGTACTTTAGAGATTTTATTTTTTTATGTAACCTTAATATTGATTTGAAAAAGACCAAAAAAATGGACTTTTTCCCCGTTTTGGAAAATCCACGTCAACTTGGCAGATATTGCGATAATGACTCATGTTTTTAGGATTTTTTTTAGTTCAATACATGCCCAACGACCCCCCAAGATTAAAAAATTTATGTGCTGAACCGTTGTTTTTTCCCGAAGCGTCAAAGTTTTATAAAAAATTAAAGGAACACTTATTGTTCCTTAAATGGCATTTAATGATGACTAAAATTTAAAAAAAACTTTTCCGTTGTTTTTCTCACGGTTTCGCAATAACTACTCTTTTAATCTTTGAAAAAGAGAAAAATTCAAAATTTTTAATTTTTCTCTTTGAAAAAAAAACTTTTCCGTTGTTTTTCTCACGGTTTCGCAATAACTACTCTTTTAATCTTTGAAAAAGAGAAAAATTCAAAATTTTGAATTTTTCTCTTTTTCAAAGAGAAAAATTAAAAATTTTGAATTTTTCTCTTTTTCAAAGAGAAAAATTAAAAATTTTGAATTTTTCTCTTTTTCAAAGATTAAAAGAGTAGTTATTGCGAAACCGTGAGAAAAACAACGGAAAAGTTTTTTTTTAATTTTAGTCATCATTAAATGCCATTTAAGGAACAATAAGTGTTCCTTTAATTTTTGATAAAACTTTGACGCTTCGGGAAAAAACAACGGTTCAGCACATACATTTTTTAATCTTGGGGGGTCGTTGGGCATGTATTGAACTAAAAAAAATCCTAAAAACATGAGTCATTATCGCAATATTTGCCAAGTTGACGTGGATTTTCCAAAACGGGGAAAAAGTCCATTTTTTTGGTCTTTTTCAAATCAATATTAAGGTTACATAAAAAAATAAAATCTCTAAAGTACCAGAAGGTACTTTTAGAGCATTTCTTCCACTTTACAAAACCTACCTTTAGCTCGCTGTGCGATCATTAGTTCATGAGATATTGATGATCTACGAAAAAAGCTCCTTTTTCCTTTAAATGCCCATATCTCAGCGACAAATGGTCGCACAGAGATGAACAAAACACCATTTTGAAGCTGAAGAACCAGGCTAAAGGACCCCAGTATTGACAAAGCCAGAAAAAAAATTTTTGTGCCCGTGGACGACTTTGAAAACGACAAAAAATTTGAGAAAATTTCCTTCCCGCTATTCCTTAGGTTCATGCCGAGCGTGTTGCTTAAAAAATAAAAGACTGCATTGATTTTCAAACTAGAGATATGAAGCTTTAAAACGCATTTTGTTTTATTACGATTCGACCATTTTTCACAAACTTACAGCGCTTCAAAAATCAGTGAAAAAACGGTAAAATTTAACTGCTCCCTTAATTTTTTTGCTGAGTGTATTACGGATTTTATGACCAAAAAACGAAACAACCGCGATTTTCGATCTTATTTAGCAGAATAAATATCGCCATAAGAAATGCCATCGTAGGATTCACAAAACACTTTTAAATTAATAAAATGGTCAATCGATGACTAAAATCGATCACATATTACGGATTTTATGCCCAGAAAACGAAATAACAGCGATTTTCGATCTTAATTTGCAGTAAAAATATCGGCACCAAAAACTCCCCCGTAGAATTCATAAAACATCGTTAAATAAACAAAATGATCAATCGATGACCAAAATCGGTCATATATTACGGATTTTATGCACAAAAAACGAATTAACAGCGATTTTCGATCTTAATTTGCAGTAAAAATTTCACCACAAAAAATTCCCTCGTAGAATTCATAAAACATCATTAAGTGAACAAAATGGTCAATCGATTACTAAAATCGATCATATATTACGGATTTTATCTACAAAAATCAAAATAACGCCGATTTTCGCACATTTTATTTTGCAATAAAAAGAGCACGAAGACGCGTGACGTATTGTTAGCAACGTCGCGGAATACCTCAGCAGTCAGAACGGACGGACGGACAGACGGACGGACGGCCGTACTATATATGCCATTTTGCATGTACACGTATGACGCTATGGCGAAATCGCTGTGACTGATGCTGACTCGTCGTCGCGGTTGTCGACGTGCGATTCGCTCGATCGGCCGCGTGTGCACGTCGAGTTTTTTGCGCAGACACTCGCGACGGATATTCGTACGTCCGCGGGTTACGTGTTTACGGGGAAACAAACGAGTGCCATAACCCACTTTGAGGAAGTTACGAGGTGAGCTGACCGGTGGACTTCGTTGGAATTCGTAAGGTCATCATTAAATCGCGCGCTGTGGATTAAACGAAATGAAAAAAAAAAAAAAAAAAAAAAAAATGTGCTCCCGCTGCTGCATCGACGCTCCGCAAAAAAAAATCGGATCACGATTGTCGTACGTGGTTACAATGTTTTAGTAACAATGAAAGTTTTGGTAAATCGTTTCTTTTTTTTTTTTGTACGCCACGGTGCATCGACAAATAAAAAGCGTCAAGGTTGCGGATGAGGTGAGAATGCATCGTCCTTGCGTGCGTCATTCGTTCCTGGGAGGAAAACAGAACGGGGGAAGCTACACCGATTTTAAACAAACAAACAAAAATTTTATTTTTATTAATTTTTTATTGTGGAAGAAAATTAATTAAAAAAATTGTATTGAAGTCACGTAACGAAGAATTTAAATTAAAAAAGCTGCACTGATTTTAACCAAAAAAAGCGATTTTATTTCTACTCACTTTTTATAGTGGAAGAAAAGTATTCAAAAAAATTATATTGATGTCACGTAACGAAGAAGAATTTAAATCAAGCGATATTGTAATTAATCGAAATTCGTAATTGCAAAAAAAAAAAAATGCTTGTCACGCCGAATTTTGTTTTAATCTCGAATAATTAATCTTCTAATCCAAACCGCTGTGACACTATTTTCGGTCTCCTTGGGCGGTTGAAAAAAAAAAAAAATTCTCGCGTCCATGAATTTTATCGCGAATATTTAGTATCGTTCGTCAAAGTTCAAGGTGCAAAGTCTCGCAAACTGTTCAAAGTATTAACGTTATTTTTTTCGCCGCGAAAACACCCCAAAGTGGCTGACGTATGACGAATTACGTTGGCGCGGCAAAGTCCACGCGTCGACATTTCTCGGCTTAATCTGAAGAGCGAAACCGATAGGTTAGGAAAGAGACGAGCCTCCCGCTGGCCACCCGCAGAGCCGACGAACTCGCTAGCGTAATACTTCTCGTTTTTCGCAAAAGCTCAACGTTCAGCGCGTAATCAGTCGCTGTTTAAAGTCGCACATTGAATATTTTGACTAGCAGACTTCCGCAATAAAAAAATAACACGCGCGATTGGGGTAATTATAGAAACCTGCGTGGATCAGAGTCCAATTCGCGATAAATAGTCGATATAATTCTCGTCCATTCGCCGATTGGGGATCGAGGAAAATTGAACTTTGTATCACAACCCCACAAAGATATTTCAAAGGCCGAAAAAAAATTAATATTTTTCAGAATCATTTTTCAACAAAAAATACTAAAATCTTTTTTTCTTACTCCAATTTTTTTAACGACACGAAGTATATTTTTTTAATTTGTTGTAAACACGTTTAAAAAAATCATTAATATTCACAATAATAATAAAATCATCAAGGCCGAAAAAAAATTAATATTTTTCAGAATCATTTTTCAACAAAAAATACAAAAATATTTTTTTCTTGCTCCAATTTTTTTAACGACACGAAGTACATTTTTTAAATTTGTTGTAAACACATTTTAAAAAATCATGAATATTCACAATAATAATAAAATCATTGTAAAAAATATTCTACACTACAAAAAGAGTAAAAAAATTATATTCAATGGGTAAATTAAATATGATTTAAAGAGACATTTTCCAACTGCACCGAGTGCGTCGAATTTTTTTTAGCCATTCATTAATCAGCTCGCGTTTGTTTGCGCACGCGTAAATTTTTCGTTTCTCGCGAAATCATCGATCTGTTTGTGAACGAATCTTCGCTATCGCCGCGCCGCTTATCTCGCGACACCCGAGAGTAGGAATATTTCTAGTCCGAGCGATGAAATCTCCGCGGGAGTTTCGTGACCCAGTGGATTCGCTGGGGGTATCGGGATTTCGAAATCTCTCTCTCGCTCGCGCGTTTAATGTTGTCGGAAACGTTTCGCGCGTGCACTGATAATGATAACACGCGGTTCTTCTATAACGGCGAGCGCGCGAATCGTATTGGCGCCCGGCCGACGTGGGTGGGGGAAAATAAGCCGCGCAAATAAACAAAATCGGCGACGATAACTGGGTGTTTGGACCCCCTGCAACGCGTTATGTGTTATACTGACGCCGTGTTGCATCAGCGTCGTCCCCCTTCGAGCACCGTCAACCTCGGGGTTATCGTTCGATTTTTTTTTTTGTTTTTATTTATTTTTTTTTTTTCCCTTCGACGCCTCGCTCTCACCACTATTGTGGACTCGAAGTGACGATGCCACTGTCGGAGATTACAAGTGCGTAGCGCGCGGTCCGGTAATCTCAATCATATTTTTTCCCTATCACGTGGGGATCGTTTTGCCAGTCGACTTTGCTTGATTGCGCTAATGAAAAAAAATTGGCTGGGCTGTCGAGCAACGAGATAAATTGGAAATATGGAGACAGATGACTTGGGGCAGTCGACGTTTTTTTATTTTTCTTGATATGCAGGTCGATTTGATTTATTTGTATTAGATTTTATTTGAGATTTTTTTAGATTTTCACACGTGGATCGATCATTTTTATTTAATTCAGTAAAAAAGTTTTGCCAATCGACTTTTCATGATTGCGCTAATAAAAAATTGGTCGGGCTGTTGAGCAACGAGATAAATTGGAAATATGGAGACAGATAATTTGGGACAATCGACGTTTTTTTAAATATTTTTCTTGATATGCAGGTCGATTTGATTTATTTGTATTAGATTTTATTTGAGATTCTTTTTAGATTTTCACGCATGGATCGACCACTTTTATATAATTTAGCAAAAAAGTCTTGCGAAGTTTCTCCATCGAAAAATTGGTGTGGAGAATTTTTTCCACGATGTCAGAAAACAAGCTGACAATTTTTTTAAGACCGTCCAGTTGTTTAGCGCGGAATGTTCCATATAGATCGTAGATCACAACACGCGATCGATGGAATCGCACAAGAGCGTCGAGTGTCGTGAACTATCGTCGCGAGGTGCTCGTCGGTTGATCCGACAGCCTCTCGTAATTACGTATGATGATCTCGTCTGTAACCTTTCTACAGCCGGCGTCGCTAATCTTTTGGCCTTGAGACGACTAGAGTCAGATATCAGTCTCGTTCAATTCTTTTTTTTAATACACATTTTTTCTCAAAAAACAGACTGAAAAAGTAAAAGTGACCCAAGGAGGCCAAAGGATGAAGAGAAAAAAATGAACCGACGTTCCACAGATCAACAGCGTTTTCATGTGATCGACATTTAATTGCTACGTGCCGCAGCATCGACGCTGGCGTCACAGAAGTGAACAAGACTGGGATTCGAGTGGGAAGCAATATAATTAGGAGATCTCATCTCGCGAAAGGGGCAAATCTCGACCTCCGACCCCAGCAACGATTCCACTGGCAACACTCACACAAAATCGCACGCTCAAATAACATAATCAATAGGCAAACACATGTGCTGATCAGTCCCGCTGCCACGCAGATAAGCTGCTTGTGAACTACCCCAAGCAAAGAGGTCATCGCGAATGGCTGACGAATCTCCAACTGTGTACAGCATCATCGATACGGTGACAATTTTTTTTATCACTTTTCCGTGTGTATCACGTGAAAGAAATTTTTCATAGTTGGGAATTCGTGGCAGCCATTTTTTTTAAATTTGACTATCGAAAAATCAAGACGGTAGAATTGTGGAGCATGATTTAACGAAACGAACAACCTGTGGTTTTTCAAAATCGGACCAATATTGCGGATTTTGTCGTCAAAAATCGAAACACATTAACTAATTGTTGAAAATTCGCGATAGTTGGGAATTCGTTGCGGGTATTTATTAAAAATTTGACTTTCGAAAAATCAAGACGGTGGAATTGTAGAACATAATTTAACGAAACGAACCACCCATGGTTTTTGAAAATCGGATCAATATTGCGGATTTTGTCATCAAAAATCGAAACACTCCTTGTTGAAAATTGGTGATAGATTCGCGATAGTTGGGAATTCGCTGTGGATATTTTTGAAAAAAATTATTATCGAAAAATCAAAACGATGAAATTGTAGAGCATGATTTAACGAAACGAACCACCTATAGTTTTTCGTAATCGGACCAATATTGCGGATTTTGTCGCCAAAAATCGAAATACATTAACTCCTTGTTGAAAATTTGCGTTAGATTTTTATTCACAAATTGAAGATTATCAAGACTATCAAAAATCCAGATGGTGGATTCATGAAGCATCTTTCAACGAACAAAATGACTTATCGATCATCATAATCGAACGATTATTGCGGATATTGCCTTCAAAAATCGAAAATAAATGAATTCGCTTGCAGAAAAATAATGTTATCGACCATAATAATTCAGCCAGTTTACCAACCGCCTCAATAGCCACCAGATCACCTGGAAGCGAAACGTGACAAACAAAATGCGACAGAATTTATCGAAGAGCTTCGTCGTTTCTCAGGGAAAGGGAGTGAATTAAACTTTCCCACGTAGGAGCAGCGCGAAAACGGCGAAGAGGAATCGACGGGCTCCGCTGAAACATCTCGAAGTCACGCGATGATATCAGCTCCGTTATCGTTGCACCCTTTCACTTCGGCTCGCGGGCTGTCCGTCGATTCCTTTCTTCGGACCGTTCTATCGCGTCTCGTGATTCACTCGCTCGGCCATGTGCGGCACGATATTCACGCGGATAAACTTGCAACGCGCGGCAGCAGCAACCACGACGTCAACTTCTCTTTTTTTTCCTTCCTCTTATTTGCAGTACCGTCACGCTGAAGAGGAAAAAAAATGATAAGGGACCGCGCGCGCGCTCGACAGGTTAACGCGGAGAGTTCAACGACCGATTAGGACGCTCGGTTTCCGTCGTACTTTTGCGCGTACCAATAATCAACGTTTGCACGATTATTCACGCTGCAACAATACAATTATTTGCACCTCGGTCTGCGTCGCGGTCTGTCGCTAATTCGGGGACAAAAGCGGCGATAATAAAGTCAACTTGACCCAAAAATATCTTCCGGGTCTTCTTGAATTTTGGGTACCAATTTTTTTTTAAATCTGTACTACAGGATTTAATTATTAAAAATTCCTGTTTTTCAATATGAACTCCGCTTTTTAAGCCGCAATAAATCCGCAATAAATCAGAATCTAAAATAAAAATCATTAAACAAAGGTATATAATTTTTTTTAATTTCCTATTTTCAATATGAATTACCACGTTTTTCAAGCAGCAATTAAAAAATCGAAAACTAAAATTAAAATCATTAAAAAAAAGGTATCTATTTTTTTTAATTTCCTATTTTCAATATGAATTACCACCTTTTTCAAGTAGCAATAAAAAAATCAAAAACTAAAATGAAAATCATTTAAAAAAAAAGGTATCTAATTTTTTTAAATCACTCATTTTCAATATGAATTAACACGTTTTTCAAGCAGCAATTTAAAAAAAAACAAAAACTAAAATTGAAATCATTAAAAAAAAGGAACCTAATTTTTCTAAATGTCCCATTTTCAATCAAAAAATGTTTCCTTTCTAAGCTAAAATAAAAAAACTGAAAAATCACTCCAACTTCACCAACTCAAAATCCTCGACCAATCGACTCGCCGTCAGTCTTCTATCGCCCTGAACCATAAAAAAACTGAGTCAAATATCCCCCATCGAGTTGTCTCGTGAGTCGCGGTATTATTGTTATCAGCTCGAAAGATTATTATTCATTGCCCATGTTTGTTCGTTAGAGTCGCGTTGGATCGTTGAAAATTTATACGCGTTATAAACTTAAGAGACCGGCGGCGAAGTACCGGTTTACCTGGCTGAACGTGAATGAACCGATCGGATCGGCCGCCCCATTGGAATGGTCGCGGCGACGGCGGCGTCGGCGTCCTAGACAACGAAGCTTATCTGAAGTACAGTTTTCTCGGTCAGCTCGGCGCAGACGGTTCATGTTGTCATAGTTAGCTAGGCCAGCGAGCAGCGGCACACGAGAAGGCAGAGCACGCTAATATTAGCGTTGCAACATGGTAACCGCGCTCCGAGCTTATTCCTGGCGCAGACCAGCTGCTTGCCGCTGGCTCGCCAGAGTCAAGGTCACGGCGTTATACTCTACACACACACACACACACCGAGAGCAGCCGAGCTAGATGTGTGTGTGCACGTAATGTCACGCTGAAGCTGTCGCCGCGCGCGGACGCAAACTCCCTCGTTGTCCGCGTACACCAGCGGCGATAATTCATTTGGCCAGTTATATCTCGATCGCAAAAGTCAACTCCCCGACGACTCGAGTGATCGACGCGATCGGCGCGAAGCGGGAAAACCTCGATAGTGACCGACGGGAGCGCCGAGGTTTTCCTTGTGACGGGTCGTCGAACAAGGCGGCAAGATTTGATCAACTTTGTGGAAATTAAAATATATTTGTGATATACAGATTATATATTTATTTATTTATTTATTTGTAATTAACCGGACAAGCCCTTGAAAACAATCCAAAAAATAGGCAGAAGAGCGAAAAACAAAAGATTATTAAATATAAAAATATATATATACAAAAACTAAAAAACTTATATATATTTATGATTATATATTAAATATCATATATGAAATTATATATGATTATATATGATATATGGCAAAAAAATTCGATATTTTTATGTACAATTTATACATCTGATATATATGATAAAAATATATTAAATATCTCGCGATTAAATATTCAATATATCAGATATACATTTTTGTATATTTTATTTGGCGTGCTGTAGTTTCATATACCGATTGAGTCGGTCTTCTTGGTCCAAAGCTGCCTGGAAAAGTTTAATTCACATTGGCAAGATATGCGAAAAATATTGACAAGATATTTATGTAATATATCACTGATGATATATTACATAAATATTCAGCACCAAAAACTTCAATGTCCCTCGTGTACCGTTTCGTATACATCGCTTTTCAACGGTAATGAACACCTTGCCGGATCACGATAACCCGATAACCCACATCCCGCTATGTCTGTCCTCTTAATTAATCATCCACCGCATGTTTCACTCGTACCAACTACCTCCAATTTTTTCTTTTATTTTTTTTTTATTTCGTCCCGCACAGATCCCATCGTAATGACACGTCAATCAGCTCCGCGTACGCACGTGTTACAATCGAACCTCCTATCGGCACCTGAAAAACTGGCTTTGCCACCTGAATATCGAGACCAGCAACGAGATAGAGAGATTTGCATACCTCACGTGTACGTGTCGCCTGAACGTAATTACGGTAGTCGAAAATGGCTCGTTACGCATGACTGGGAAACCCGGTGGCCGGGTGCACCGACCACCGCGGACAGCCCAGAGGACGGCGTTCTGAAATCGCGCAACGAGACTGCACACACGATTCGCGCGCTCGCCACGACGTCGAAGTGCATACTAATAAGACCTGCTGCTGCTGAGACGCTGTGAATGTAGTTTCTCGCAAAAATTCACCTTATCGTGTACGCCGGACACGCGGTCGTCGGTCGGTTGCGCGATATTTTGTCTGCCCGCAAATGCGACTCGATTCGTCGCTGTCCGAGGTTGTCCGAGCTTGTCCGCCTCCTGCGCGCCGAGTCACCCGCAGCCGACGGTCGTCATGTGCAAACGCACGTTCGACATGTCATAATCGCTGTTTTCTTCGGCAAAACGCGGTTCTCATCGCGCGGGATTTTAACGTCGGGTCCGAACGAGTCCGAAGCTGTTCGCGTTGCCGTCCGGACCTGTTCGAAACGGTTTTTCAGGCGTTCTTGGTGGACTGTAATTTGCCGGGGCTGCTAATTTTGCTGTTTCGTTGGTTGTCGAGGTTTCTAATGCACTTCTTGGGGTGTTGCAACGCTGCATGTGTCACGTGGACGGGAAATAATTGAGGGTTTTTGAGGCACATTCGTGTTTTTCGTGCGCAATGTGGCTGAGGTGTCGGATAAGGAAATGCTGCAGTGACGACGAAATTTAAGTGCTGTTTTGGGGTAGGAAGTAGGTTGATAAAATAGCAAATAACACTTGGAAATTTATAGTCAAGCCATTTTTTTTTGTTTACCGTGATTTTTTTTTGTCGGTGGATATTTTTCTTTTTTTTCTTTTTAAGAAATAAAAAAAAAAAAACTGTGACGCTGCTCCGGTTTGGCGAATATTTTCGTCCGAGCGATAAAAGTGACTTAAGGGGGTCACCACGCGTGACTTCGCCCAGCGGTGCAAAGTCAAATTTCGCGTTTCAACGCCGACCCGACCGAGATTTCGCAATACATTTTTTTCCCCAATCTCGAGTATTTTTTTTGCACAATCAAAACACAAAAAAAAAATTGCACCAAAAAAATGCGAAAATCTCGTTAAACCGCAGTCGCGCGGCTCGGGCATTTTCGACCCCTGGAATCGAACGCCGCCCGCGAGCCAAAAAAAAAATCGAGATGATCGATCGATCACTCGGTGGCCGGCGGACGTGAAAACGAATGTTCGCCGCGCGCGATACGATTACGCGCTATTTCCATTCGAATGCCACCGGAGAGTCGAGTCAACGGGGGAACCTGAACGCTGAATATCTCGAGATCGCTAGAAGTTGCGGTTGGACTTTGTCATTACATCGCGCATTTTTTTTTTTTTTTTTTTTTTTTTTTTCCGAGACCCGAAACGAGTTTCAAGTTCTCTCGTTTTACAGCGCATAGAGTAATTCGTGGGCACGAATTATATTACGCAGCGTAGATATTAAGGTGGCTCTACGCATGAAATTATCGAGGGGGGTCGGAATTGCCCCCCCCCTCTCCCCCCGTTCTGCGGGCCCCTCCCCCCGTTTTATCGAGCGGCAGACAGGAGCGCGAGAGATTACTTAATCGAAAGTGAGCAGCCTGCACCATTGCCAGGCTCCGGTGAGCAACTGGGTCGAGAGTGTTCGCCGACTCGCAGACGCGTAGACTTCTCTCGTAGGACGTTTTGCTTGCCTGCTTTCTTGCTCGACCCGGCTCGCTCCGCGTTATTCTCCTCCACTTCTGCCCTCGGCTCCCTCCCTCCCCCATCCCTCTCTCTCTCTATTGTTCCTGCTCCTCGGTTACCTGCTCTCTTGATTAGTTTGCCTCATACCCACCGCGCCGTATACACTTAATTGCCACTCGGGTTCGATGTTACTCGCTCGCGCTCGGCTGCGCGACTTCCTCGATGGGCAGCGCGCGCACTCGGGCGACCGGGGAAAAAGAAAAAGGATTGTAGTGGCGTCTTCTAGCTGGTGTTTGTCACTGTTTAGGGCCGAATGCTCCGGTGACGACAGTTGCAAAATGTTCGTTTCGAGTGGCGGTGGGTTTAGTCAGGTGGAATGGGAGTAATTGGGGTGGGGAGAGGGGAGAAATGGGGGTGGAGGGGTTTGGGGGTGGAATTGGACGAGTAATGAACGTAACTGGGTTTTTGAAGAAAAGAAAAGAAATGACGAATTTGGATCGACTTTTGATTTTCGATTTTTTTTTTTACTATTTTGGCGGTAAAAAATAAGTTCCAAAATACGAGAAAATTGTTACTTTTGCACAGAAACTTTTTCATCGAATTTTCGGAGATTTCCATATCAGTCACCGGGCCCCAAAAAGCTGTTAAATATTTTACGAAACAATTAAATGATTTACGAGAAAATGAAGTGATTTACGAAAAGAAAAGAAATAAGTTACGAAAAAAATAACATGAATTACGAAAAAATAACATGAATTAAGAAAAAATGAAATGAATTAAGAAAAAATGATATGAATTACGAAAAAATGATATGAATTACGAAAAAATGATATGAATTACGAAAAAATGAAATGAATTACGAAAAAATGATATGAATTACGAAAAAATGAAATGAATTATGAAAAAATGAAATAAATTATGAAAAAATTAAATAAATCACGAAAAAATGAAATTAATTACGAAAAAGTTAAATGAATTACGACAAAATTTAATGAATTATGAAAAAATTAAATAAATTATGAAAAAATTAAATAAATTACGAAAAAATTAAATGAATTACGAAAAAATTAAATGAATTACGAAAAAGTGAAATAAATTACGAAAAAATGAAATACATTTAATCAAGATTGCAATTAAAAAATATAGACAACAAACGCTCGGTCACTGACGATTTCCCCGTTCATGTGCTCGGATAACCGGCGAATTATTCAGCCGCGCTGGGATTCGCGATAAAAGATGAGTCAGCCGCTAAATGTACCCTGGAAAAATAATATCACCGCGACGCGATGCTCCCGGCGTGAATTTCGTAACGAAAGCCGAGTTGCCACCTGGGGTGCCCGGTAATAGCTGTCACTTTAATAATGATTAAATCCGCAAAACATTGCGTCAGTTGGACCCCACCGGGGGCCCCGGCGCGGGGACCGAGATAGCGGAATCACGAGCAGTTGTGCAACGCGATTACAATTGCATTGCACCCCGAACTCGCAGGCTCGCACGCGCACCGACGTCGCCGAGGGAAACGAGCGACGACGGATTAATTGCTCGACGCTTATAGAATTAGCTATATTGATTGCAACCCCAACCAAGTTCACATTCTTATCGCCACGGCCAGACGCAAAAATTATTATTCTTTCCTGCTATTATCGCGAATTTATTATTATTATTAATGCTCTTGTTATTATTATTTTTATTTTTTGCCGACAGAAATTACGAACTCTTTTTTTATTATTTTTTTGTTTTTTATTTTTTTTCTCTCGAGCCTCGAGGCAGTAACAGTAATCAGCGCAATTTGACCGAAGACAATAAAGTCGAAGGCTCCCGGTGCCGCGAAGTCACTCTCGATAAGCGCGCAGATACCGCCAGTATCGTGAGCTTGAAATAATTTCAAATAATAATTACGTCCGCACAGTCACGGGCTACTTGTGCGTATCTCGAGCGGCCGGTTACAGCCGGATTGCTGCAGTTCGCGAGAGGGAAAAAAAAACAAGAGATGAAAACGAAAAAAATAAAAATAAAAATCGAGCGTGAATCGTCAGATCCCGGCTAAATTGGGAGGAACTTGGGGTCTCGAGGAATTATCGGAAACTCGCGGACAACAGAAGAACGAGGAACGGAGCGATAGGGAAGAAAAAACAAATTATCAGCGCACGTGGCACGAGGAATTGTCTTCTTAAAGTGAATTCTCTCGAAAGTCAACTTGGAAAATAAAAACGAGGAATTTTAGTTAGCAAAACTATTTTTATTTTTTTATAATTCAAGCCTGGAAGTAGAAAATAAAAAGGTAAGAAATCCAAGTTATGTTGTTATGTTATGTTGACCCCAATAGGATAATAACATCGACATGAACTTTTCGCTTCGTTCCAGCAAAAATGAAGTTCGGAAAAAAAGTGAAAAAATCCGAGACAATGCCAACACCTATGGTGTGTTAGTATTTAAATGCGTTGCCGAGATAAGATGCCGGCGATCGCGTACGAATGGCAGTGAATGAGAGTACACCCGAGTGGATTGCCGGCCGCAGAGCGTCGTAATGAAAGTGAAATCGAGGGCGCCTGCAGTATGCCGCACCCCGGCCAGACCAGTAACGCCGTGAAGTTATACTTGGGCCTCGACAGCGGTACAAAGTCGTCCGCAGAATACACAGCGTCGTCGTCGTCGTCGTCGTTGTCTTACCCTCGCGGCTGGAGCCTGCAGTGATCGCCTGATCGTTATGGGCAGTAAGTACCCACGTGTAATTCGAGCCCGACAACTCCTAACTCACCGTTTCGTTTTGAGAGAGATACGTCCACGTACGACAACTCGTTTGAGTTACAAGAAGATTTATCGCCGCGACGGTAACGGGCGGCGTCGCGTCGGAGCCCCGAGGTTCGGCCAGATCGACCGTCAAATGAAAGAATCGAATTTAGTTTTAAATTAAAATATCGAATGTATTTTCAAGTGAAAGAATTAAATGAATTTTCAAGTGAAAGAGTCAAATTAATTATCGAGTAAAAATATCGAATGTATTTTCAAGTGAAAATGAACTTTCAAGTGAAAATGAATTTTCAAGTGAAAATGAATTTTCAAGTGAAAATGAATTTTCAAGTGAAAATGAATTTTCAAGTGAAAATGAATTTTCAAGTGAAAATGAATTTTCAAGTGAAAATGAATTTTCAAGTGAAAATGAATTTTCAAGTGAAAATGAATTTTCAAGTGAAAATGAATTTTCAAGTGAAAATGAATTTTCAAGTGAAAATGAATTTTCAAGTGAAAATGAATTTTCAAGTGAAAATGAATTTTCAAGTGAAAATGAATTTTCAAGTGAAAATGAATTTTTAAGTGAAAATTCATTTTCAAGTGAAAATATCAAATGAATTTCTTTTCAGCTCGAAAATAAGAAGCATGTGCGGCAATGACTATCTTCAAAGGAAATAAGTGGTATTGCGAACGAAGCCGAAGCAACGAGCAGCATCAGCAACAAAACGTAGGAGAAAACGCGGAGGACAATGAACATGTCTCCGGCAGTCCGAGCACGACTTTATGTCTTCCATCTTCCGACCTATATTTCAGTCGTCAAGCCCTCCTGCCTCTTTCTCATGCAGTCTAACGCGTGCACGCACGCACCTTCGCGTTCTTCCTGCCCTGTGATCTCCCTCGACGTTTTTGTGACTGAATTTCTCGATGTTTCTCTCCGCCTCGTCCTCTTCTTTTTACATCGCCATTCTCCTCTCGCCGTGGCCTCTGCTGCTTTCACCCCTCCACCGGTCGTTGCTGCTGCCGCTGCTGCTCGCCGAGCCGCTCGCGGGAATCGGAGGCACATCGAGAGAAAGGGACGTGGATGGGCGAGAGGAAATAAGAAAAAAAAACCGATAGACTCACTCAGACCCCATTCTGTTTTATTCGTCGTTTCTTATACAATCGACATCAATTCACCGGATTTAAATGGGAGCAATCGACATCAAATGTTACACTGAAAATCTATAATGACTAATTCTAAATTGCTGTTGATCATTTGAATTTTTATTTTTCTCGATTTTCAGCAAAAAGACTTTTTTGTATTTTTAATTATGTCATCTCTGCCGGCGACAACTAAGTTTGTTTGTTCTCGAAAATGTCATGTCTCTCGCGGCGCGATTATACGCGCGGGGTAATTAGTCGCTCGACGCCGGTTATTCAAATTGCTCTATGAAAGTGAGACGCAATCGCCCCGTGTGATCCACACGAAATCTGGAGCGGATTTGCGACTAAGGCGCATTGTCGCTCGGGGCCCCGAAGCGATAGAAATCGGTTTTGCAATTTTCCCAACGTGTAAGTAGACCGAGAATTGTATTCAAGTTGAAGCGGCAACTTCCACTGCGCAGTGCAAACAGTGAATTACCGAAAGACACCGCGGTCGGCGATGCTTCGATAAAGGCATCAAATCACTTCGCAATCGTCGACTATGAAAGTGTAATGGGAAATAAATTATTTATTCATTGCTGCTTATACAATTATCGTGGACGATAAATTGCCGCTAATTATGTCAGATAAGCTTTTAAAAATGGTTCATTATGGTTATTTTAGAAAATTAGTGGTGTTTGTGTGATAAGTGACGAAAAATATCGGTGAAGTATTCAAAATTACCGTCGTTTACCAGTTCTATACTTGGTGGTCATATGACCGTCGAGAGAAAAAATAAGAATTTGACGATAAAAATCACTGAATGACGAGCGAAAGAAAACGACATCATTTAAAAAATCGGCGTTATCTGACCGGTCATTTGACCTCCGTAGACAGTCAAATGACCGACCCTCAAAATAATTTAATTTTGAAATGTCAAATGACCGTCATTTATCCTGTTCCAAAAACGGGGAAATTAATGTCACACCAAAAGGCGGTCATTTTACCGTCATTTCAAAGACATCCAACGGTAAAATTACGGTAATTTTGCGTATCACTCGTCCCAAGCGCCAACACACTTAGCAACGCCGCGAGTCTATCGAGACGATGATCGCGAAACACGATCCAACTTCCACGGGGGATTGGCGATGGCGCCGGTTGTCATGGCGCTCGCGAGTCCGTTGCTGCAAAGTGATCTCCCGTAGCTTGATTGAAATTTGAGAAGCGCCTCTGTTCTTACGGCTTCCACGGTGCACCGACACACTGGCCCGTCACGTGTCACACGTCCCGGCGGAGAAACCACTTAATTAATTGCTACCGGTGCGAGGGTGTTAAACTGGCAGTTACGGACAGCACACTCGGGTAGCACTGATTAACGAAAGGCGAAGTGCAGCTGTACGCAATATATCACACGGGCCGGCGCGTTGCAACGAGTTATCTCGACTAACGCGTACACGGAATAATTAATTCTAATAGCGAGCGCCGGCTCGCTCCTCGGAGATTGGTCATCGGCGCTTCCGGCAGCGGGACTTTCGCACGGTGCCGACGATACGATCAAAATTCACGCTTAACGCCCAATTAACTGTCATAACGCTGAATCGTTTGCGCCTTGATGTTCATTGTTCGTTTACGGACGAATTTGCAATGGAAGTTGGGAACTCAGCCGCGTTAGAACCACTGAATGAGCAGTTCGGACAGGTTTGGCAACGTTCGGACAGGTTTGGACTGGTAGGAACTTCATAAAGTATCCGACGCTGATAACGAAAATGATTAGAATTGCTAGTTCATCAATCACCTGTTTATCCATAATCGATTTTCATATGACAGCAACTCAATTAGGCAGTTCGGACAAGTCCAAATCAATCTGAACTGGTCCGAAGCGGTTTCAAAGCTAAAATACAAACATTCCGATAAAGCGACACCACTGTACTTCCATATTGCGTGTCACTGATAAGTACTTCTGATAAGTTGGGAACTCAGCCGCGTTAGAACCACTAAATGAGAAGTTCGGACAGGTTTGGCCAACGTTCGGACAGGTTTAAACTGATAGGAAGTTCATAAAGCATCCGACGCTGATAACGACAGTAATTAGAATTGGTAGTTCATCAATTAATTGCTTTACGCATGACGGCAACTCAATTAGGCAGTTCGGACATGTCCGAATCGATCCGAACTGGTCCGAAGCGGTTCGAAAGCTAAAATTTTAATATTCACGTAAGGCGACACCACTGTACTTTAGCGTTGTGTATCACTGATAGGTACTTCCTTTTATGCAGCGCTGAATCGAGGATGTTGGTTCGAAAAATATAGGTATTTATGGATGTATCAGCAAGCGTGAATACGTGTTCGTGTCAGTGTTACATCTCGTGTTATAGGTAAGCATACGAACATCAGCGGCGACGAGGCCCGTGGTGGGGAAGAAGTGAAAGTGAGCTCGAGCATTGTTTAGGAAGCCTCTGCTGGTTCCCAGTGGCTCTCAATGGCGCATGTCGCGCGAGCAGAGCCACCGGGACAACCTCGGACTGTATTTTAATGCCTCCCCAACGCGCTCGCCATTCTGGTTTCAATTCTTCTGGAACAAATTGTGGTTTGACGAGAAACCATAAAGACGTTACGACTTTTTACGTCCCGTTGGGAAATTTGCGGCGAGTTGCACTATGACGCAAACCGTACTTAACGATTTGGTTAGCTTGAACTTTGTATCAATTTAGCAGCATTTAGCGTTCTTTTTTCTTGCTTAAATAGGTAGGTAAGTGATTTTTCTTTTTTATCGACGGTGCATTTGAGGTTGATCTTAACATTAAGTCCGTAAATCTATTTTTTCTCGTACTTTTCTTTCGACAATTTTTATTTAATAACCAAGGTAAAGTGTAATATGAATGCAGATATCTCACGAGCAATTACGACATCTCCGCGATCTCCCCTTAATAAAAATTCCATACATGTGTTTTTTTAATCCTTTTTCCCACACCCATTAATTTTTTTCTTCTTCGTTTTTTTCATCTTTCTGGTCAACAAATCCCGGTAACCACCACGTATATATTCGACTCGGCGATTACTCTCTCGGCCGGTCATCGCTTTCACCAGATTTGGCATTGAGAATTCCACACCGTTACGAGCCTCGAGCCGGCCATACACGAGATCTATGTACACGCGAGTCAACGTCTCGAACACTCGCGGCGACGCCGTGACGCCGTGCGGTTGTAATCCTACTTTCTTACGTGGGTTTTCCGTCGAATGCTATAATAAGTGACACGGCCTTCACCGTCCATTGGCGTTAATTATGCAATAACCTCTCGCATGACATCAGAGAAAGACTGCGGGTACGAGCGGGAAAGGAGTGAAAAACGCAGAAACGAATCGGGGATTCCAGGATGCCCGTTTTTCCCTATATAAATTTCCGTCGCAGGGCAAATCCGATATATCCACGTATGGATTACGTGCACCTATAAATGTATCCGTATAAATGCAGGTAAATAAAAAATACTTTTATTTACCTGCAGGTAAATGCAGGTAAATAAAAAATACTTTTATTTACCTGCATTTAAATAAATACAAATACAAAAAAAAATACTTTTTGTATTAGTAACAATTATTATTCTTACATAACATTTTTTTGTTACAAAAAAATGTTTTTATTTATTTTATTTTGCAAATAAAAAGGATGGTAAACACAACATGGAGTGCATAATTTACGTAAATGCGGCAAAACGAACTGCAAGAAAGTATACGTTTAATGGCCAATAAAATAAAAATTACCACAAACTCGTTTTAATTATTGTTATCAGTGATTTAAAAAAAAAGTGTTTATTATACGTGGAGAAACGTTCAATTATCCAGCGTAGTCTTTATCAATCTCAAACTTAAAAAAATAAAAATAAAATAAAACAAGAGTTGAAACATTTGAAAAAAATGCTGCAATGTTTATCTACATTTTTTCGAGTCCGCCGTGCACGCCAACTATCTGCTCTTTATTAATTGCCTTCTGTAACACTGGAGCACGTTTCGTCATGTGTACAACAGAGCAGCCCTGCTCTTTGGCACGGCGTGATATGCATACGTACCTCGTACCGCTAAGTTTCTTATACAACCTTTTTTTTATTTTATTTTTTCTCTTTTTTTAATTCAACTCGGGAAGGAGACCTCTCGCTGATATAATCTCGCGCACACTGTGTTATAAGCTCCGTACGCGCGGGTACAACGAAGCCGCGCGCCACTTGATCTCCGGTCTCTCTCTATCTTCGCCTCACGTCGTGCGTACAGCAAACCAAAAGCTGGTTTTGTGTATCTGGTTTCCGAGACTCCGAAGGAAAGTGTATCCATTTCGTTCGTACGTGAACGCCGTGCATGCATTATCTCCTTTTAAGTCTTTCTCTCGGATCGGTTCTCTCGTCTTTTATCGCCGAACCCGCTGTTTTCACGTTTTCACTTTATTTCCCTGAATTCGTCGTTTTTCTTCTTCTTCGTCTTTTTTTGGGATTTTATGTGGTGCAGTCCAGGAGGTTCGGCAGACTGGACTAAAATATTAAGGGGCTTGGGACAAGCAAGGAGATTTTTTGTAAGTCTCGTCACGATTTTTTCTATTGTTTCTTTATATCGTATATTGTCATTAATATTCTTCTTCTTATTATTGTTATTATTTTTCTTCTTCTTCTTCTTCTTCTTCTTCTTCTTATTATTATTATTATTATTATTATTATTACTATTATTATTATTGTTCTTATTCTTCTTCTTATTAGTATTATTACTATTGCTTCCTCATAGAGGAAGCATTGTTTTCGAGAAACATTTTTTTTTCGAGATTTTATTATTATTGTTATTATTATTTTTCTTCTTGTCCTTGTTCTTCTTATTATTATTATTTTTTTTCTTCTTGTCCTTCCTCTTCTTCTTATTATTATTCTTTTTCTACTTCTTCTTCTTCTTCTTCGTCTTATTACTATTCTTATTATTATTATTACTACTACTACCACTACTTTTTTGATTTTAATAAAACATTATATAAAATAACATTTCCGTCCTTCACAGAACGTTTTTTCCCAACCTTCAGCATCTATTCCGCCGGACTCCATTAGCGCAGTCGCATCTCGCGCGAAGCGAGCGCGGCGCGAGGAAAACCCGACAAAAAGTGCGGCGTGGACGACGGCGATACACATAGCGTAGCGGAAGAGCCCCGGAGAACCTTTAAGGTATTTTTAGGTAGTCGCTGGTCCGTTTTTTTTTCTCTCTGTTCTTCGTTTTTTTTTTTTTCGTCACGTCGGTCAACGCTTCATCACATTTCATCGGCGAGCGCCGGACAAGGGGTCAACGACCGCGGGGCCGGCGGCTGAGCGCGGCTGGGCCATAGATAGGAATTTGGTGCAGGTGAGCAGCCGGCAGTTTGGGGCCCGGCGGGGACCCCCCGGCTGCCCCGGTCGGCGTAGCTTCTCCTCTATCACGAAGGGGGGACTCAGGGGGGGCACGGGGGGCAGTTTGCTTGTTCCGCTGCTTCTGCTGCCGTGTTTCTTTCCACGGGTCAACGACCCCCGGATCCTCGACACTCCGGTGTTTCTTGTCCGCCTTCTTACCCGACTGCACACGCCGCGTTGCCTGCACCGAACATCACCGAGCATCTCGGGTTAACCGATTCGAGGCACCACGGCCAGCTCTCCCCCTATTTCACGGATGAATTATCATTTTTTTTTACACCGGAAAATCATTTTACTACCGAGTTACGGTGAATCACTATTTTAGGGGGGAGAAGGGGGGATTATTATTGTTTTTTTTTATTGCAGTAAACAAGTTGAGTGATCGAGAGTCGTAATTATTACCTGAAACGACCGCGGTTTAATAATCGTACGATATGTTTTTTTTTTCCTGCTGGGAATTCCACGATCGAGGCGTCGCGACGGATGACGCGAATTTGTATTTATAATAGAAGCTTCGGGAGTGTCGCGCGTTTTTTTCCGAATGCGTGTTGACGACTGATTTGTCGGTAAAATCGCGCGAGACGAGATGCTGAGATCGAGATGTCAGCGTTTGGTCGGTAAAACATTTGGAGAATAGGAAGCGAAGGAAAAATTTGCTTGCAAAAAGTGAGGTTGGAGTTCGGGGTCGTCGCCGCTAGGGGGCGCCGCGACGGTGGCGCCTCTAGCGGCGGGACGCGGCAGTCTCGAACCTGACCTTCGGCGACCGCCGAAAGTCGTAAAAATAGTTATAAAATCTCGTATATTTTTCCTTTTTTTAAATCTCAAAACTCGTCGAGTCATTTAAGTGGGGAAAAAGATGGTCTAAGTAGCTGAATTAACGGTGATTGAAAAAAAAATCGCTTGCAAAAAGTGAGGTTGATATACATTTGTATTAAATATATCTTGTATATTAAATTAAATTTAATATACGAACGTGATGTAAAATTAATATATAGGATACGAAACACTTTATAAAAGTTCGGCGTTACCGCCGCCAGGGGGCGCGGCGACGGTGGCGCCTCTAGCATCGAAACGCGGCAGCCTCGATCCTGACCCTCGCCGAACGCCAAAAGTCGTGAAAATAGTTGGAAAATCTCGTAATTTTTTTTGTTCTTTTTTTTTATTCTCAAGACTCGTCGAGTCAATTAAACGGGATAAAGATGGTCTAATTAGCGGAATTAACGGCGTTTGACGCGTCGAACGAGGAAAGACCGGGGGGAAAAAATAAAGTAGGGCACTCGATCGAGGTGGTCGGCGGCGGTTGCGCGGCTCGCACAGCTGGCTGGATTACGCGCTTCTGGCATATTGGAGCCGAGCCAAGTTGGCTGCACGTAAATATAAATACACGCACGCCGCGCGCCGGGTTGCGCGTGCACGTATGCGCTATGTGCAGCTCCTATGCACCGCGCATTTATCTATCCATCCATCTTGCCCGCGCGCGCTCCTCGTGTGTATGCAATTGTATCCCAACGAAAACACATTTACGTGTGTTAACTCGGCGCGTGCACGTGCTTGTGACTTTATAGATATAGATATAGATATATATATATATATATATAGAGGGATTATATTCTGTAAAATTGCCCCGTAGTTTGCGCTGTAAAATAATAACGCGTATATATTAGCCGGCGGGTAAATGTTGTTCGAGCTCGGGCGCAGGCAAATTGCCGCGCGTTTCGGTGATTCAACCGGCAGCTATGCGACGTGAAATATGGATAACGAATGCTGTGAGGTCTGATGAGATTGTAAAAATGATGTTTAGATGGGTGGATGGTGTTTAGATATTTAGATGATGTTTAGATATTTAGATGATGTTTGGATATAAAGATAATGTTTAGATATTTAGATAATGTTTAGATATTTAGATAATGTTTAGATATTTAGATAATGTTTAGATATTTAGATAATGTTTAGATATTTAGATAATGTTTAGATATTTAGATAATGTTTAGATATTTAGATAATGTTTAGATATTTAAGATTATCTTTAGATATTTAAGATTACGTTTAGATATCGAGATGTTTAGATATTAAGATGATGTTTAGATATATAAATGATGTTTAGATATTTAGATGATGTCTAGATATTTAGATGATGTTTGGATATTTAGATAATGTTTAGATATTTAAGATTATGTTTAGATATTTAGGATTATGTTTGGATACCTAGATGTTTAGATATTCAGATGATCTTTGGACATTTAGATATTATATGTTGTAGCTGTTGGCACTAAAAATATGTCTTGCATTTTTTGTTAAGTGTAACCTAAAAACTGTGCAAATCTGAGATCATAAAAAATATTATCTTAGATATTAAGTAAGGAGATGCGAAATAAAAGTTTTCTCCGCAGCTATAAAATCAAAGTGCGGCGAATTTTTTGCGCGAAATCGATTCAATAAATAAACAGATAAGCGAGATTATATATGTCCGCAGTGACCCCCGAGGCAGTTTTTCCTCGTTAATCCGCTTATCGCGTTCGGTACTCTAGTACAATACGGTAGCCGCACTATCATTCATTCCGCGCGAGCGATACAAATTATCGTGTTCATTATCCATCGCATTATGGAAATGCGCGAATATAGGAGGAATAAATTGTCGTCGTCGACGTCGTCGTGGAATTCGCTTGGCCGCGACGCGCAAGGCAGGAAAGCCACCTCGATGCAAGTCGGTAACGCCTTGTTTACGCAGACCCGCAGCGTCTGTGTGCTCTTCGCCTCTTACGGCGCAGTCCGCGTTTCCACGAGACCCGATACGAGGCTGGGAAAAAAGAGGCGAGGAGAAAAAAAAAGTATGCGTTCCGAGATTCCGATAAAAACTGTGCTAAAAGACACTGACTCGTTGAAGGATCGACGCAGCAGCGGAAGTCGCATGCGATTGGTTTCATTGAGAAAATTCTCAGGGTCAGTCGTATGAGAAATTAGTCATTAAATTGATACCAGCCAATGTAGAACTAGATATTTTTCGATGAAAATTAATATAGAGTATAGAATTTTTTTTTCTTTATATTGAATAAAATTTAGTATACAACAAATATTTAATACAAATTAAATGTATATTAAATTAAATTTAATATACAAGATATACTTAATACAAATGTATATTAAACTTAATTTAATATACAAGATATATTTAATGCGAATGTATATTAAATTAAATTGATATTAAATTACGTTAATTTAATTTAATATAAATTTGTATTAAATATATCTTGTATATTAAATTAAATCTAATATACAAACATGATGAAAAATTAATATACAGGACACGAAACACTTTATAAAAGTTGTGTTCATCATGTACCATTTGTCTAAAAAAAAATAATATAAAAAAATAATAGCGCCATAAATGGCCATAAAATGGTATTTAATTGCGGCCTCCACTGTTTTTCTAATTACCAGCTTCAAAGTATAATTAAGCTTGATTAGACTTTACAATAAAGTGCGGAATGTTAGTTAGCAGAATTTGATGATTAACGGTTAATTATCAAATTCTTCGACGGTGTAGGAAAAATGGTTAAAGGCATTTTGCGAGCTATCCACGTGTTTACACGTAATTTACGCCTCCCGACGCGCTGCCTACGTGCCATTGTATGGTTGTACTACCGGCCGAGCGATTATCATTCCGGCATCTTATTCGGTTTTCCGAGAATTTCAGGAAGGTGGAAAATACATCGGGACACGTCAGCTCAAGTCACGATCGTCTGGCTGCGCTCGCGATCTTCGCGGCTGTTGAATTATTTATGCATCTCGTCGGGTTTGCCGCGCGCGACTCTTGTTCGGTATCCTCTCGCCGATCGCTCTGTCCTCCTCCAACGGTGTCGGCCGGTTGCAAATCATTGACCGGAAACGCGACACTCGTTGCGTATCATTTAATGCATCTCTGCTAAACGTTCGCACCTTGCTATTATTTTATCTCACGTTCGACATTTTTTTATCTCACAATAGCCATGCTTTATCTCACGTTAGCCATTTTTATGTGACGTTAGCCATTTTTTGTCTCACGTTAGCCATTTTTTTATCTCACGTTAGTAATTTTTTTATCCCACGTCAGCCATTTTTTATCTCACGTTAGCCATTTTTATGTCACGATAGCCATTTTCATGTGACGTTAGCCATTTTTTTATCTCACATTAGCCATTTTTCCCCATGTTAGCCATTAAAAAAAAATTCTGCGAAATCGTTTTTTTTTTATCTCGTTGGAATTTCTGCGAATATTTTTGGGGATTTCTTCCATTCAGACCGGAAATTAGTTTTGAGATTGGTTTCAAGTGTTCGCTCGACCAGGAACCTGCCACGTACGCCCGATCGACGTGATTTATTTTCTAATCGAAACGGCGGGGAACACCCGACCTGCCTGATTTGAATCTATATTTAGGAATCCGTAAACGCGAGAACAAAGTTGCGATTCACGGTCGACGATGACTGTGGTACGAACGGCGGGAAAGAAAAAAATTTGGCTGCGGTTGGTATAAATAGCAGATTGCAGAAAAAAATTAATCATACTTCAACCGTTTTTTTTTACTTTCTAAGTGTTATTTAAATTACATAAAACTATCAAGATTTCTCTATGAAAAACAATAATTTATTACTATAATTAAACTGTCCAAATATTACAAAAATAATAATGAAAGACAATCATTAAAAAAATTAATTAAATAAACCAAACTAAATCTATAGTAAATTTTGCATAGAAAAAATTTCTTATCACACACAACCTTCACTTGTTTTAGATATACATTTTTTGAAACATTTCTTTAATAAGTATTAAAAAAAAATAAAAACGCTTGGCTAAATAAATGCTTGCGATTTCCTCCCGCATTCGATTTCGTATCGCGATTAGATTAGACTCGTCACACGTGTGACGCGTCCTGTCGTGTATATCGGACGAGCACCCTGGATCAACGACGGATGCGAATGTCGCCGGCGCAAATAACTCGCTCAGCCTGAGGGCGGAGTCGTAATCTAATCTCCGTCAAGTGCGTCACATTTCTTGAATTTCTTTCTTTTTTTTTCTTCGCCACCAAATCTCGCCGAGTGCGAAACGCGCGGACCATAAATAAAGGCAGACACCTCGTTGGTGTGCTCGAAATAATCAATCGTCCCGTCCGTAATTAATTAATCCCCGTCTTTGTGGGTGAAGTAACACCGTCATTTACACCGACGCGTGCGGCACGTCGTAGGTCAGTGACGCGAATTGCGAAACCATCGCCTGTGCCCCGTGCGTCGTCGCCGCTCTCGTCGGTTGCCAGCTCCTTCGGTCCCGGTGTTTATGGGCAAAGAGCTCCGACGACTCCCCTTTTTTTTCAACAATTCTTTACACCAGAAATCGGATCTTTACTCGAAAGTCTAGACAGCAAATAATTCGTGAAACGTTATAAAAAATAGTCATTTAAAAAAATAAATAACGTGCTGAAGACGTTAAATTGTATTTTTTAAAAATGCATAAAATGCTGAAAACGCTAAATTTTTTTTTTTTTATTCATAAAATGCTGTAGACGCTAAATTTTATTTTAAAAAAATGCATAAAATGCTGAAGACGCTAAATTTTATCAAACAAAAAATACATAAAATGCTGAAAACGCCAATTTCATTTTTTTTTTTTTGTCAAGTATAGGAAATCCTAATTACTATTTCTTTTTTTTATTTATGAAATACTGAAAACGCATTGTTTTTTAAATTGCTAAAATGCTAAAAAGGCAAATTTCCATTAAAAAAAATTACAGCTGTATAAAAAATTCCACAAGGCTACAAGTAGAAAAATGAAAATAAAAAAGCAAAACCTGCTCTGCCCGCCGGTCATTCCACCACTAATTACTTCGATCCCCGCGGCAGCGAAACCCAAAACGATCAGTCGATTCATCCGATCGCGATCGCCGTCGACTTACTTGCCGAGCTGCCGATGTTGCGGCACACGGATCTCGGTCACTAACTCCGCTTCTGTCTGCTTCGCGATTTGTCCTCTCGGCTGATTCACTGGAGGCAGCCAACGTCACACGTTACATACACAGAAATATACATCCGTCTATATATACGTATAAATGTATATACTGTACATATCTATATGAAATATACCAACTACGTAACTACACAGCAACGTGCGAACCGTATTGCCTGGCGTGGGCCGCGCGAGCGCGGTTTCTCTCGGTTTCTCACATTGCTCGATGCCGCGAGCAAGGTCAGGGTCGACGTCGCGAAACAGCTGCGTACGAGAGAGTCCGAACGATCGGAAGAGCCGCGCACAATCCGCCGCGGCTTCTCCCGTCCTCGCTTCTCGTTACCGTATAAACACATACACACTCAATATAGGGGAAGATGGGGCAAAATGGGACAGCGTTTTTTTTTTCAGTTTCAATTATTTTGTTATGGGGCAAAATGGGACAAACTCCCATTTCGGGAATATCGTGTTTATACGACACATTTGAACTCAACTAATCGGAATATAACTTTTTTTTTACCATTTTTACATTTCAAGAAATTTGGATTTTTAAGAAACATTTTTTAAATATTTAATTATTTTTCATATATTTTTAAAAAATATAATCATTACTGATGATGTTGAGTATCACCCAGTTAAAAAAATACGAATTGCCGAATTTTGGGGTTTGTTCCATTTTGCCCCGCATTTTATTTATTTTTTTTTGCTGATGGTAGAAATTCATGATTGGAATCGAATTTTTGGGTGAAAAGGAATAAAAATACAATTTGGTCGTCGTTAATAAAGCCATTTTTCGCTTATGCGAAAAAAACACGAATTGCTGAATTTGGGAGTCTGTCCCATTTTGCCCCGCATTTCTTTTTTTTTACGATGCTCAAAATTAATGATTAGAATCGAATGTTTGGGTGAGGAGCAATAAAAATACACTGTGGTCGTCATCGTAAAACCGTTTTTTGCTTATGTGTCCCATATTGCCCACCCATCGCCTATGGCAGCGTTGGGTCGGTTGGTCGTGGTACACATCGACAGTTAAATATCCATCGTCGCCTCGGGCTCAATGAGGCTGCCTAGCGTCGGACTTTTACGCGACTCTCGCGTCGCCTCGCCCGACGTCGAGAGGCGAAGCTGAGTGACGAGAGTGTGTTTTTAGACGCACGACATTAGTGTATCCTCGCGAACGTCGTAAATATCGCATAGACACGAGTTTGGGGGCCGACGCTGCCGGCCTGTCGGTTATTCTGGACAGCGGCGCGTGTGGATTCCAACCGGATACCCTTGCGGACCGATGTAAAACGACCTGAGAATTAAACGAACCAAATGTTCCAGGGTGGAGAGATTTTTTTTTTTGTGGAATAATCGTGATGGTCCTTTTGAGAAATCGCGGTTGTCGTGGGGACTGCGAAGCGAGAAATAGAAGTTTCTTATTTTTTATAGTTGTCACATTTATTTATTTATTTATTTATTTATTTATTTACTTATTTATTTATTTATTTATTTATTTAATTATTTATTTATTTACTTATTTATTTATTTATTTATTTATTTAATTATTTAATTATTTATTTATTTATTTATTTACTTATTTATTTATTTATTTATTTATTTATTTATTTATTTATTTATTTATTTATTTATTTATTTATTTATTTATTTATTTATTTATTTATTTATTTATTTATTTATTTATTTATGTATACAAAATAATTGATTTAATAAAATCTTTGTTTACGAGCTGCCAAAAACAATGTTTTTATATGAATTCTAGTCATCGCTGTCACAATCCGATTTAACTTATTGAAACTATAAAATAGTGTTTTTCCAATTTTTAAGTTATTATTTTAATATCATACAAAATTGTAGGAATTAGAGGTGAAATTAAATTGACAACGTTTGTTTTTGGCATCCCGCAAGCAAAGTTTTTATTAAATCGATCATTTTTATTGAATTAATGATTTTTTTCCGTGCAATCGATTTAATACTCGCGCGTGTCAATCAAGGCCTTATTTCCTCCTTTTCCATTTAAATTATTAATTGCGTTTATTTGATCGTAATTTGTATTCTCAGTTTTAATTTAATTTAATGTCACCTAACAAGCAATTAAAAAATATATAAAAAGGCAACTGTTATATTGACTTCCGTCACGTTGAACTATTTTTACGAATCGATAAATGTTTTTTTACACCAAATAGCTGCGGCAACATTAAAAAAATAGTGAACAGACAATTAAAATAGTAACTGCGATAGTCGTGACCACATTTGTTTTTATCGCTCCCGGAGTGAAATCGCCGCGGTCCCGGCAATCGAAAGTGACACCTGTTAATCGTCGGCGCACGCGCGGCATAATTTTTGTCGTCACATTAACGCTCTTTTTCAGTTAACGCGGTAGCGATAAAAAAAAGCGCGGTAAGTAGGCTCGAGATAGGCGCGCAGCAGGTGCACAGCGGGGAATAGTAGGTGAGTAGGTGAATCGGGCACTGTACTACGTAATTGCGCAACGAAAGTATAGTGGATAAATGTACTTGTTCCGAGAGAGTTACGCTCTTACGATGAGAGTTACATTCGCCGTGCGCGCGTTCGCGTCTTCGGTTACGCGTTCTGCATTACGTTGCACGGTCACGTGGAGCGCGCGGGCGCCACCTGGCGGCGAGTCGAGTGTGTGCCGTGCATCCCATGGTTGCTGCTTGCTATTTCACGCTCTTGGCGCTTATAGTGGATTAAGAAAAAAAAAATTATTGGTCTGTAAATACCAACTGAATTTTAATTAAACTGAGGGAAAATCTGGTTTTCGTAACTGGTTTAATTGTAATTATACAGTGCTGAGAATCCTGTTTGTTGTTTGGTATTTCACGCTCTTGGGGCTTATAGTGAATTACGAACATAAAAAAAAATCATTGGTCTGTAAATACCAACTGAATTTTAATTAAACTGAGGGAAAATCTGGTTTTCGTAACTGGTTTAATTGTAGTTATATAGTGCTGAGAATCCTGTTTGTTGGTTGGTATTTCATGCTCTTGGCGCTTATAGTGAATTTCGAAAAAAAAATATATATATATACATTGATCAGTGCCAATAGAATTTCAATTTAAACTGAGGGAAAATTCTGTTTTTGGTAATTGGTTTAATTGTAATTATAAACGAGAAAAAGACATGTTTTTTTACCATCATTTTCGCAACTAGTTGTCAGATATCGCAATTATGTTTTAAGGTTAGAAGTAACTAATTACTGGTAACCCAAACTAGATTTGGAAATGAATAAAAATTAAATTACCCAAACCAGATTTGAAAATGAATAAAAATTAAATTATCCAAATTTGATTTAAAAATGAATAAAAATTAAATTACCCAAACTAGATTTGAAAATAAATAAAAATTAAATTACCCAAATTAGATTTTAAAATGAATAAAAAATGAAATGAATAAAAAATGAATTGAATAAAAAATGAATTGAATAAAAAATGAATTGAATAAAAAATGAATTGAATAAAAAATGGATTGAATAAAAAATGAATTGAATAAAAAATGAATTGAATAAAAAATGAATTAAATAAAAAATGAATTGAATAAAAAATGGATTGAATAAAAAATGGATTGAATAGAAAATGAATTGAATCAAAAATTAATTGAATAAAAAATTTATAAATCAACCAGCTATAAAAATATTCCCCAGATTGGCGATTAATAAATATCCACTTCAACGTTGCCAGGACTATTTCAAGCTGTCTCCACGACCAGACCCTTCGCGAGTCTCTCCCTCGGACTTTTTCGCAAAATTCGCACGCACTCTCGCGCCTCTCCCGTGGCGCGCAATCAGGCGTCACTCCGAGCCGCGAGAGAGCGAGGAACAATCGTACGCGCGGGCGTGACTCGTTATCCCGCGGTGACATTTAAATAAAAATAATTCTTCCGCGCGCGCGCGCGCGTCCGATGGAAGCTCGGGTGACGATGAGGAGGTGGGAGCTTACGGAGTGTAACAGAGCCACCAGATTGCAGATTGCATCGTGCGGCTATTGTGAGCGCGGTGACCGGGCAGGATGTGAAAATGGAAAACGAGGCGTAGGAAAACGAGGCGCGGCGAGGGAGAGAGAAAGGAAAAAAAAAAAAAAAAAAAAAAAAAAAGTTCCCCGCGAAGACGAATAGGAGGAGGAAGATGCGGAGCGGGAGGAAAAAAATATGGGAAGTGCTCGCCGCACGAGCGATCGTGGGCCACCACCGGAGAGTGCGTGACTCGCCGCCCCGTCCCGTCCACGTCAAACCGCGTAGGCGCGCGCCAAGTCTTTTCTTCTGATTGCTTCTCTTACACGTCTCGTTGAATGCACTTCACGGAGGCGATTGCGGACGCTCTCCGTGCGCTCTTCGCGCGCACCGCGCGCGGCTCAATTCGCTATTCAGAGACAACACCGCTCACCGACCTTAATACATGTATTCATGACAGCCGCGCGCGCGGCGGGACGAATCGCAAAAATTGAAAATGAAAATTGCCACGTCCGCTCTCGCGGCTGGAGAAAAATTCATGCCGATAATTCAAATAATTATCTCGTCGGCCTATAAAAAAAATCATGTGGGTGATTTTTTTTTTGGATTCTCAAGTCGCATATTTTACCCAGAAAAAAGCACTGGTTGTAAAAAATGTTTACTTGATTTTTGGAAATCAAAAATTGGAAATGAAAATTGCCACGTCCGTTCGCGGCTGGAGAAAAATTCATGGCGATAATTCAAATAATTATCTCGTCGGCCTATAAAAAAAATCATGTGGGTGATTTTTTTTTTTGGATTCTCAAGTCGCATATTTTACCCCGAAAAAAACACTGGTTGTAAAACATTAGTACTTGATTTTTGGAAATCAAAAATTTGAAATGAAAATTGCCACGTCCGCTCGCGGCTGGAGAAAAATTCATGGCGATAGTTTGAATAATTGTCTCGTACTGGGTCTATAAAAAAAATCATCTTGGTGATTTTTTTTGGATTCTCCAATAGCATAAAAACTTTACCCCGAAAAAAACTGATTATAAAACATTTTTACTTGATTAAAAAAAAAAAGAAAAAAAAATCTGTTTTGTATGTCAGAAATCATAGATTCGACTGTCGCGAGAAAAATTACAAAATCTTAACCTGCATGCATTTTTTACATCATTATTATTATTATTATTACTATAACACTTAAAAAGGGTAAAAAAATCAATAATAATAATAAAAACAATAACAATAACAATAACAATAATAATAACAATAAAAATTACAAAATCTACAAAATAAAAAGTTACAAAATCTTAACCTGTCTGAATTTTTTACATCATTCATTATTATTATTATTATTGTTATTACTATAAGACGTAAGAAATGTAAAAAAAAATCAATAATAATAATAATAATAAAAAGACGTAAAAGAAACGAAAAAATCATTATAATGAAGTTGTACTTTTTTATCATAAAAAAAATGATCAAATCAAAGCGAGAATTGCTTCGCCATCGACAATCGTAGATTACGATTTCGCGCAGTCATACTCGCCGAGCCTATATTTTCTCATTGCTTTCATAATTCCAGTCCGATGTCTTAATAAAACTGTACATTTAATTGATAATTATTAGACGAAAATTGCCGGGGAGATTAATCAGTACGCGCGTATGATATTAGGCGTTCGTCAGCGTGTAATTTACCGTTTAAGCGGCGGAGGTAAGAGACGGTGAGAGAGAAAATGAATGGGCGAAAGAAGGGCACGAAGAAATATGAGGAGGGACTTTAAACAGTGAAGTAACGGGACTCCGCGCGCGGTCGCCACCGCGCCGAGAATTATATATCTGTAGCCGCGGGTTGTCCAGAAACGCCGAGATTAATGCGGACCGGTGAGACGCCCGCGTGTGGGCGGTTTAAGGCCTCGGCTATAAAAAGAATTAAAATATACTCGGGCGTAAAATAAATTTTAAAGAGCGCCCCGACTATTTCGGCCGAAAGAAAAAAAACATTTTTAATATATATTTTTTTCATCTCCAAACTTTCATGCAAAATCCGTGCACTATTTTTTTCAATTTATCAACCATTTTTTTTTAGAATCATCAAAAAATAATTTCTAAAAATAAAAAAATTCAGTCATTTCTTTTTAATTTTTCTATTATTTTTTTAATTCACCTTTTTTCAGTTTTTTTTAGTCATTTTTTTTATTCTCCTTTTTTTCAGTCTTTTTTAATCATTTTTTTTAATTCTCCTTTTTTTCAGTCTTTTTTAATCATTTTTTTAATTCTCCTTTTTTCAGTCTTTTTAATCATTTTCTTTTAATTCTCCTTTTTTCAGACTTTTTTAATCATTTTTTTTTAATTCTCCTTTTTCAGACTTTTTTAATCATTTTTTCAGTCTTTCAACCATTTTTAAATTCTCCTTTTTTCAGTCTTTTTTAAGAATTTTTGATTCTCCTTTTTTCAGTATTTTAAAAATCATTTTTCAATTCTCCTTTTTTCAGTATTTTTTAATAATATTTAATTCTCCTTTTTTCAGTTTTTTTTAATCATTTTTATTTTCAGTCTTCTTTAACCATTTTGTTTTAATTCTCCTTTTTCAGACTTTTTAAGCACATTTTTCAAAGTCTCCTTTTTCCAACCTTTTTTATTTTCCATTCCTACATTTTTTTCTACTTCATCCGCGAACAAAGCGATTGCGCCTCGGCTCCTAGTACAGTGAACCACATTTAATGCCAGTGTTTACCTGCCGTTTATACCGGAGCGCACACGGCACGAGTGTCCCGGGCGAGGCGGTGATTATCGTCGCGCTGTCGGAGTGGCGGCGAGCAGCAGCAGCGGCGGTGGTGGTGTCACGCGTTACAGCAGCACTAATTGCCGCTGCGCGCCGTTCCGCGGTAGGAAACGGAAGCGTGGGCTCTTCTGCCGCGTCGTCTCCGTGTCGTCGTTGCGGCCCGAGAGACACCAAGCGGACCTGCCTGACGCGCTCGACGCGCGGGACGTTTGTGTCGATCCGTGCGGATGGATATTGCAGGTAAGTATAAATCCATCTATATATCTATATATATACATATATATACAAATATATATATATTTATACACATAGAGGCGCGAGAGTAGCTGCCGGCCTTGATCCTTGGCGCTGCAGTCGCCCACAGACTCCGCGCATGTATTTATATTACATACACATATATATGTATATAAATGTGCCGGCTGACTGTGGTGTATAAACGACGCACGAGTATTCGGACTCTGGCAGCACTCGACGAGCGCTGCGGCCTCTCGTACTTTCACTAATGTGTACATATCCACCACTCGGTTCGCCCCACCACAAATCCGCCTGGCCTGTGAGCCTCACACGTGGACACCACAAACGCCACGCACTATGTGCTGCCCAACCGCTTTGCTGTACACGTCGCGCTTCACCAACACACGGGCCACACGGTTTTTCTTATATACTTGGGAGTCTATTTACCGTCCCTCGAACCTGCGCACACGCTTAACTAAGCCTAACTCGCTTCTAATGTGGTGCTCAACCGGATTTCCGTTCATGCTTCTTTTTTTTTTTCTTTTTTTGGTTGATGGTTTTTGTGGTGCGATTTTGTGGTGGTTGGCGATTTTTGGGTAGTTTGGAGTGAGGATTTTTTTTGCGTCGGGTTCAATAAGAAACGATTGGGTTTTTATTTATTATTTTTTTGTGTATCCACTTTTTTCCTCTGATTTGTGGTGGGATTTTGTGCTGCTGATGCTGGGGGTTGGCGATTTTTAGTTATTTCGGGGTGAGGATTTTTTTTGTGTTGAGGTTAATGAGAAACGATTGAGTTAAATTTTTATTTTTATTTTTTCGTGCATCTCCTTTTTTGACACTTGTTTGTGGTGGAATTTCGTGCTGCTGATGCTGGGGTTTGGCCATTTTTATTTATTTTGGGTGAACATTTTTTTGTGTTGAGGTTAATGAGAACCAATTGGTTTAAGTTTTGTTCTTTTTTCTTTTTAATTTTTCCGTGCATCCACTTTTTTGACACTAGTTTGTGGTGGGATTTTGTGCTGTTGATGCTGGAGATTGACGACTTGAATATATTTCGGGTAAAGATTTTTTTGCGTTGGTGTTAATGAGAAATTATGGAGTTGGGTTTTTTTTGCTGTTTTTTAAGGAGGGGGGGAGGGGGAATATTTGACAGTTTTGATGATTACACGGCTGTTGTGGTGCCTCGCGAATTATCCTCGGGTATGCAGAATATAATTCTTTATTAGAAAGTTCTTCTTTTTTGACGTTACGCAAGACACTGAATAATGACTTCTCGCACGTAGATGCAATGGACGTATGTGAGGTACAGTGAGAGGATTTATAATCGAGGAAGAATATAATGTTTCGAAGATTTGCGGGGTTTGTTCTCTGTCAATAATCACGCATGGGGCGTTCCACGCCAAATCAATTAATTTTCCTTTGACGTCATTTAAAAAAAATATATATTTTCGATCGCAAAATGACGGAGTAAAAATCATCACTGACTACGAAAAAATATTGACATCCGCAAATTTTTTTTTTTTTTCTTTTTCAATTATTTCCATCATGAGAATTGAGACATAAATGTAGAAAGATTGAAGTAAAAAAAACGTCTGGGAAAAAAGTCTCTCGACCTGACGCGGAATTCCCCGTACACTGCGAGCTGCAACTTTGTGCCTGCTGCCTCTTCTTCTTCGCTGCATCTCAGCTACTGATTGTCGATAATAAATACTCTAATCTCCCTAAGCATCTCCTTTCTTTCACTCTAACGAGCCGCGTAATGCTGCGTGAAGAGAAAAATCGAAATACGCATCGATCGTACGCCCGACGGAATGTGGTAACTCTTGGCTGGCTCTGGAGTTCATACACGATCAAATATCAAACGCAATTAGCAATAAAAATAAAATACGATATTTCATACGACGAATTATAGAAAATAAAATTATTCGATTTTACATGAAACATCCTATACAAGATAATTTTCACCCGTCCCTCGGGATAATAACACGTACACCAAAAAATAATAAAAAAATTAAGAAATAAGAAAAACATTTTCAGGAAAAAGTCGCTAAATTTGACATGGAACGCCCCGTACACGATAATTCTTACCTTTCCTCGAGATAATAAATAACCCGCAAATAACAAAAATATAAAGAAATAGGAAAAACATTTTCAGGAAAAAAGTCCGTCGATTTGACATGGAACGCCCCATACATGATAATTCTTACTCGTCCCTCGAGGTAATAAATAACCCACACAGCAAATAACAAAAATGTACAGAAATAGGGAAAACATTTTTAATAAAAAAGTCCCTCGATTTGACATGGAATGCCCCATATACGATAATTCTTACCCGTCCCTCGGGATACCCAATAACACGCACAGCAAACAACAGAAACATAAAGAAATATGAAAACCATTTACAGAAAAAAGTCGCCCGACTTGACACGAAACGTCCCGTACACTGCACAATCGAGGCTTCGTGTCTGCTTCGTTTTTCTCCGCTGCATCCCATCCACTGATTGTCGATAATAAATACCTTAATCGTTCTAAGCATCTTCTTTCTCTCGCTCTAACGACTGCCGGAGTGCAGTTCATGAATAGTTGTTAAAAAAAAAAAAAAAACCCACACACAAAAAAAGCAGCGACAAAAAAATGCATCGATCGTACGCCTGGAAGGATGTAATAATTCTTGGCCTGTCTCCCGCGCGCCAATATGCACGCACACACCGCGCGGTATTATGCATTATCGCTGCCGGCCGGGCCGCGGTCACGGGGCCTCTCGGAAGTTGAGAACCCCCGTTTCCATTTGTAGGTTACACGCGCAGCGCGCCGCGAGTTTCACTTTTTCGACGCTCGAGAACGCCATACGCCGAGAGAGCAGCGTCGGGAGACACCGAGCCGAGCCCCGAGTATATGGGATGCAGAGAGGTGTACGAGCCGCGCAGTCGGCGGCGGCCCGGCCAGAGCTGACGAAGTCTGGGCCTGGGCACGGCCCCGCAGCCTCGAGCCCGGCCGACCTGGAGCCCGCCGCTTGGAACGGAAAAATAGCCACCCACGATTTTTTTTTTATCGCACGTGTAAATGGATTTTATTGATCACCTTTTTGTGTCTCGCGATAGGTGAAATGACGAAGATTTGTTTTGTGGAGGCGAAGAATGATTTTGGCTTATAGTATTGTTATTATTGAAATGTTGGTTTTAGTGGAATTATTTTATTGTGATGAAATTATGAATTTTTTATTCCTTATAGAATTTTTTTGGCACCTTTGTATAAATATTGTATTAAAAATAAAATTTGCTGACGTTAATTAACGGCTGGCATTTTAATACGCAGGAAAATGTACATAAAAAAAATATCGAAGGTTTATTTTGTGGAGGCGAAGAATAGTTTTGGCTTATAATATTATTATTATTGAAATGTTGGTTTTAGTGGAATTGTTTTATTGTGATGAAATAATTAATTTTTTATTCTTTAAAGAATTTTTTTGGTAGCCTTTGTATAAAAATTGTATTAAAAATACAATTTTCTAACATTAATTAACGGCTGGCATTTTATTACGCAGGAAAATGTTGTACATTAAAAAAATATATGGAAGGTTTATTTTGGGGAGGCGAAGAATAATTTTTGCGTATAATATTATTATTATTAAAATGTGATTTTAGTGAAATTATTTTATTGTTATGGAATCGTGAATTTTTTATTCTTTAAAGATTTTTTGGCACTTTTGTATAAAAATAGTATTAAAAAAAAAAATTCTGACGTTAATTAACGGCTGGCATTTTATTACGCAGGAAAATGTTGTACGTAAAAAAAAATGCGAGGCAAAAAATATGTCCGATTATTCAGTATTATGTCGATAATTTTTGTTTTCAGCGTCGGTAGATGTTTTACAAGCGGTGCAACGAAGCCGGCGCTAGAACTGCCGCTACCACTCCGAGTTATCTATGAATAACGTGGTAACGCTACGGTGCTCCGTTGAAAAAAAAAATAAAAGAAAAAAAAACGAGCGGTGGAAAGACAGGGCGAGACTCCCGTGTGCGGCGGAGAGAAAAATCCGTCCGAGTAAAAGTCGTAAATCAGTCGCAGGCTGTGACCAGGCCGGCTGGTTCCTTGCTCGACTCCGCTGCACCTATGTGTGCATTGTACACGCTGCGTCGAGCCTTGCTCGACACACGAACACGCGTTCACTCTATATCGAGTCGAAGCACGTGGTGCACAGGCAGCTCGACAGTCGTACATACTAAACTGGTTGTTACAGATACTTAACGTTGCCTATTTGAGTGTCTAATGACACAGGTAAAAATTATCTTAAAAAATCGTTACTGCAAAAATAAAAAATAAATAAAAAATTATCCAAAAATTTAAACATGACAAAAATGCAAAAATTTAGTTACCGAATCGAAGTCTGACCCAAAAAGAAATTTCTACTCCTGTATAAATACGCGCAGCGAGGGGCGAAAATTTCGAAAATAAAAAAATTATCCAAAAATAAAAAAAATGACAAAAACGCGAAAATTTCGTTACCGAATCGAAGTCTGACGAAAAAAGAATTTTCTACTCCCGTAAAAATCCACGCAGCGAGGATCGAAAATTCGACTAGTAGTAACAGTCGTTTATAGTCAGACGCGAAATAAATCAGCAATTTCGCTGCTAAACTTTGAAATATTTTTTGCGAAGGTAGAAAATATGATTTTTTTGTATTTTTAACATATTTTGGAGGGTTAAATGTTTACTCATTTCCAGCGGTATTTTTACTGTCGCGCGTTTAGAAATTTGTGCGTGGTCAGTGAAGACGAAGACCCTTTTGGCTGTGACGAGCGACGTCCGTGGTTTCGTTTCTCCACGTACGGCCGAATAGGACGAGACGCTTATGGCGCTGCACGTAGCGAAAACGTCGAAACGCCGATGATATTATGTTCGGTGAAACTCCGAGCGCGACGAGAGAGGCGGCTCGTACGAGTCTGGAATACCCGAGGAGGCGGCGCGCGCGACTTTCGTTTTTGAAAGAGAGGCCCGGGGGGTGCGAGCCGCGCGCTCGTCCAGTGTCCGATTCGGCTTTTAGACCCGAATCCACAACGTCGTTCGGTACCTCGGGTGGACCCCCCGAGGCGAGTATTATAATTAGACACCGGGACGAGCATTTCGCCCGACGCCACCGAGGAGCCCGGCAAGGAATTTTATCTGAAAAATGCAGCCTGATAAGCGGCCAGATAACCGAAATGAGGTAACTGAAATTGCCGGAGAATAATATTTATTTTCGTCATTTATTTATTTACGTTTTTACAAATTAATTTTATTCTTCACTCGTAAAAAAGTAAACAAAAAATTAAATACATTTTTAATCCAAATTTAATTAAATACATTTTTTATTAAAATTTAATTAAATATTTTTATTCAAATTTAATTAAATAAATCTTTAATTAAAATGTAATAAAAAATGAAAACCCGAGAATTAAAAATTATCATCGTGTTTTTTATCGTTGCTTTGTCAAAAGTGAAAAAAATTACGTGACTTAAAATATATAATTTAAAAAAAAATTGTAAGAATAATAATAATCAGAATAATTCATAAAAATGGAAAACGAAGACGTGGAATATTTCCGGCCGCGATAACTTTTGCTTCCTTCGGCGCGCCGTAACCGTTTACAGCACGGAGCGGACACCATGAATCAGCGACTCTTCCTTCTCGCGCTTGGCCGATCAAAGTCCGCCGTAACCACTTGCCGAGAGCGCCGCTCGAGCCGCGCTGAAAGTGAATCTGCGCGCGCGATCCGGGACGCCGACATTCTATATACCGCGGCGCGGTATTATATAGCATTGCGTGTCAGTGTGACACGCCGCGACGCACGTATCGAGACCCACTGGCACAGATAATATAGTTCGTTATAACTATCCGATCGATCGACGACGCGGGGAACAGGGCAAGGTGGTGTCGCGACCAGTTTAATCGCGGCTCCCGCTGACAGATCGAGAGGCGACTTTTCGTCGATACTAATTCGCCTCGGGGGGATTTTCCAACGGGGAAACCACAATAAACATCGCGAATCCGCGAATTAATATTTCTGCGCTTTAAATTAAACACGGAAAAAGAAGAAAAAAAAATCAGAAAAATCGCTTTTGTAACTTTCGAGATAGTCATGATCGGTAGAGTCACTTTTGAGGTAGAGTCATTTCCGGTAGAGTCAGTTTTAAGGTAGAGTCATTTCCGGTAGAGTCACTTTTAAGGTAGAGTCATTTGCGGTAGAGTTAATTTTAAGGTAGAGTCATTTGCGGTAGAGTCACTTTTAAGGTAGAGTTATTTCCGGTAGAGTCATTTTTAAGGTCGAGGCAAATTCTCATCGATATTAATTCGCTTCGGATTTACCAACGGGGAACTATACAATAAATATCGCGAATCTACAAATTAATATTCCTGTGCTTAAAATTAAAAACGGAATAAAAATGTACGAAAAATCGTTTTCGATTTGCAATTGCAATTGTTTTTATTACAGTAATATTTATCAGTCATATTTTTTGTTATATAATTAGGGCGATAATTTAATTTCTTTAATACATTTTTTTTATGTTAAATAAAAAAATATATGGAATTTAATTTTTCCTGTATACTGTAATTTTCTTTTATTTTTTATTTTTTGTATAGCTATGAAAATAGTCGAACGTACCGATAGTTAACAATCGTCACTCGCGTTTGCCAGGATTGCCGCGATGTCTCTGGTATACAATGAAGACAACCTGCGGTTCGCTCGCAAAGTGGAGAATCAGCCTCGGGCAAATTCGTGCGTGCCACCATCGACGATCCGCGGTGCGAGAGTCCAAATTCCATCGAGGAGAGCGACAGTGATGAGGCCCGCCAACGGCCACCCAACGATTTTACATAGTAATGGCATATGGCATAAACCGCTGGAACTCGTCGCATTTAAATAAAATCCACGAGGATGATGGTTGGAGCTCCTATCGTGCCGGCATCTTTCTGGCATTTGTTTCCTTATCAGAAAAGCCAACGGCGAATTACAGCCCATATGCCTCGCGCTGATGTATGTTCTGGGGTCACGCGGAGTCCTGGGAAACTCGTAAACTCGTCTCTGCGTACGTGGAAAATCAACAGCCTCGCTTATTACGCGACGATGACAATTTATCGATAATTTATTTATCGGCGAATTTTTTTCAGAATTTTTTTTTCTGATCCAGCGTAATTTTCGAAAAATTTCTATTTCACTCCGTTAAACCCCAAAAAAATATCGCAAAAACCGGAATCTCGTCAACCGAAAATTCCTCACTCCAAAACCGGCGACAGACGGTTTCGGAGTGTTTCTAAAAATATTTACCGCACCCACCCGACGGGTTCATAAATAATTCATCGTAAAATCTTCGAGTCCGCCAAATTTTCGTCCAGCAACCAAAAATAAAAGTGTCAACAACAAACAAACGCTTACATAATCCCATTGTGTATTTCATTCACCTAAAAAAAATGAAATTAATTCCTTAGTCCACGAAAAAAAATTCCTCAATGCCAAAAGCGTCTCAATTCCGCCAAAAACAGCCAAACCCACTTTTACAATTTTTTCCCCCAAAAAAAAACCACAAAAAAAAATTCAGAGTAATTCATCGACATTCCCGGCAACGTGGCCTATTATTTCCACTTCCTAAACAGTCGCAGCACGTGCTGTGTCAACTAAAAAAAAAGTGAAAAAAAAAAAACAAAATTCGGGTGTCTCAATTCCGCCAACAGCAGCCAAAACCACTTTTACAATTTTTTCCCCAAAAAAAAACCAGAAAAAAAAATTCAAAATAATTCCTCAACATTCCCGGCAACGTGGCCTATTATTTCCACTTCCTAAACAGTCGCAGCACGTGGTGTATCAACTAAAAAAAAAAAAAGTAAAAAAAAAAATTCGGGTGTCCTGTTTGGTATGGAATGTCACGCGCGTGGCCGGAGAATCCGCGTGGCGTCTACGCTCCACCGTTACAACCCGTGCGGCCGCGGGTCGCCGCTGCTGATCCGGGCTCGTCGAAGGCCGCGTTTTTCGGAAAGCCGCGCGTAGCGCGCGCGCGAGAAATTCGTGCCCGTGCGTACCCGCACGTTTGGTGGCCGCTAATCGAGAGAGAAAGTTGTCCGTGCTCGGTTGCTCGTCGTCGTCTGCGCGCGGCCGCCGCGTTGGCTATGCAATACGTACCTTAACTACTGGCGGTCTCGACGCCGCCGCCGCCGCGAACTCTTCCAAGCATTAAGGACTCGGCGGTATACCCGAGGTCGTCATTGAATATACGCGCGGTTTTCCCTTTCGGATTCGAGAAACGTGACCAATGTTTCGTCCGCGTCTAACACGAAAGCCACACGGAGTGGGATATATCGGAGCGCGCGAGTTTCCACTCTGGCCCGAGTGAACGATAAATCAACCGGCGGCCGGTGTGTGTACGTTAATCGCGCGACAAAAAAAAGTGACAAAGATGACGACGACGGCGAGGCTATTGATTTGATTATTTATGGGCGACCGCGGCGCGGGCAACGTGGCGTTCGCGTTTCCACGCGACGCTAATCCATTCAATTTTCCGCTGATCCTCGTGACCCACGAGTCATCTATCAGGGGAGAGCGATAATTGTGTTCAACGTGTCTGAGACAAGTAACGCCGTCGGGGACTGTCGCGGGAGGACTGCGCAAAAAACTAGTAGAGACATTTCCGGTGGAGTCATTTCCGGTGAAGTCTTTTTCGGTAGAGTCACTTTCAAGATAATCATAATCGGTCACTTTTAAGGTAGAGTCATTGCCGGTAGAGTCACTGTTAAGGTAGAGTCATTGTCGGTAGAGTCACTTTTAAGGTAGAGTCATTGCCGGTAGAGTTACCATCACGGTAGAGTCATGGTCGATAGAGTCTCTTTTAAGGTAGAGTCATTTTCGGTAGAGTCACTATTAAGGTAGAGTCATTTTCGGTAGAGTCACTATCAAGGTAGAGTCATTTCCGGTAGAGTCGCTTTCAAGGTAGAGTCTTCACCGGTAGAGTCACTTTTGAGGTAGAGTCATTTCTGGTAGAGTTCGCTTTCAAGGCAGAGTCAATTTCCGGTCGAGTCGCCTCCAAGGCAGAGTCATTTCCGGAAGACCCTCGAGTCAACCCATTAAACCAACTCGTCGCGTTCAAACGACTCTACACCTCCCCCCGGGAATCTCGTCGCAAGCGGAATACAGCGCTCACGCCCTTTGTCAACCTCGCACACCGCAGGACAATCTTCTCGCGCGCGAACAAAGAGACGAAGATTCCGGGGAGAGATAACGCGAGAAAGAAAAAAAAAAGAACGGGCGCAGCGGCGGCGCGTTCGTGTTCCGCACACACGCGGTCTCGATACACATCTCGCGCGTCGCGAGGGAAGCACGTGGCGCGTCGTGGCGCGCACCGAGATTGGACAGAGAGTCAATCGCCGTCAGCGCGCGCGCGCGCGCGAACCGGTTGTACCCGCGAAATTATTTCTTTTTTTCTTCGCTTATTATTTTGTTCTTTTCAGTCGCTCGCTCGACGCTCGGCCGCGCGACGCGCACGGTTGGCGATGCGAGGGAGAGAAAGAGAGAAATAGAGATGTAGAGTCGGGTGGGGTGGAGGAGGGGGGAGTGACGGGGGCGAGATCGTTTCGCTCTCGCTCGCCCGAGGAGCCCGCATCCGTCCGCGCGATGCGGTTAGTAGGTTAGCCACTTTTCCTTTTGCCCGCGACGATGTTATCCAACTCGTGCGCTGGCGCGCGCGCGCGCGAACCCGTCGAGCGCGGCAAAAGTGAGTCGGTGAACGTGCGCGCGCCGACTGCGACGACGACGACGACGACGCGCTCGTTCGGTAACCGCGCGAGGAGTTGACACTCGCGCTGCGCGCACACAGCGCGCGCGCACGCGCGCTGTGTGTGCGAGAGAAGGAAGGCAGGCGCGCGCGCGCACCACTCACGCCCGCTAACTCGTCGATGAGAGAGGAGAAAATAAACCACGAAAGGCGTAATAACGGAATGAGCCTGACCCTGGCAATCGGCCTGCCGGACGGCCGGCCGTGTTATGTAGCGCGACACGCGCGAGGCACGCGGTTCATTTGCGACAAGGGAACACGCACGTGGTTTTTTTGGGGATTTTTTGAGGCAGCGGGTTGGCGGGGTGTTTGGGGTTTGAGGGGTGGGGAGGGAAATTGTCGGGTTGAATTTTCTTTTTAAGGGTCTTTTTTATTTTTTTTTTATTTTGGCAGGGTTTGAGGATTATTTGGAGCTCGGGAGGTGAAATGGGAAATTGTGGGGTGGACTGACTTTTTTAGGGTATTTTTGAACATTTATTTTGGACTATTTGGAATTCGGAGAAGAAGAAGAATTTGTTTGACTACGATTTTTTTAGGGACTTAAATTGTTTTGTCTTGTTATTTTGGGAGGGGTTTGAGGATTATTTGAGGTTCTGGAGGGAAGTGAAGAAGGAAATTCTTGGGCTGCATTTTTTAGGGGAATTACATTTTTTTAATTTATTTAATTTTTCACTAGGTCGTTGATTGACTTGTTGATCAGTAGCGAGAAATGAGCCGCGACCTTGCGCAAGCTGGCGATAGAGGCGTAAACAACATCGGGGACCCGAACGTCCCTTGGGTTTTGGACCACGAAGGTTTTTTTTCTGCCGAAAAAAAAAAAAACAACTTGGTTACAAGTTATGGGTGTCCCAAACACATGTGCCGATCGCCCAGACGTAAACAAGCGCTTGCCGATTTGGCCATGACTTACTAACGGAATGTCACTGACTATGCATGAAAGCGGTGAAGGTACCAACACGGATTTCTACTCCAATAACATAACCCTCCGGTTCTGGCTTGGGATAGACCTGGACAATTTTTCTGTCAAACCGAAATCTATAATCTATCATATAAATTTAAAAAAAATTAATTCGAGAAATTTGGACAAATTTGAAGGGCTGCTGATTTTTTTAACCCTCAGTCTCATTTTTCTTATTGGGAAAATTCATCCGAGAAATTTGGACAAATTTTAAGGGCTGCTGATTTTTTTAACCCTCAGCCTCATTTTTCTTCTTTGCAAAAATTGATGTGACGGAAATTCCATTTTTGGATTTGGAATTTTTTTTATAATAACTTAAGATTGTTGACCAGGATTTTTAGTTGAAGTAAAAAGAAAATACCTCGAGTACCTCGATCTGGAAAGAATTATTTGGTTGCCCCCCACCAACCACCGACCGAATCCCTTTCACCGGGTCCGAGATAAATCATAGAGTCTCGAACCGGACAAGAAACGGTCGGTTGACTAGGGCGAAAAATTCGCCTGTCCTGAGAATGAGCCCGGAATATACAGCGTTGATCCTATCGGATCCCAGCAGAAATCTGTGCGAATGGAGTTGCTCGGTTTGTCTGCTGGACTTTCGTCAACCCTATAAACATTTATTTTCCCGTCGTGTGTCAAAATGTGTGATTTATAATCATAACATTTTTGCCCAATTAAAATGTCAGTTAGCTCGATTGATGATTTAATAATTTATTAATTTATTATTTCTCGTCGAGTGTGAAAATATGAAATTTGTAATGATAACATTTTTGCCCAATTAAAATTTCAACTTCGCTCGATTGATTATTTTATTATTTATTTACTTATTATTTCTCGTCGAGTGTGAAAATGTGTGATGAGTAATGATAACATTTTCACCCAATAAAAATTTAAACATCACTAAATTGATTATTTTAATTATTAAATCGCGCGCGATTCACGCGAGTCGAGATTCCGAGATAACGACGAGAGGTCGCTCGATCCTTCGTTGTGGCAGTAAAAGCGCTTTCGTGTTCCTTCGTCGTCGTTATAGTTGTCGAGCTGACGTGAAGGGCCGGAAGTCGTGCGGTGCGCCCGGTCGTTGCTTTCCAAATACTTTCCAGCTTGAGTACGCGAGTCGCGTCAAGGCTTCGCCTCCAGCAACGTTGGACACTTTTTTTCAGTCTCTCAACGAACAAATCTCAAGCTGGAATAATTCATTTAAAAAAATGTCATCAAATTTGTAAAAAAAAAAATGTTTTTCTCCATTTTTTTTCTTTGATTTTTCCACGTCGTGTCCAACAACTTTTTTTTTATCGATATCTCGCAGTTCTTATATCTTATTTCTGAATTTTATGCCAAATCGAAAACAAATTTTTATTTTTTATTTGTAATTTTTTTTACCTACAGTTGTTTCGTATTATTTATTTTATTGAAATAAAATAAAAATCGAATTTCAAGTCCCCCGGTCCCTCAATACTTTTTTAATAATCCTCGTGACAGTTCACGAGACCCCAAACCAGATTTTTTTTTTCAGTTCACGAGACTACAGATCAGATTTATTTTTTCAGTTCACGAGACTCCAGATCAGATTTATTTTTTCAGTTCACGAGACTCCAGATCAGATTTATTTATGTTATTTTATTTATAAATAAAAATGTAATTTCATGTCCGCTGATCCCTCGTTACTTTTTTTTAATAATTCACGTGACGATTCACGAGACTCCAAATCAAATTTTTTGTTTCATCTTTTTTTTGTGCGAGTGAAAACGAAAACCGCGTTATAGGGGCTACACGTCGTGCACGTGTCATTCGCTGTGCGGAGAAACGAGCGGAGCGCGGCAAAGTGAGTCCGCGCCGCTCGCCTCGGCTGTGGCGTGCACAGCCGCGGCAAAGGCAATCTCACAGTGCGGCTTCGGCTAGCCGTGGAGTCGTTGCCGGTTCTACGGCCGAACCGACTGGATGGCTGGCTCACCGCGCACGATCCGTGACGATTCGTGACTCAGGATCTAGGCCGATTGTATAATGCCGAGAACGTTTCACTAAAATCGTTAAATAACAGCCTACTTTGCCCCGCGCTGGATTACCACGCGGCCTGCAGTTCGTCCTGCTCCGGCAACACTTTTTTTCACCCCCATTGTACATTCCCATTTTTTTCACCCCCATTTTTTTCACCCCCATTGTTTGTTTTTTCCGCTAACGAAAAAACAAACACAAAAAAAAACATTGATACGCCGACAATTTTTTTTAACACGTCTAACGTGCATTGCAGATGTTACAAAAATAGCTTTCGAGATTAAAATATTTTTGTGGACGATATCGAAAAAAATTAAATTGATATTTAATTTTTTTAAATTAATGTCACATTTAATTTCTTTAAACTAAATTGACTTTTATTTTTATTTTTTATTTAAATTGACATTTAATTTTTTAAACTGTAATTGACATTTAATTTTTTTATTCTAAATTGACATTTAATTTTTTAAATTTAAATTGACATTTAATTTTGTTAATTTGAATTGACATTTAATTTTTTAATTTAAATTGACATTTAATTTTTTAATTTAAATTGACATTTAATTTTTTAAATTCAAATTGACATTTAATTTTTGAAATTCAAATCGACATTTAATTTTTTAAATTTAAATTGACTTTTAATTTTTTTTATATGAAGAGTAAAAAAATGTATTCATTTTACTGTAATTTTTTAAATATCGTTTAATTATGAAAATACAAAAACCACTATATGAGATACTAATTGCAGCTAAAAATGTATCAGAGAAAAATCTCAATAAAAAGAAAATTAAAAGCGCGACTGAATTGCGTCAAAAATGATTTGCACAGCAAGCAAAAATAATTCCACCTACGTGCGTAAATCACGATCGCTAATTATTCGACGGAAAAGCGATATGAAAATTAATTAAGCACTATTGCACTACCAGGGACGCCGGTGGATCGGTATTCCTAATGTCACTTTTTCCAATTACTCGTCGCTCGCGCGCGCAAATGACCGGTACGACCGACATAAATCGGTGCCGCGCTGCGGCGGCGTGAAAGGGCCGCAAAAAGTGCGAAAACGTTGATGCATAATAAAGACAAAAGAAAAATGACGGCGAGGCGTCGGGGTCCCGTGTCAATCGCATTTTTCATCTCTCGCTCAGCCGCCGATCGGTCGAGTTACCCGCGTTGGGAAATTCTGCAATTACGCTCGTTGGCAATAAGTTTATGAGCGGCGCGCGTTGCGGCTGCCGCGATTTTTCACACTTTTTCCACCGCGGCCGCCGATGCATCACACGCGCGCCGCAAAATTGCTTATTACGACGATCGACGCACTCGTTGAAACTCCATGCAGATCGGGTTTTATGCCTCGTACGCGAATATTAACGATCGAGGCGGGCAATCAATTTTTTTTTTTTTTTTTTTTTTTTTGCGTCTCTGTTTATTTATCCCGTCCATTTGGCTCGAATAAAACGCGCGATTTAGCTCGATTGAAAAATCGTTTCGTCACCCTCGGGTTTTCTGGGTGAAAGTGAAAAAATGAGGTTTAGTGAGGTATTTTTCCTCGTCACGCTGATCGGAAACGATCGACGATGTGTGGGATGTGAGCTGTATGGGTGGCCCGAGATGCCGGGATTGAGGGATGCATCGTGTACATTGCCAACAAAAAGTACGATTTTTTTTTAGAATTTAGGATATTGGAGAAAAAAAATTAAAATAAAATGTACGATTAATAATTTAATAATTATTGATAATTATTGGCGGAATTAATTATTAATGACACGAGATAAATTATGAAATGTTCTGTTCGACGAATTATATTTTTTCGATATGTTTTTCTCTTCATGGGGATTTTATGGGGATTTAAAATAAATACGATGGTGCAGGACGAAAGTCGAAATTTTGAGGTAAAAAAATCGTGGTGTCGATTTTTGCATTTTTTCGACCGAGAGTTCAATCTCTGCCCGAGATGCTGGGAATTGAGGGATGCATTTTGTACATTGCCAACAAAAAATATGATTTTTTTTTTAGAATCTAGAATATTGGAGGAAAAAAATTAAAATAAAATGTACGATTAATAATTTAATAATTATTGATTATTAATGACGGAATTAATTATTAATTACATGAGATAAATTATGATATTTTCTGTACGTCGAATTATATTTTTTCCATATATTTTTCTCTTCATGGGGATATTTATCGAAATTAAAAGTAAATACCATGGTGCAGGCCCAAAGACGAAATTTTGAGGAAAAAAAATCGAGGTGTCGATTTTTTAATTTTTCGACCGAAAATTGAATCTCTGCATCTGAAACTTTTGGACGAGAATGTAGGTTGCACTCTGAATGAGCATCGCGGTGAATTTCCTCGGGAAGGATTCTCGTGACTCAATTGTCATCGCCGACTCCGCATTCACGGGTTTATCTGGCTGCGGTTGGCGTTTCGCTCCAGGCCATCCGACGGTTCCTGCTCGGCAGGAAGCATGACGAGCCCCCTGTGAATATCCCGGCTACCTTTCCTCCGGTTCTTGGGGATTCCGTCTCATCTGAGTCAAGATCGTTCTTCTCTTAGAAGAAATTAACAGAAAAAACCCAAATAAAACGAAACAATTTAACCAAAAAAAATGTAGTACTTTTATTATTCGTGAATGGAATTCGCAAAATTTGTACCCAAATTTGCATAGAACAAAAGATAAAAGTTTAATACATAAAATAAAATTCTCAACGACAAAAGTTTATCTAGAAAAAATTGTCAAAATATTTAATTTAAAAAAAATATAATAGGCGAATAATTTTTTTATAAAATTGGCAAAATATGCAATTAAACATTTTATACGCGAATAAATTTGAAAAGAAATTGGCAAAATATTTAATTAAAACATTTTTACACGCGAATAAATTTGAAAAAAAATGGTCAACATATTTTATTAAACATTTTTATACGTGAATAAATTTGAAAAATGTCAAAACATTTATTTACAAAAATTTGGATACGCGAATAAATCCGAAAAAAAATTAAGGCCACGAGTACGAGTCGTGCCTTCGATCAGCGGCGGGCAAATTGCTGTGATTCTTTTTTTTTTCGTCGTTCACAGTAGCCGATTGCACAACAGGCGGCCCGATGACGTTAAGAACCGCGAGAGGCTGGTCGCGGTGCCGGTGAGACCCGGCCTAATGCACGCGTCGGTCGCGAAGGGGATTTTGAAAGTAAGTACCCCATCAAGACAATGCCTCGCGAAAATAGGGCAGAGTAATTAAGCCGTTATATAATCAGAGACGCGGCGGTCTAGTGGCGGCGGCGACGGTGGAGGCAGCGAATTTGTGGACTCAAGTGCCTGGCGCTGGTCTAGCGCGGCTCGCGCGCTCCGTACGTTTCACCGACTCGCGACTGAATTTTACGCGAGCGTAAGTAACTAGGGTGGCACGGCTCGGGGTTATAGGTGGTGCCCACGAGTGTAAGCCACACTTATGTACGGGCCGTTCCGTATCAGATTCAGATTTTAATTGACTTCGTTAGGACGCGAATTAATTGAATTAATTCGCAACTATTTATATCTTTATTAAAAGATTTTTTTTTCTATTTATATCTTTATTAAAAGATATAAATCCGAGTAAAAAAAAAACATAAATCCATGACAACATAAATCCATTGTTTAAATTGCTAAAATTTAATTATTTAAATTTTTCCTTATAGGGATAAAATTATTTCTTATCGTTTAAATTATTAATATTTTTCCTTATCGGGAATTCGCAACTATTTATATCTATTAAAAGATATAAATCCGAGTTTAATAAAAAAAAAAAACATAAATCCGTGAAAACATAAATCCATTGTTTAAATTACTAAAATTAAATTATTTAAAGTTTTCCTTATAGGGATAAAATTATTTCTTATCGTTTAAATTATTACAATTTTCCCTTATCGGGAATTAAATTATTTTTTGCATAAAAAATAAAAACGACTGTTGAGTCCAATTTTTTTTCTAAGTCCGTGTTTGAATTAAAAATTTCCGACAACCTTTTTTTTCTTTTTTTTTTCAAGTCCGTGTTTGAATTACAAATTTCCGACTTCATTTTTCTTTTTTTTTTGCGTGAATAAAAAAGGACTATCGAATCCGGAGATCGTGACAACGTTAATTTTAAGACAAGAAAGACTTCACGGTTGTAACTCGAGCCACGATTTTTCTAGCGTCTATTATGTTTCGCTACTTGGGTTCACGTGGACGTAAATCCGGCCGCGGTCTTTGTTACACCTGTTATCAGCCTAAAAATCGTATTTACTCGGACGCCCGATGTTCAAGCCCGCCAAACGACTTTAATTCCGACAAATACTTTTTCCTCGCGTCGTTTAATCCCGCATTAATTCGTGCCCGCCCTGTTTTCACATTTTTTTAATCAACAAATGCGATCTCGCGCTTATTAGTCCAGGTAACCGGCGAAAAAAAAAAATCTCTTCGTAATTACGACTCCTGAGTGGCGCAACAAAATTACAAAAACGAAATAAAGAGCGCAATAAAAAATAGCTGAAAAATAAAAATATCAAAGCAATCTCGGGTTCTTCCTGGGCCCTAAAATGTATGGACGTTTCATACCGAAGCCTTTTAACTCGTAATAAAAAAAATAAAAAATTGATATGAAAAACAAAAAATAATAATAACACAAAAGAACTTGAGGTTTTTCGCAGGCCCTAAAATTTACAGACGTCTCATCTCGACGCCTTTCAGCTACCAATAAAAAAAATATATTCAAAAAAACAAAGTATTAAAGAAATAAATATAAAATAATCTAAGGTTTCCGTAGACCCTAAAATTGACAGACGTCTCAACTCGACTCCTTTTAGCTACCAATAAAAAAGAAATAAAAAAATTAAATAATTATGAACAAAAATTATTAAAAAAAAATTAATTCATTAATTAATTATTATTTTATTATTGAAAAAAATGAAGTACTTAAGAAAAAACATTATTTGAGATTGTACGCAGATCCCTAAATTCACTATCCACGTTTACGTCGCTCGGCTCATAAGGCAACTTCGTAAATAAACAACACGCAGTCGTTTGGCAGTGACGCCTTATACACTCAACACGTTATGGCATATCTAATCGGGCAATCGCCCTTTTCTTTTTTTTTTTCTTTTTTCTTTTTTGCCTCCCGTCCCCCCCGAACGTTCTCGCCGGGCTCTCGGGGCGCGCGCGCGCGACAAACTAGCGAATTCCTTTCCCCACTCGAAAGTGGCTGAACGGTAGCCGGCATCCACCTCGATAACCGATCAAGCCCGACCGTCGCAGCGCGGCCCAGCAGTGCCAACGACTAAGAAATCTATTACGCCATCGTCTGTTTACACTGGAAGTCAAGCGCTGGCCCCAAAGGGAGTGGGGGACGAGCGCTACGCCGAGACCTGAACGGCTACCAGCACCGACTGCGACGGCGACGGACCTGCATTTTTTTTTTTTTTTTTTTTTTTTTTTTTTTTTTTTTTTTTTTGACGATCCTACCGGTATCGAGTCCTCTACCTACATCGACGAACTGCAGCTCGTCGGACGAAATCGCTACCGACGCTCATAGATGCAAAAAAAATAAATTCATGAATACTATTGCGATTAAAAAAAAATAAAAAATGAATTCGTGCCGTACGGGCGAAAATACGACGAAATAAAGAGTTAATTTTTTTTTTTACGTTACAAGTGTTTTCGCACTTTTTTCGCAATTTCGTCGCTTCACTGAAATCGAGGTTACTTTTTTTTTAGGTCGATCGAACCTGGATTTTCTGCCTTCGTTCGAGAGAAAATTAAATAACGAAGAGTATGTCGCAAGGTGGATCGCGTTATATTGATTTCTAAATTTTTCACAGAATTTTAAAGCGGACCCCTAAAAAATCGCAAATTTGTCCATACATACCCCTTGTGTTTTTTGCGAATTTTTTTTTTTCGATTTCGTAAAGTTTGAAAACTCTATCTGACGGCAAATTTTCCGCAGATTCCAAAAAGCAGCGTTTTTTGTCCGAAAAATGGAAAATTCGACGAGAAAAACGTGAAAAATGTATTTTTTTTTGTCTCTGCAAATATAATAATTTTACGCGCTGGTTTTTTTGAAGAGGGAAAAAAAATTCGTCGTTCTGAAAAGAACATCGAATTATTTCACTTTTGTAAACATTGCAGAATTGAATAAAATTAGTTAGTTGTCCAGAGAGACGTAAAAAAAAAGTACTGTCGAGGCTCAACTGCGAGGACTACCACAATTTTTTCCCGAGTGTTGTAATACAAACGCAGGAGCACAACAACAGACGTAAATGGACTTCCAGGCTGACGAGATTCTTCTCGCGGTTGCCGCTCCGCGTCCAGCAGCCGAGCGCTGCCCGGTAATCGAATCGCTTGCCCTTTCGCTCGGCCACTCATTTCCGCCCGTCAAACTCAGATCTCTACCAGGCCAATGTTTTTTTTTTTTTTTTTTTTTTTCATGTATCTTGGGAATCAAAAATTAAACGATAAATTCAGTAATAATAAAAAGTCACAATAACTATTTAATATTAATGAATTTATTTTTGTTTTGTTATTTGAATTTTTTTTTTAATTGCAAAAAATTAGAATAAAATGCATTATTTTTTGTTTTATTTATTACGCCGGATGCAAAAAGTTGAATCACCTTTCCAGCTTCACCTTCAGATCCCGTGAATCACGCTGTGCCGGATTTTTTCCCGAGCTCGAAATTACCCGGCCGATATTTAATACCTACATCCAACCGACAATTATTTAACAGCATCGGGCACTCGTTATCCATATACAGATACGTAATACTTGTCATTATTATTGAACTCCAATTTTTTATTTCTTCATATTTTTTTATTTTAAAGGGAAACAAATTTGTTGTATCGAACATTCCTTTGTATTCAACACATTTTTTGTATTCAGCATATTTTTTTGTATTCAACATATTTTTGTATCCAACATATTTTTTGTATTCTCCATATTTTTTGTGTCCAACATTTTCAATTTTTTATTACTTCGCAATTTCTTTATAAATTGGAGAGAAACCATTTTTTTTATATCCAACATTTTCAATTTTTTATTACTTCGCAATTTCTTCATAAATTGGAGAGAAACCATTTTTTTTTGTATCCAACATTTTCAATTTTTTATTACTTCGCAATTTCTTTCGAAATTAGAGAGAAACCATTTTTTTGTATCCAACATTTTCAATTTTTTATTTCCTCCCAATTTCTTTCGAAATTAGAGAGAAGCCATTTTTTTGTATCCAAAATTTCTTCCAAATACCCCAAATTCAAAAAAGCTGAGTCATTCCCACAGCTTCGCCTTATATTCAAATCCCACGAATCACGCTGCACCGGATTTTTTTCCTCTCAAAATTACCCGGCACAATATCAGATCGATAAATATTTAACAGCATCGAGCACTTGTTACATAGTCGAAACGGCGGAAAAAAAAAAAAATTGTTCAGCTCGGAGCAAAACTGGCGTCTCCGGTCGCGCAGAGTCGGCGATGACGCTCCGCTCGGCGCGAGGATGGTTGGTTGCCACTCGACGTAGCGGCGGCGGAGTCGGCCCGACGTCGGCCGCTCGCGCTGTGCCACTTTCACTTGGTTACATAACCGACCGCGCGCGCGCGCGCGCTCGCGCTCGAGTCAACTCACAGACGCGAGGGAAACTGGGTAAATGGGAGAACCACAATCTACGCTAACCAACACCGACGCGAGAAGAAATACGAACGAAACGCGCGCGGCCGCTACGTCCATCCATCTGCGTAGACTCGGCGAGTGTCTGGCGAGGAGAAAAAAGAAAGATTACTTTTTTTCCACTCGCACCCGACTAAATCTGCGGCACGGCGCGCAGCCTCCCCGTCGCTGCTGCTCGAAAATCCTGCTGTTTTTCGCTTGGCAATTTTTTCACTGTTGGGCGTGAAATTTGTGACGCCTGGAACGCAAATTTTGGTCCTGGATTTTTCTCATATTTTTCGCTGCTGCTCGAAAATCCTGCTGTTTTTTTTACTTGACAAGTTTTTCACTGTTGAGCGTGAAATTTGTGACGCCTGGAACGCAAATTTTGATCCTGTATTTTTCTGACGTTTTTTGGGTTCAGGGAAAAAAAAATTAATTGCCTGAAATATGCGAGACATTTTTTGGGGGAATAAAAAGAAGATTTAAAAAATTGTGTTTAGATTTCTTGTTGGGACTATTTTTTGTCGTTTTTTGTACAAAAAGAAAATGTTAATTTGTATTTCAGCTGATGGGGATTCGAATTTTTTTAAAATGAGTGTAGAAGAGAAGAAGGGAATGAAATAATTTTATTCGACATCAATTTTTTGTTTTGGATTGATCTTTATCGGATACAAAAAAATGGAAAAAGTTAGTGTAGAATTGAAAAGGAAAATAAAATAATTGTGGTCGATATCATCAAATTTATCGTTTAGCTGAATTTTTTTCGGACAAAAAAAATTGATGAAATTAGTGAAGAATTGAGAAGGAAAATAAAATAATTGTATGCGATATAAAAATTCTTGTTTCTGGATTTTTGTCTCGCTTTTTTGAAACAGAAATTTTGTTTTGGCACAGATTTTTTTGGCAATTTATTTTTTTTGTGATAAAAAATAGTGTTTGCTTCTTCGTGAAGACTTTTTAAAGACTGAGGGCCAGACGATGCATCGAGAATTGGAAAAGAAGTCCCCCCCACCCCCGCGATGTACCATCGCGTTGTAGCTGGATGCGACGACCCAAATATGAAGTAGTGAAAGTGGCACGCTGGTCAGGCATCGGCAGACGCCTTTGCCGCCGTACACGATCATCCGCCGCACACTTTTGCGCCTATTCGCCTCCTGCACGTTACGACTTCGGGTCTCCACCACGTGGATGGCAACCGAACGCTGCGGGCTCCGACGGCTATGTAAAATTTACATTTATTTTCCCTCGTCCAACGTACGCAGCGTAATTTATTTCCCAAAAAAATAAGTGGAATTTACTCACAATGCAAATAAAAAAGTCAGAAAAATTAAATAAGTCGATACTTGAGAAAAAACAAATTTACTACGTTTTTTTATTTTTAAGTGATATTTAAATTTATTTTCTTTCGTCCAACTTAGACAGCATAATTTATTTGCCAAACAAATAAGCGAAATTTAGTCACAATGCAAATAAAAAAAATCGCAAAAATGAAATAAATTGATATTTTAAAAAATCATAATTTATTTGCCAAACAAATAAGTGAAATTTAGTCATAATGCAAATTTAAAAAAAACGCAAAAATGACATAAATTCATATTTAAAAAAATCAAGTTTACCACGTTTTTTTATTTTCGCTATATCTACATTTATTTATACGTCGATTGCCCAACTTGTTTAATCAATTTCCAACGCCGAATCCCCTGAACATCGCGACGGGAAAGCGAAGAGAAGTCTTTGGCTAGTTAATTGGCAACCGTATAAAAGGAATACTTATCAGTGCGAAAGTTCCTTGTTGCCGTATCGATGTCGGTTTCGAGTTTGCGCTTTTGCTGCTTTTGCGAACAATTGCAAATTCCAATTACACTCCTTTCAAGGTTCTTCATTTAATTTATGAATTTATTTACAAAATTAATTTTCTTAAATAATACTGAATTAAAAAAAAATTTCATCATGATCTCAAAATATTCCGCAAAGATTTTCCAAGCCGAGAATTCCTCATATCCCGATATTCCCGAATCCAACGTGTGGTCGACGTGTCATTCACGATATTCCGAGAATATCGCGAAAGTGGGAAATACATTTAATGTGTCAGCGGCGCGGAGCATCCGTTGCGCCTCGGACAGTGGAAGGATACGCGTGATTTGTCAAATTGATTTCACGCACAATCGCGATCGACGAATTAATGGATTTTTCGTGTAAATAAATGGAAAAGCACTTTTAGTGTTTTTAAAAATAATTGTTTTTTATCTCGACCAATTATTTTCTATATATAAAAATCGTTGCAATGTTGCAATAATCGTGAATGGTTTGGAGCAAATATTTCCGTCTTATCATTATTATTATTATTATTTTTATTTTTATTTTTTTTTTTATTAATCCTGCGTTGGAAGTGACTGCACTAAAAAAAAGAAAAATGTGTACCGACAAAAAAGCACTTTTAGTGTTTTTAAAAATAATTTCTTTTTATCGCGACCAATTATTTTCTATATATAAAAATCGTCGCAATATTGCAATAATCGTGAATGGTTTGGAGCAAATATTTCCGATTTATTATTACTATTATTATTTTTATTTTTATTATTCCTGCACTGGCAGTGGCTGCACTAAAAAAAAAAAAGAAAAATGTATACCGACAAAAATATTTCATGCAAATAAACGGGACCCGCGTGTAATTTATTCGTGTCCATAAATTCCTCGCTGCGGCGAAAAGTGAAAAATACGTACGTGAGAAAAACCGCCACAGGAAATGCTAGTTCTTTTTAGTGCAGCGCGTGACCCACATTCGCGATCACATATAGACTCGGCCGGTCGTATCCGTACATGTGTGATATTCCTCGTGATCTGTCGTACGCGGCCGCGACGAGATCTCGGGGTTTTCGTTGGAGAGCCGAAGAAAGAGAAAGAGGGGAACGCGGAGAGGGAGTGAAATGTGACGCGCGAGCGAGACGGCGCGAGTATCCGGAACTGAAGTACTTTTATGGGGAGTAGGTCGAAGGACAGGAAAGTGAATTACGGTTATTATGCCCGGTGTACGAGAGCCCCGCGACTGCGGAGCCGCGAGTGATGGATGTAGAAAGGGCTGCTGCTCTGTTTGCAATATGCCACATAGACTCTCCATATCCGGGTACCAACAATTTTTTTTTAATAAAAAAACGAAAATAATCTAGTTTTTTTTTCGTGAAAACTGTCGCGTTTAGAAAAAAATGATGGCGAATTCATTGTGTATGGCAAAAATACATCGAAAAAACGAATTAAAAAAATATAAATAAAATAAATGTTTTTGCACGATTTTACGAAATTTCGTCACGTCACTAAAAATAGAAAAAATTAATTCTAATAATGGGAAAAATGGTATTAAATAGAACGGATATTATTTCGGAATTTCAAGCATTTTCATGTGATTAAAAAAAATTAAACAATAAAAAATAATCAAGTTCTAAATTTTTTTTTTTTGTGAAAACTCGCGTTTAGAATTAAACTAACAGCGAATTCGTTGCGTACGGAAAAAACACATGGAAATAACGTGTTAAAGAAATAAAAATAAAATAAGTGTTTTACACGTTCTTTTCAAAATTTCGTCACGTCACGAAAAAAAAAAATTAATTCTGATAATGGATAAAAATTGTATTAAATAGAACGAATATTATTTCGGAATTTCAAGCATTTTCTTGGCATTTGCTAGGGTTTAACATGGCGAAGTGTAATTATTCAAATAACCACAATAAAGATAAAAAATACTGGTATACGAGACGAGTGACGCGATCAATTAATTAATAAAGAGGTGACTCATTAATTAATCCCGGTACAATAAACGGTATAAAGTGCCGATAAACTAGTGGAAAATAATATAATCGTCGAAACGGATACGGAAAATGCGAGTGACATTTTTTTTTAATGGTGTAATTTATGGCACTTCTGCGGCGAATGGAATCGAATCACCAGAGCCGCATACTAGACGATCAGCTGGAGGTGATATGTGTCCCACGGTATTTGGTTTGCTTGGCCGCCGCGTAGCCCGTGGTGGGGCGAAACGAGGCTTTGGATCAAAGTCGCAGCACGCCGAATGTAGTTCTAGTACGGCTATGAATAGCCGAGGTCCCTTGGCCCGCACTACTGTACTACTCTCCACCGTCCCAAAGTCGCGTCCCTATGCAATTATCCGGTCGCGATATCCGCGCCTCCTCCATTCACCTTTCGACCGATGACGGACATTGAAATAAAATTATTTCAGCCACTCTTCAAATTTATTTTTACCTTAAAAATAATGCAAAAAATTGACACGTCAGGTAAAAAGATTTTTATTAAGAAAGTATTTTGATAGAATTATTTGTATTTTTATTTTGCGTGGAGATTAAACGAAATATCGAAAAATATTAACCCTTAGATTGATGTAGCGATTAAAAAAATGAAATTTTTGAAAAATGAAAAATGTAAATTTTTATTATTCGTTGACATTTTTATTTTGAGCGAATAATTCGCCACTCTATTTTAGTCCCAATTTGAGGTTTCAAATTTATTTCAACCTTAAAAAAATGTATAAAATGTCACGTCAGATAAAAAGATTTTTAATAAAAAAATATTTTGATCGAATTTTTTGTATTTTTATTTTTGCGTGGAGATTCAACGAAATATCTAAATAAATTAACCCTAAAATTTGTTAAGATATTACATCAATAAATTTTATTAATTTATTATTAGCGATTTAAAAAATGGTGTCAGCAATATTTGCAGATAGCTGTGAAATATAAATGAACAAAAATGTAACTTCTTATGTTTTCTTACAAATTTTATTTTGGGCGAATAATTTGCTACTCTATTTTAGTACCAATTTGAGGTTTCAATGCAGGAGACACTTTGAGTTCCCTGCTTCGAGGAGACGACGACGAATTTGAGAAAACCCAGCTGCGACGAGACGAGCATCGTCGTCGGGTTTTCTCGGAGGAGCGAAAACGCCGTCGTGCTGTGTTTTATCTTATTTTCACACGACAATCTTATCGTCTCGCAGCCGCAGTCGTGGCACACGGTTCACCTCACCGTGTGTTGCAAAGAACTGGCGCGCACGGCGGATACGACGCCCAGCGAACGCGAGCCGCACGGCGGAAGCGATTGGAAATTCTGCATCAGACCCGCGATATCCACGTATCTTAATACACAAAACCTGCCCGAGTTATTTCAACGTCATCCGCTTGAAAAAAAAGTTAATAATTCCCCACATGAAAAATGCAATAAAAAATATAAATTTTCCTGTCATACGAAACGTAATCATTTTTTTTATATCTTGTAAAAAATTTTGCGATTTTTCAAATAGACCAAAAACGTTGATCTCAACCGTAACTCTTAAAAAAAAAAATTACATTCTAAATTTACGAAAATTCTAAAAATGTGTTCATCATTACATGTTTTTTATCCACCGAATAAAATTATCACCGTCATTAAAAATTATTACCGCGATCTCCCAAAAAAATCAAACGTCCATCAAATTAAATTGCTCGCCGGACTCGACACTAAAAAAAAATGTGTCCCAGCGCCAACGTCAAAGTGACTGCGAATGCCAGAGCCTACGGTCGCGCGCATCAAGGGCTAAAAATTTTCTCGCGCCTACTATTATTAGAAAGATGCCCTCAATACCGGCGTCCGATGGCCCACGAACGTACACATACCTCCTATACAGGGTGATTCAGAATGATTCCTCAAATTTTCACGAGCTACATTTCAATATCACAAAAAATTGTTGCCCGTATTTAATCGTCAGAATTATAAATTTAATTTAATTTCGAGATGAATTAATTTCCTTTTTAATTAATTAATTGAAAAATAAATCTCGCGGCTCTGAAATTTATGTCGAAATTTATGGTGTAAATAATTAATTTTGGTAAAATGATGGTGTAAATAATTAATGTTGGTAAAATGATGGTGTAAATAATTAGTTTTGGTAAAATGATGGTGTAAATAAGTAAGTTTGATAAAATTATGGGGTAAATAATAAATTTTGGTCAAATTATGGTGTAAATAATTAATTTTGATAAAATGATGGTGTAAATAATTAATTTTGGTCAAATTATGGTGTAAATAATTAATTTTGGTCAATTTATGGAGTACATAATTAATTTTTGTCAAATTATGGTGTAAATAAATTATAGTGAAATTATGATGTAATCGAGAAATGTATGGTGAAATTATGGTGTAAATAAGACATTTACGGTGTCAATAATTATCGCAATAAAAAAAAATTGTCGCAAAAATTTAAGCAAGTGGCTATTAGCAATTACTAATTAAACGTGGTCCAACCCTTCTGAATCACCCTGTATTTCTCCACCACCACCCCACGTCCCCATGTGTCAGCGCATAAACGTGTAGCAACGTCCCAAACGTATCACACAGGTCTCATAGGTACATCAGCCTCGGTGGCACCGACAACCGGACGGACGGACGCGAATGTGCGTGAGCCGAAAAATCCCACACACACACAGAAAATCACCCCGAGCACGCGTTTCAGCCGCACTATGTATAGCCGGAGTGCGCGGCGCGTCTAGGAAAAACATGTGCGCCGAAACTAAAGAGCATAGCGAGCGTAGCCTCGGCCTGTCCTAGAGGCTCATATAGCGGAACCCGATAACGAAGCAGCGACGAGACGCGAGGAAGTCGAGAAGCCCACGAGGACACGAGGTGAGCATCACGTCGGGCGAGGGGGGGCGAAGGGGGGAGGGAGGGGGTCATCATCATCTCGACACGTATTTTTAGAAAGGCGCGAGAGGAACGAAAAAGAGCGTAGGTACCGCGAGCCGGCCGAGCCCTACGGGAAGATTGAGGACCGGCTCGCTCGTCTTATATGCCAACTCGCGTACTTTCCCCACTTGGGAGCTCCGTACCTACAGATTTTTTATTATGTAGCGCTCTGTCTTGAAAAAAAAAAAAAAAAAAAAAAAAAAAAAAGAAAATCGCCCACTGCTTATTTTTTACCTTAAAAAAAAAGCAAAAAATCGTCCCATCAGGTAAAAAGATTTTTGAAAAAAAGTATTTCGATAGAATTATTTGTATTTTTATTTTGCGTGGAGGTTAAACGAAATATCGAAAAAATTAATCCTAAGATTATGTAGCGATGAAAAAAATAGGATCAGGAATATTTACAAGTGACTATGAAAATATAAATGATGGAAAATGTGAACTTTTTATGATTCGTTGACATTTTTATTTTGAGCGAACAATTCGCTACTCTACTCAACTCGCGTACTTTCCCCACTTGGGCTCGCCGTACCTACAGATTTTTTATTATGCAGCGCTCTGCGTCTTAAAAAAAAAAAAAAAAAAGTCGTCCACTGCTTATTTTTTACCTTAAAAAAAAGGAACAAATCGTCCCATCAGATAAAAAGATTTTTAATAAAAAAAAAGTATTTCGATAGAATTATTTGTATTTTTATTTTGCGTGGAGATTAAACCAAATATCGAAAAAATTAACCCTAAGATTTATATAAATTAACCCTAAGATTATGTAGCGATGAAAAAAATGGGATCAGCAATATTTACAAATGACTATGAAAATGTAACTTTTTATGATTCGTTGACATTTTTATTTTGAGCGAACAATTCGCTCAAAATAAAAATGTCAACGAATGCACACTCTACTCAACTCGCGTACTTTCCCCACTTGGGCTCTTCGTACCTACAGACTTTTTATTATGTAGCGCTCTGTGTCTTGAAAAAAAAAAAAAAAAAAAAAAAATCGCCCACTGCTTATTGTTTTCTCACTTTCACCAACGATACCCAGAGACAACAGACGACTAACGGTTGGCCTCTTGTATATTGTATATATCCGCCCTACGGTAGTAGGTACTGCATACATCACGTAGCGGCAAAGTACCCTTGAGAGTCGTGCTCGGAATCGCATTAAAATCGTGTAGACACGGCTGCCGAGGTTTCACTTGGAGAGCGCTTTTCGGTGGCTCATTAATTTTCGTCGCGCGGGCGACCCGAGTCTTTGAGGTGGTCGGGGGAGGCTAAGCGATGAGTGACAGATATTGATTGTTTATCTGTGAGGACAGCTTTTTTTTTTACAAATGACCGAACCGAATCTCTTCAAATTATTATTGTTATTATTACAGCTATTGTTAGTGTTATTCATAAAAGATAATGAATAAAATAATGTAATATTTTTAAAAAATTGATATTGTTATTATTATTGTTACTGAAATTATTATTGCTATTGTTATTATTATTATTATTAACTAGCAGGTTGTAGTGGCTCGCGCGCTCGCTAATTTTTTTTTTTTTTTTCGATTTCGTACAGTTTGAGGACCCTATCCGATGGGAAATTTCTCGCTGATTCCGAAAAGCACTGATTAGCCCGAAAAACATAAAATTCAATGAGAAAAACGCAAAAAATGATTTTTTACTTATTTCGACATTTCGTCACTTCGCTAAAATCGAGGTTACTTTTTTTTCGATCGACCAAACCTGGCTTTTTTTTGCGTTCGAGAGAAAACTCTATAACGAAGAGAATACCGCAAAGCGGAACGCAATATCTTGATTTCTGAATTTTTTACAGGATATTAAAGTCAGACCCTAAAAAATCGCAAATTTTTGTGTCTGACTTTAAAATTCTGTAAAAAATTTAAAAATCAAGATATCGCATTCCGCCTCGCGGCATTCTCTTCGTTATAGAGTTTTCTCTGAAACGCAAAAAGAAAATCCAGATTTGGTCGATCGAACAAAAAGTAATCTCGATTTTAGCGAACTGACGAAATTTCGATAAAAGTGAAAAATCATTTTTTGCATTTTTCTCGTCGAATTTTCTCCTTTTCGGGCAAACAACGGTATTTTTCGGAATCACCGGGAAATTCCCCATGAGATAGGGTGTTCAAACTTTGCGAAATCAAAATTTTTTTTTTTCGCGAAAAGCCACTCAAGAAACGCTGAAACGCGTGAAGACTTCCGTCTAAGTTTCTCGCCCCCGTCTCCAGTAATTCCGCCACCGCCGTTCGGAGACCCCCGAGCCAAGTCAACCCGAACGGGCGCGCGAGGCAAAGTCGTAAAAGCCGGAGTTAAATCACCGCGCGCTGAGATCCGAGCCGATAGGCAGATAAACGAGATCAAAGGGTACTCGGTTGGTAGTATAATATACACGCGGGGCTTACAAGCGTCGCGCACTTATTTCTCGTACCAAGCGGACCACGAAACGCGACCGTAATTTCCGCTGAAAATCTTTCGGCTCTCGCGATTAGCGCGACGATCGTTTCTCGTCGCGTCACGACGTTTAATTGCGGGACGCGCGCGATAACAGCCGGCCATTGAGAATTATAAGCGCGGCGGGCGTCAATGATACAATATATGATATTTCCGAACCGGGAGTCCCGCGCGACACTTCGAACGCCGGCTGAGCTGGAGGCTGCTTTATATATGTATTTTATACGTGTTTTATTGTACATAGGGGAGACCGGGGTAAAACGGGCCTCCGGGGTAAAATGGGCCCCCCTTTTTTTTATCAACGAAAAAAAAAAAAAAAATGAGGGTAAAATGGTCCCCCGTCTCCGTCGTAAGTTTTGAGACTTCTTTCTTCGTCAAAACTTTTTTTCCCGCCGTCCTCCGTGATTTTTTTTTATTCGCGGGCTTCTTCGGCGACAGTTTTTTTTCTCCATTAATTCTTGCCTGCGCGGCGAATCCGTCACGACTAAAATGTGCTTTTGTATCACATTTTAGTAAAACACCTAAATAATCAACACTCATGCCGATCGGTAGCGTTTTGTGTAATACTATATAATACTCATATTTCATATCATATAATACTCATATTTGTGCCGGATTCTGAGGGGGATCTGTTTTGCCCCGAAATGTTTTTTTTTTTTTTTTGCCGACGCTCAAAATTGATGATTGATATCGAATTTTTCAGTGAAAAGCAATTAAAAAAAAACACTTTGGGTTTTGTCATAGTCATACTCATATTTGTGCCGGATTCTGAGGGGGATCTGTTTTGCCCCGGAATTTTTTTTTTTTTTTTTTGCCGACGCTCAAAATTGATGATTGATATCGAATTTTTCAGTGAAAAGCAATTTAAAAAAAACACTTTGGGTTTTGTCATAGAGCCATTTTTTGCTTAGGAGGTCCGTTTTACCCCGGTCTCCCCTACATATAGCGTCGATTCGCAAAGACCTGTTTTTCCTGCCTATGTTAAAAGCGCGCGCGGGCGGCACAGAGCGACTCATAGACCGATAAGAGACGCCCGAGACGCGTGTTATTATCGCGCGTTATATACGTCGTTATCGAAAGCGCGCGCGCGCGCGCACGCGGATACATCGAGGCGCCGCGCAGCACGCGTTTTGCGTATCGCGCCCCTCGAGAGACGTTGATCACCGATTTAGAGTCAGATCCCACGTTTTACTGCGCTGTAATCTCGGCGCGACTACAGTCGTTCGGACTCGGTTGGATTCTATGATACTAGGGATTAGGGGAGGGGGGGGGGGGGGGGGAGGTGTCGACAACGTCGTAGATCTGAAATCGTTTTTTTTTTAATGAAGTGGAGCAGCGATTTTACGTCCAAAACGTCTCAGCGCTACTGAGACGTTTTGGACGAATTATTATCTGATAAATTTGCAGAGAAAAAATCATTTTTCATTTTTCGTGTTTTTCTTGGCGAATTTTTCATTTTTCGGGCGAACACCGGTGATTTTCGGAATCAGCGGGAAATTTGCCGTCTGATAGGGTTTTTGAATTTTTCGAAATGGAATTTTTTTTTTTTTTTTGCAAAAAACGCAAGGGGGATGTATGGAAAAATGTGCGATTAAAATTTGCGATTAAATTGCGATTAATTTCCGATTAAATTTGCGAATTTGCGAAGATAGAAGATCCGGGTTCGTTCGAATAAAAAAAAAAAAGTAACTTCGATTTTAGTGAAGCGACGAAATTTCGAAAAAACTGCGAAAACAATTTTTTTTTTTTTTTCAACACTTTATTTCGATGTATTTTTTCCGCAAACAATGAATTCGCCGTTACTTTTTTTCTATACTCAACAATTTTCACCAAAATTCAAAAAATGGTATCATATTCAATTTTTTAAATATATATATTTTTTACATCAACCGGGTTAATAAATTAAAAAAAAAAAAGAATCTCACTGTCAATCGATCGACGATTCCCGATCAAAGAGCCGCGGCAGCAGGTCGCGATATCTCCGGCTTTATGTCCCGAAGCAATAAAATCGAAGGCGAAGGTTACAACTGCGCGCGCGCGCAAGCTGCGCCGGTGAATCGCGATGAAACGCGTTCGGTCGGTTTACATGCGCCGTCTGATTGCAATTATACAATTGTGTCGTACGGCAGCGGCGGCAACACGTGGGACATGCGAGATGTGTCCTCTCGCGTGTGGCGGGAATCCCTCGCGTTTGGCCGGCGCGCACGTGGCGCGCGCATCGATCGCCGTGAGCTAAACGCCGACTGCGCGCGCGATTCGCGCTGCCCACTGCGACGTCCCGTGCGCAACGCGACGGACTGACCGAGCGCGACGCTGCTCGCCGGTATGAAAATTACAATAACAAACAACAACAACAGCAATAATAATAATAATAATAATTCGTCTTCTTCGGGAAACGATGGAAAATCTTTGGGGTTACTTCGGGCCCTGATCAGGCCCTGATCAGGGCCCAACTTTGGCTGGATTTAACGACACAGATTTTCTACTAGGTTCTACTATATATTTTATATACATATATGCGCGATGTATATTTATATCATATATATACGATAAATATACGGATATCGCTGCGTCTGGTCTAGCGTAGCGCGCAGCGCGTCGCGCTCGGCGCGGAGAGCGCGAGATGATAATAAAGTACAAGGTTCCTGACCCCCGACGGGCCGACTGACGCCACGACGCATGGATTGTCTCACCCGTGACACGCAAATTCTTTCTCGTTGCGCCTGCTCGCCCCGACTCGCCTCCGTGACGACCGATGTACGACGAGACGAACAACCCTGATAACAAAACTTGTATCGAAAATTCGAGATGTTTTACCTACTGATTTTTTGAAGAGGGATACATTTTTTCTGAGCCCAATATTTTATTTTGTTATTTTGTTATTTTGTTATTTTGTTATTTTGTTATTTTGTTATTTTGTTATTTTGTTATTTTGTTATTTCGTTATTTCGTTATTTCGTTATTTCGTTATTTCGTTATTTCGTTATTTCGTTATTTCGTTATTTCGTTATTTCGTTATTTCGTTATTTCGTTATTTCGTTATTTCGTTATTTCGTTATTTTTCTATTTTGTTATTTTGTTATCTTTATTACATTAAAAAAACAAAAGTATAGTTACGATGGAAAAAGTGCGCGCGAATCGAACGATTAGAGAAGGACAACCCCCGTGGCAACCGCGGATCGTGCGAGGGAAAGCGCATGAGCAGCGTTGATTCGTGTTTACGTCGTGACATGGTAGCCGCGGCCTAGGGAGCAGCCCGCGAGTCCTCGAGATACGTGCACGTACTTACAGACTGCGGAATAGTAGTACAGTGCGCGCGGTGCATTACGGGTGAGCGCGAGACGCGAGGAAAAAGGCGCGAGGGAGGGAGGGTGGGAGCGAGAGAGAGAGAGAGAGAGAGAGAGAGCGCGAAAAAGCGAGAGTGAGGGAGCAGCGCAAAAAGAGAGGAGCAAGGTATAAGGCTCTAAGTGATGGAAGTCGCACGTACAAGAAGGCAGCGGCGGGTCTCCCTCTCCTACGGTCGCGCACCGCGCCGCGCATTACGTAACCGCGCGAGCGATTCTCGGAGCAGCGAGCGCGACTGGCATCAACAAAGCCGAGCGCTCGGATCGCGAACGCGGCGGCTCCGCGAGAACGAGAAGAGAGCGGATCGGATGGACCTCCGGCCTCTCCAGTACCGCTAGACGAGCGGCTGATCCTCGAGACGACGGGATCGAACCATTTATTTAGGTTCTGAATTTTATTTTATTTTTTAGAATTTTTTTTGAATTTCTTTAAATTATTTTTTTAGCATTTTTTTTAGAATTTCTCTATATTATTTTTTTAGCATTTTTTTAGCTGTGGGTTTTGTAAATTTAGCTCTGACTGATCGAGGGTAAGTTAGTCGTCTGTCGTACAGTAGCAGCGATAGCGAAATTCTTTTATTTATATAATTTTGTTTTATTACTTTTTTAGGAACTTTTTTCAGCCCTACCAGAACTAACTCTGATTAACGAAGGTAAGTCAGTCGTCTGTTCTACGGTGGCAGTGATAACGAAATATTGTGATTTTTATCATTTAATTTTATTATATTTTTTTTGTAATTTTTTTAGTCCTACCAAACGTAACTCTGACTAACGAAGGTACGTTAGTTGCCTGTCCTGCAATTGCAGCGACAGCGAGGTTTTTTTTTAATTTAGAGGGATAACTTTTTAAAAAAGGGCGACGTAAAAGAAGGGGTGGTGTTTTTTTTTAGAATAACTAATTTTGGCAATTTTTGTTTTTCCGAAACTCCGGAAATTCGAAGAATCAAAATTAAATCAATTGTTCCGAAAATTCATTTAATTTCGCCCGAAGTTAATTTTTCCGAAAATTCGTTTAATTTCGCCCCAAAACATTTTTTTTTTCCAAAAATTCGTTTACTTTCGCCCCAAAACATTTTTTTTTTTTTTTTCAAAAATCCGTTTAATTTCGCCCCAAAACATTTCTTTCCCAAAAATTCGTGAAATTTTTCCCCGAGTCAATTTTTTCTCATTTAATATTCCTCAATCAATTATATCTAATTAAAAACCCCCCAAAATTCGTTTAATTCTGAAAACTACAATTTTCCGAAAATCCGTTCAATCTTTACCTGAAAAAAAGTGGCAAAAATTATCAACACCGGTGAATGAATTCGCGGGTACGAAGGAACGACGAGAGCCGCGATAGATCGACGCGGCGTAGATAGGCCGCGGCGTCGATCTACATGGCATTGGCCGCTCGGCGCTCGGCGCGGTGAGCGGCGCGTGAGGATAGCTCGAGTGCCGCTTTGGCCGCGCGCGGAGAGTCGAGAGCCGAAGAGAGTCGAGTGACTTGGCTCTCGGTTTGGCTCGCCGCGCGCTGCTCGCTCGCTGACTGGCGTGGGGTTGCTCCTAAGTGTGCCAAGGTGCACTTCTCGTCGAGAAAGCCGGACCGGCCGGACCGCTCCGTCTACTACTACTACTCGCGGGCGCACACAGCCCCCCTGGCACTTACCACTCTTCGTCGATTACCGCCGACCAGCGGCTGCTCCGATCCTAGCCGAGCAGCGCTAACGGTATACAGCGGGAAAACAGCGCCGCGGCTCTGCCGCCGCTGTGGTCGAACCAGCTAGACTCTCGGCCGAATCCCCCGAAACGTCGAGACTCGCTTGGGACTTCTGGCCGAAGATTCGCTTCCTTTCTTGGCGATTTTTGTAGCGGAACTATATTAAATAACGATCGTTCACTGTATGTGAGGCTGGACGACCGAAATGAAATTTTACGCCCGTCTCGTTTTATTATATCAGTGAACATTTTTTTGCGAAAATTTTCAAATGGAAATTTTGAAGAATTTTTTTTTATGGAATTAGATGAAAATAGGGAGAGGATGTTTTTTTTTGTATTTGAGAGAAATTTCGTTTTTTGGGAAATTGATATGCTGGACTTGATTGAATATGTGCTAATTAATTCCATTGATTACAGACCGATTAATTTGATTAATTACGAGCTATTTTCTTTTGATTGATTACCGGCGAATTAATTTTATTAATTACGAGCTATTTTCTTTTCATTGACTACGAGCCATTTTCTTTTTATTAATTACAGGCGAATTAATTATATTAATTACGAGCTATTTTCTTTTCATTAATTACGAGCTATTTTCTTTTCATTAATTACGAGCTATTTTCTTTTCATTGATTACAGGCGAATACATTTTATTAATTACGAAATAATTCATTTTTATTGTTTATAGGCAAACTAATTTGATTAATTACGAGCTAATTCATGTTGGCTGATTATAGGCAAATTAATTTGGCTAATTACGAGCTAATTTATTTCGATTTATTATAGGTAGATTCGTTTTATTAATGACGAGCTAATTAATTTCTTTAATGGCCCCAAAAATTAATTCAACACGATTCACTCTCGATACATTTTTGAAATGTGTTCTGAGACTTTTTTTACAAGGAAAGAAAAAAAAGAAAAAAATTGGAATGTTGCACAGCAGCGTGCGATAATTTTTTTTTCAAGCGTCGTTACGGAGAGAAATGTTCGAGCATCGCGTTCCGATGGACAGGACAGTGGCATAATAATCCGGCACGCTTTTGTTTTCGCTCGAACTTTTTTGTCGCCGAAACTGTCGAAGCATTGAGCCCCGCTTCACGCAATCGCGCGTCGAAAGCCGAAACCTTTTCTTCCAACCGGCGCGCGGCGTGTCCGCGTCTATCGGCGTCACGACGAACCGGCGGTTTCACCGAGTTTCACCGCATTTACAGCGACGAATCCCGCGCGACTTTTGGAGACTCGATTCGAGTAATTATGCAAGAATTGCGCAATTCAATCGCACGCGCGCGTGCGCACGATCCACAACCGATTGAGTAACGGCTCGGCCGTTCAAATGCGACGAACTAACCGCCGTCGCGCTTTTCATCCACGGTGACACGGGACGATAATCCCGGGAGGAAAAAAAGTACGTCAGGAGGAAACTTGGCGGCCGACGATTCGCGGAAACTTCGTGCGCGTTCGATTTATTTTGTCGTTGACGATTTTTGCCATTTATTTTGTCGTCAACGATTTTTATTATTGCAATTGAATTATCAACGATTTTGATTATTGCAATTGAATTATCAACGATTTTTATTATTGCAATTGAATTATCAACGATTTTTATTATTTCAATTGAACCGTCGGTTTTTATTATTGCAATTTAATCGTGAACAATTTTTATTATTGCAATTTAATCATCAACGATTTTTATTATCGCAATTTAATCATCAACGATTTTTATTATTGGTAATTTAATTATCAACGATTTTTATTACTTCAATTGAAACGTCGATTTTTATTATTGCAATTTAACCGTAAACAATTTTTATAATCGTAATTTAATCGTAAACCATTTTTATCATCGAAATTTAATCGTACGTGATTTTTTTTAAATTCTTCGTTACATTTAAAAATACGTTGAGTTGCTTAAAATAAGAAATCTGAGGCCAAATAATAGTAATTATTCAGCCGGCACACGTGTAAAAATGAGTGTTGATTTTGACGAGGCTTCCATTGAGATCTAGATAAATATTTTTGTCCCCTCAAGAATAATACACGAGATGGCGAACTGACTCGTGACGTTGACGAAATCCGTCCGGACGTCACGACTAAGGACGTAGCTGTCGAAACATTTGTCAATAATCCGTCGATTATCGTCTATTGCTAATTTTTTTTCGTGCATTGAAAACAGCACAATAATAACACAGTTCGATAACAGCGATTGTCGGTCGTCAACCATAGATTGCAAAATTCGCGTTATAAATAAAATATAGGAAAATATGAATCGTAGGTCACAAACGACGATTACGTGTGGGAAAATCATGAATAGCGTCGAACGAGTTTATATTTAGCGCGAATATAGTCTCTGCTAATTTTGGCTTAATTCATGGCAAAACTCACCTGTCGAGGGCGCGTTTCGACTTACGCACCGCACGGACTGTTCAAATAACTCGTGTGTGTGCGAAAGTAATAAAATTCGGTTAATTGATTCGTTGGGCGAGCAACGGCAAATAGTGAATCACGTCAATTTATTTAGTCGGGCGTAATTACGAAAAAAAAAATTCTTACGTAAGTGAGGAATCTGTCGGATTTTTTTTATTTAATTAATTATTGTGAAGATACAAACGACCTCGTGATTATTTTTTTTTCTACGCGAAAACACTGGTGTCAACCTTTTTTAATATGATCTTGAAAATAAAAAAAATTTCCATCATTTTATCATCAGAAAATCAACGTCTTCATATTTTTTTCGCGCTATACGTTTTAAGGCAGCGTCCGACTCAACAGTCAACAGAGGTTTCATCATTAAAATCGTCGTCGCACAAAAAAGGTTTTAGCCAACGAAAAAAAAAAACGCAATAGAAAAATATCTCCGGTCGAGACGCATAAATCATGTTCCTTCGTATTTTTCCCGTATCTCCAATATTGGCCTAGATAATATAAAGAGTTCGAGCCGCGTGCCACACGCGCCCGAACTTTGCTCGCCATAAATCGCCTCGTGTTTCGCGTTTATTGGGACACGTTTTATTGGGATCCTTCGAAGAACAACAGAAAAATAAAAACAAAATTTTATTTAAAAAAACAAACAACTAAACAACCTGTCAAAAATTAATTTTACTACCCCTGACACGAGTAAACAATTTTTCAAATTCTTATTTTTCAACCGTCCGAAAAAACCCAAGATACAAAAATTCTCAGTATTGCGACGTAAATTTTATTTGAAAAAACAAACAACTAAACAACCTATTAAAAATTAATTTACTACCCTGACACGAGTAAACAATTTTTCAAATCCTTATTTTTCAACCGTCCGAAAAACCCAAGGTACAAAAATTCTCAGCATTGCGACGTAAATTTTATTTTAAAAAACAAACAACTAAACAACCTGTCAAAAATTAATTTGACTACCTCTGACACGAGTAAACAATTTTTCAAATCCTTATTTTTCAACCGTCCGAAAAACCCAAGGTACAAAAATTCTCAGCATTGCGACGTAAATTTTATTTAAAAAAACAAACAACTAAACAACCTATTAAAAATTAATTTTACTACCCTGACAAAAATAAACAATTTTTCAAATTCTTATTATTCAACCGTCCGAAAAATCCAAGATGCAAAAATTCTCAATATTGCGACGTAAATTTTATTTTAAAAAACAAACAACTAAACAACCTATTAAAAATTAATTTTACTACCCTGACACAAATAAACAATTTTTCAAATTCTTATTTTTCAATCGTCCGAAAAACCCATGATACAAAAATTCTCAGTACTGCGACGTAATATTCCAATGTTTACGCCTTTCCGATGCATCAACAACTAGAGCTTCGCTTCAGCAACGTCAATCCGGAAAATGATGCGTCACGAAAAAAAAAAAAAAAAATTCTAAAATTACACGGCACGTGTAATTTAAATTTTTTTTTTTTTACAGGGTTTTTCCACTGGGTGTTTCCCCTGCCAATATCCACTCGACAATTTTCCACGCCGTTTTGGCGGCCTATCGGTCGCGCATCGTTGTCGTTGATAAGCGTCTCGCTCTGTGTGACGTGTTGAAAATTAAAAATAGACGAGTGCGGTTTACGCTCAACCCCGATGCTCTCGTCGGTCTTTCTCTCTTTCTATTTTTCCTCGTCCTCCGTTCTGCTCACTCACGCTTTTTCTCTTTCTCTGTCTTTCTTCCTCAGTCCCCCCTCCCCTCTATCACACGCTCTGCCCACGAAACCCACTGACACGCGCGTCGTCGTTGAGCCGCGTGTTCATTCATGAATTCTCATAGATAAAAGTGAGTCAAGTTGATGTAACACATGCAGCGAAAATATCGTGCACGCTGATTCGGAGTTTGTGAGTGTATTATGTATATAAATGAATATATGTATTTTTCTGTGCACGGAGAGAAGGATTTGGTAATGATTACCACATTTGGTACAGTACATTTTTTTTATTCCTCCGTTCTGAAGATTTTTTTTTGTAGCCCTGACGATTTTTTTGTATTTCGACAATTCTGGCGATTTTTTGTAACCCTGACGATTTTTTCTGTGCTTTGATGATTTTAGCGATTTTTTGTAGCCCTGACGACTTTTTTGTACTTCCACGATTTTCTGGCGATTTTTCGTATATCAGCGTCTTGTTAGCTGCCACTCAATTTTCAAGACGATTTTTTTTTTCTATTTTTCATGTGTATAGAAAAAATTGCTAGACCGGCGAGTTCCGCGTACCGAGTTTGGTAATAATCGCTAGAAAATGTGCTTCAAGCAGCACAACTCAAACTGACGCGTGGATCGACTAGAATCGTGGAACACGTCGCGTCGACGCCATCGCAGCCACGTGGCAAACATTTCGACGATACTGGCGATTTTTCGTATATCTGTGTCATTAACTGCCACTCATTTTTCCAGACGAATTTTTTTCCATACGAATTTTTTTCCCTACATATTTCTCTCCATACGTATTTTTTTCCCTACATATTTCTCTCCATACATTTTTTTTTTCCATACGTATTTTTTTTCCATACGTTTTTTTTCCATACGTATTTTTTTCCATACGTTTGTTTTCCACTCGTATTTTTTTCCTTACGTATTGAAAAAATTGCCAGACCAGCGAGTTCATCGTACCGAGTTTGGTAAAAATTACTAGAAAATGTTCTCCAAGCGACCGAACTGAAACCGACGCGTGGATCGACTAGAAACGTGGGACACGTCGCGTCGCCGCCACCGCAGTCACGTGGCGCACAATTTTGCCCGCACATTTTCCGGCCACTCGGCGTTTTCTCGCCGGGCATCGAACTCTCGGCGGCGGATTTTTTTTTTCGCGGCGACCACGTGTTGCGCGCCGCACGCGCGGGAATTCCTCGATCCCGGTGGTTTCCTTCTTTTTCTCGCGCCCCGCTCGATTCGTCATCCGCAATTCGTATCCGTTTATGATTTGATCCGGAGTCACGATGATGATGATAATACAAATACAACGACAGCGAGACTGATAATCCGAAACGTCGGACGCGACGCGCGCTTTTCAGCGGAAAACAATGAATCCAAACGAACCGCATGAATGACTCCGGCTTTGTTCGCGAAGGCTGTGTGTGACAATTATCAGGAAATACGCAGCAGCGAAGAGCGGACGGTGAATCACCGGAAGATGCGGTCGAGACGGATTTATATATCCGCGGATTACTCTTTCTTTTGTGCTGTTTATCCTCGCGGAACAAAAACACGATTCATCGGTCACTAGCCAATCAATTTTTTTAATTAACAAAACAATTTAAAACACTTATTTGCTTTTTAAAACATTTTTAAACTGTACAAAGCAATCGATTATTATTTTCGATTTTATTATTCGTTCACAGATTTCTTATAATTACAAAAAAATTCATCAACCCGATCGTCAGAATATTAACAATATTTTTTAATATTCAACTGCAACATTAAAAGCTATACAATAATTCCCACAATTTTTTCCGAAATCTCGTTTCATAAATTAATTCACAAATTTAATAATTCTGTGTATTATTTATTAATTGGTTAATTCATGAATTTTGTAAATTAATCTATAAACATTCTGTTAAAAAGTATACAAAAAAATTCATCAATTCGACCGTCAAAATAATAACGACAATAAAAAATATATTCAACTGCAATATGAAAAGTTATACAACAATTCCCGCATTTTTTTAATCCCACAATTTTTTCCCCTTTTTTCCGCGCGTATATCTGGAAGAACCGCCGCAATTACAATTCAATGACTGTGGGAGCAGCGTCGGGATGACTCGTGGGCGACGACACAGCGCAAGCTCACGGCGTGCGTAGAGCGGCGAGCGTGTTGCGGGCCACGTGGGCCGAAAGCCCACGACGTGTCATCTACCACGACATAGGTAGAACGAGACTGCTCGTTTCGCCCGTGGGTTCTCGGTGCAATCTGTAATCTGCAATCTCTCCCGTCGTGAGCGGGGGGGGGGGGGAGAAAACTCAATCCGCAATTCCACGCCCGACCTACACGTTGAAGCCGCGCGACGGAAACACCGTTAAACCCCGCGCGCCTCCCGCCGTCTCGACGATGAACATTTTTTTCTTCTACGTTTCCCACTTTTTGCTCATTAAGAAAATTAGCGTAACGTCAGTTGTCTTTCATTGAAAACGCGACGCGTCGCCCACGCCGCGGCCATTCGTTACGGAAGTCACACAATGGAATTTCACGGTGAAAACTCAATAGGTGTCGACGTTCGACGAGATCGAGAGACGATCGATGCAATAATTGTTTACCGTCGTGGATCGGGCATTTTTTCGCGTCGACGGGTCAATTAGCGTGTCCTGACGACGCCCGTGGAAATCGCGAGGGGCTCGGCGACTGTGAAAATTGCCGCATAGTTGCGACTATAGAATGTTCGATGAATAGTTGGGTGGTAAGTGCGAATGTTAAATATTTTTGGGATAGGTAACAACTATTAAATAGTTGCATAGTAGTTGCAACTGTAAAAATAGTTGCATAGTAGTTGGAACTGAAAAAATAGTTGTATAGTAGTTGCAACTGAAAAAATAGTTGTATAGTAGTTGCAACTGAAAAAATAGTTGCATAGTAGTTGTAACTGAAAAAATAGTTGCATAGTAGCTGCAACTGAAAAAATAGTTGCATAGTAGTTGTAACTGAAAAAATAGTTGCATAGTAGCTGCAACTGAAAAAATAGTTGCATTGTAGTTGCAACTGTAAAAATAGTTGCATAGTAATTTTAACTGAAAAAATAATTGCATAGTAGTTGCAATTGAAAAAATAATTGCCTAGCAGTTGCAACTATGAAAATAATTGCATAGTTGTTGCAACTATGAAAATAATTGCATAGTAGTTGCAACTATGAAAAGAATAGCATAGTTGTTGCAACTATGAAAAGAATAGCATAGTTGTTGCAACTATGAAAAGAATAGCATAGTTGTTGCAACTATGAAAATAGTCGCGTGGACCGAGAATTAATAGTTGTCACTTGTTAGAATTAAGCCAGGGCCGAATTCGTACAAAATCCGTCATTGACCTGCGGGGCACCAAAGAAGCGAGGGCAGCGGAAGTGGAGAACGAACTTGCGGCGGAGTTCAATAAACGAAACAATTGACGTCGGATGGTGCACGCGTCTCGGAACTCGCGTGCCCGGAAAGCCCAGCCGCTAGGTAAGTAATGCAACGGAGTCAATGACCCATCGACGCTCTCTTGACAATTCCGTGAGTCACTTTCGGCATTCGCTGCTCTTTCATTTCTCTCTGTTTCGCTTTTCACGCTGACAGCAGACACTGCTGACCGTCAGCTGAACGCGCGGCGCATCGAATTTCCATGTAAAAAAGTGTACAAGACGAAATATAGACAAGAGATGTCTTTTTTTTCTATGCGCGGAAACTGACGTCAGCGTTTAGTCACGTATTTCCGTCGCGGAGATAAATGAAAAATAATTATCGCGAAAAAAAAATCGCTTTTCATCAATTACTTCATAAATTTATTAACTGATTAATTTATTAATTTTGACAATTAATCTATAGTCAGTAAAAATGTATACAAAAAATTTTATTCACCATTGAAAAAAAAATCGTTTTTCATCAATTAATTTATAAATGTATTAATTGATTAATTTATGAATTTTGTAAATTAATCTATAGTCAGTAAACATTTATATAAAAAATGTTATTCACTATTAAAAAAAAATATATTTTTCATGAATTAATATATAAATGTATTAATTTATTAATTTACGAATTTTGTAAATTAATCTATAATCAGTAAAAATGTATATAAAAAATGTTATTCAGTATTGAAAAACAAAATTGAGTTTTTTTTTAATTCGATGCCTTTTTAATTGCACTTTTAGCTTAATTCGAGCGGTTTCAACGTCATCCGACTGCATCTCGCGCGGCGAATTGTCGAGAGTGGAAGATCTCGCGCCAAGTGTATTAAACACACAAATATCGCGCGCATTATGTATGTACATACACTTGTCCGGTTATGCGAGGCATGCGCGCCGCGCTCGCGTAATTCTCCAGCGGCAGCCGCGGCTCGCGCGCGCGGAGCGATTCTTACACGACTTACGACGATGCACATCGCTCGACCTTGCCGCGCGCGCGGAGCTCCCGACGCCGCTGCGGCACACAGCCAGCCCCGCGTATGGCTCGCACGCGCGCGTGTTTATTCATACCAACGAGAGGGACTGCGTCTTCGCGTTTTGTGATCTCCGCGCGTCCCGCTCGCTCGGTAACGACGCTAATCGAGCCTCGATCGCGTCCAACCCTCGACGTCAGCTTTCGGTGCTGTAGTTTTTTTCAAGCTTTGGCTTCCTTACATTTTTTTATGACTAGATTTATCACCGGACTTTTTTTTTTTTTTTTTTTTTAAATGTGTTAAATAATTATTATTGCCAAATTTTTTTTCACAATTACATATATTTGTAATTTAAACAAAAATTCAATGTGTATTAAATAATTCATTTTGTCGTCATTTTTTTAATAAAATATTTTTGTTGGGTTTTCATATTTTTTTTAGGAATTACCGAGAAAAACTAAATATTTTTTATTTGGCGGACAAAAATATTTCCGACACTAAAAATATTCGATTTTATTTACACGATTAATGGCTTTTTTACATCTTTTTATGACTAGATTTATCATTGGGTTCTTTTTTTTTCTAATTGTATTAAATAATTATTTTTGTCGAATTTTTTTAACATTAAAATATATTCGTAATTTTTTAAAAATTCAATATGTATTAAATTATTGATTTTGTCGTCATTTTTTTAAATAAAATATTTTTCTCAGCTTCCCATCATTTTTCAGGAATTACCAAGAAAAACTAAACATTTCAAATTTGGCGGAAAAAAATATTTCCGACACTAAAAATAATCAATTTCATTTACACGATTTATTAACGAGACCTTCGAAAATCGATCGCATGACATCAGCAACGATTTGTGTACGCGATCGAGGGAACGTGAAAAAAAAAAAAAAAAAATGTCCTACACGTGCACCAAGCGTCTCCGTGAACTCTCGAGGGCATTAGGCTCTTATCGCGTGCGCGGCTGTAATACCCAACCTAACCAACTGGCGAGCGAGTCTCATTGACGCGGTCGACGTGGTGCGATGCCGGAAACGAATCATTCTTTTTTTTCTCTCCCTCTTATTTCACATGTGTCAGAAATGTATCACAGCTGACTTTGCTGAAAATACTTCCTGGCAATTAAACGAAATAAAAAAAAATTAATAAAAATATAAACCGTTTGCGTCGCGGAAATTATTTTAATAAGACGTTATTATTTTAATTACACGAAGCGTATTGGGAAAACGATCGAACGACTTGATACTTGAATGTGATCCACGACACGAGTACTCGGAACATGAGGGTCACTCATGGCAACTCGCGAGTGGCGCTTCTGGTCTTATCTGGGTTTTTCTCTTTTTTTTTTTTTTTTTTTTTTTTTTTTTTTTTTTTTCTTACGTGATGACGAGCCAAGAATCTTCTGCGCAGTGGCTATATATCCATGAAACTGATACGTGATCGAGTGGGCCAGACTCGCGCTCGTCGAAATTATATCTTTTCCCCCCGACTCGACGATTCTCGCGTCACTCGGGCGGTTCACGCGCTCGGCTATTAAGCGGGTAACGTACGCCGACTTCCCCGGCCGTGGAATGTACACAAACATTGCGGGGCTCTCGACGAATACCTCGCGGGATTTCGGGACGATAACGAGCGCGTAGATTAGAAAATCGTAACTTATCGCGAGCCGCTTGATAAGTTCCGGGGCGCACCGTCACCGAGCTACGCCTCCTCGCGCTCGCCGGAGGTACTCGAGAAAAAGGTATTTCGTGCGTGGTGAGAGAAAACAACAGAGTCAGACCTTGATTTCGAGGCCTCGCGGTGAACTCGTCGGTTACCCGCGTTTTGATTAAAATCGTGGAGGGTAAACAAAATGATTGAGGAAATTAGAAACATTGGAAATTTGAGAAATTAGAAAAATTGGAAATTTGAGGAATTAGGAAAAAGTGTGAATTTGAGAAATTAGGGAAAATTATATATTTGAGAAATTAGGAAAAATGGTATATTTGAGAAATTAGGAAAAATTGTATATTTGGGAAATTAAGAAAAATTGTATATTTGAGAAATTAGGAAAAATTGTATATTTGAGAAATTAGGAAAAATTGTATATTTGAGAAATTACAAAAAATTGTAAATTTGAGAAATGATAACAAAATTGTAAATTTGAGAAATGACAACAAAATTGTAAATTTGAGTAATTACAACAAAATTGTAAATTTGAGAAATTACAAATAATTGGAAATTTGAGAAATTACAAACAATTGGAAATTTGAGAAATTACAAACAATTGGAAATTTGCGGAATTACAAAAAATTAGAAATATGAGAAATCATTAAAGAATTGGAAATTTGAGGAATTACAAAAAAATTGGAAATATGAGAAATTATTAAAGAATTGGAAATTTGAGGAATTACGAAAAATTGGAAATATGAGAAATTATTAAAGAATTGGAAATTTGAGAACCTATAATAAGAATTTTAAATACGACAACTTATAAAAATTGAAAAAATCTGACCAACTCCGAAAATAATTAATTTAACAAATCGCAAAAAACGGTAGATTTAAGAAATCACAAAAAATGGTTGATTAAAAAATGGTAAAAAAATGGCAATTTTAACAAACTGCAAAAAATTACAGATTTAGAAAATAAAAATAAAATAAAATTTGACAAATTAAAAAAATGTCGTTTTCCATTTTTCGAAAAGTGAAACAAACGGGAAATTTTTTTAATTAAATGCACTTTCTCGTTTGCAGCTTTGCGGCTGGATTTTCCGGAGATTCCCATGCGGGCTACGAAGAGTGTCGAGGGCGCCGAAGTTCGACGCCGAATTCCAGCTATCAGTGCCATCGGGTCCGCTCGCGGCGGCGCGAGGCGACTCGCGGGCAGAGCCGAGACGAGTCCGGGAAGCGTCGAGCCTGCAGCGAAGTGAAACGATAATTTTGGAGAGCGCCCTCCACCTCCTCCTCCTCCTCCATTCTGGGTCGCGAAGTAGGTCAGTTAGATACCGCGTGGCCCCTTCCGCGGCGTCTCTCACTAATACATCGGCTCAGGGACCTTTACGAACGGGCCGAAGACGCTACGCGAGCCGAGAGGGCAAAGAGGCGGAGAAAACGAGCGACCGCAGGGCTCCCCACTGTATTTAACATCCCACGAGTGCTACTTGGTTCTAAAACAGCGTCAATCTCGCCTCACCGAAACGGCTCAGCCCTTTTTCGAGCCTTTGAACTTTCCCACGTTATCTGGGGTTTTTCAGATTACGAGGAAAAAAAAAATCGTTCGATAAGAAAAAAAATGTTAACTGCCTCGATGAATAAAAAAAAATGTTAACTATATGTTAACTTTTTTTTTATTAGTAATTTTTAATTAGTAATTAGTAATTTTTCGTAAAATTACTATTGTTTACTATAGTAATTTTTTTTATTTGTAATTAGTAATTTTTCGTAAAAAATATGTTTAATATATGTGAAAATATTTTGTGAATTATAATAATTGAAAAAAAAAAAAAAAAATTTTGTCGCCTCGATGAACTTAAAAACAAATTTAAACATGAAATTAGTAATTTTTTGTAAAGAATATGTTTAATATATGTGAAAATATTTTGTGACTTATAGTCACTGGAAAAGATTTTTTTTTTTTTTTTGGCTTGCTGGATTTTATTTGTAACGACTTATTTTATGCAGGTCGGTGGATGGACGGTTAGAAAAAAATATCTCTTTTGGAAATTCGATAGCCGAGGAGAAAAACGAAAGCGCTAGTAAGAGTGATAGAAACTTTTCGGGCGTCAGCGAAAGCGTGTCCGGCATAGACGGTCGCGTGTGTGTCACGTGCGTGTGGAAGCGACTTTAATGCGAGGAGCGTGAGAGGGAATTCGTAGTGGGCCACAAAGTGGAGAGCGGATTACCGGAGTGGAGTCTTAAAATTCTTTTGTTCCTGAAATATCGTAATCCCGGGTTGCAACGGTGAACGAATTTAAATTACAAAAACGATACAGATTTTAATTTGTTTTTATTTTATTTTTTTATTCGTATAAGGAAGACCAGAATTTTTTTTGTTAACTCAGCCACGTTTATCACTATAATTATTGAATTAATCAAATTCTTTAATCACTACAGTATTAATTTTTCATGTTTACTATACCGACTTCCAATTATTCCGACTTCCTTTTTATTTATTATTATAAATTTCCAATATGATTATTACTATTATTATTATAGACTTCCAATTATTTGGTAAATTTAATAAAAAAAAATAAAATAAAAATTGATTAGCTGCGACGAGTTATGTATAATTTTTGCCTAATAACTGAATTAATAAAAATTTCTTATCACTACAGTATTAATTTTTCATATTTACTCCACTTCCAATTATTTTCTGAATGTAATTCTTTACAAAAAAAAAAAATTATTGCGCATAAGCTGCGACGAGTTATGTAGAATTTTTGCCCGAGGATAACGTATCTCGCTACTCGTGTTCGTCTATCGCAGACAAGGTAAGAGGAGCAGCGCCGCGGTGTATGACAGTAGGAAGACGAAGAATGCGATAATATCAAAATCAGCTGTTGCGATTTCTTCGCTCGGGCCTAACTGCGCGCTCGTGTTCGGCCGTGCGCGACGAATGATAACGATAATTCGGATTCGTACACGCAGCCTCCGCGCGGCAGAGAGCCCGACGATTCTATTATACCACGCCGCGCTAATGCGAAATATAGCACGCGGCCCGCGAGACGTGGGCGCAAGTAGACTCAACTAGATAAGTGTGCGCGTCCTTCCGAGTTTTCAATAAGAAAGACTCTGGTTTCGTTGCGCCGGACCGTCGAGTATCAAAAGCTGCATCGATTATTTTCAGCGGAGACCAGAAAAAAATTTAATTCGAGTCGAATCAAATAATCAATATCCGCAAATAATTCATGTAACCACAAATAAAAAAAAATTGTTCAGTAAATCATTTTCAATATTTTTTCATTTGTTAAAATTTGTTATTCTGTGACTTATAAATAAGCAAAATTTAATTAAAAATAAATTACTGAAGGATTTTTTTTTTTTATAATTAAAATGTATTTAATTTTGTTGAATATTTGTACAGTAAAATATTTTTTCGTTTGTTAAAATGTCGAAACCTGTGGCTTAGAAATATGCGAAATTGAATTAGAAATAAATTACTGGTACAGAGAAATCATTTTTAATATTTTTCATTTGTTAAAATTTCAAAATCTGTGTCTTATAAACATGTACACTTTAATTAAAAATAAATTACTGAAGGATTTTTTTTACAATTAAATGATATTTAATTTTATTGAATATTTGTATACAGGAAAATATTTTTTCGTTTGTTAAAAATTAAAAATCTGTGACTTAGAAACATGCGAAATTGAATTAGAAATAAATTAGTGTTACAGAGAATAATTAAATGTACTCAGGAATAAAATAAATAATAAGACAAAAAAATGGAGAAAATATGCAGAATGTTTTGCAGTAATTTAGGTGAACGAGACAGAGTCAAGTGAATTGATCTTGAAGTGGATCTTCCCGCGTGGTATTCGGCGATGATTTACGTTACCAATTTGCAAGAGCGATAAGCAAAGTTGGCAGTTTGCTATTAAATAATTGGCCGGGTTGACAATTGCTGGCACAAGTACGCGTTACCATTTGCCCGCGATGCTCGCTGTGCTTACGCGGGAGAGCTCCGCCAGACGTGTGGGACAACGATCGTTTGTGCACTAAGCCCGAACGTGCCGCGTGTGTAACGGCTACACTCGCGCGGAGCAGATAATACATCACCGCTCCACGCACGCGGAGATAAAGTCGGCAGACACGTGTCTAGTGTGAAGTGATCGCCTATTGTGTTTTCTTTTTTTTTTTAATTAGCCGAAAACATCTTGATAATTTTTTTGTAGGAATTTATTTCACACCAAGTGTAAATTTTCAGCTGAAATTAGTTCACAGGATACAGACTAAAGCTGACATTATTTCGAATTGAATTTTCTGTTACACGAAAACGATATTTAATATTATTAAAAAATAAGAAATAAAAAATGAGGACACGGTTAGAATTTTTTATTTCAACGATTTAGTATATTTAAAATATTTGTGAGGCAGGTTAAAAAAATGAAAAAATAAAAACACGGTTAGAATTTTCTATTTTCAAGATTTCGTATATTTCATATATTTGTGAGGTAGGTTAAAGAAAAATGAAAAAATAAAAACACGGTTAGGATTTTTATTCCGAATTTTTTAATTTTTTATTTCATTTAAATTTTGTTTATTTTATTTACTTTATATAAAAAATAAACAATTATAACCGTGTTTTCATTTTTTTTTTTTTTTTTTTCATTTTTCTTTAATCTGTCTCACAAATATTTGAAGGATAGTAAATCGTAATTAATTTACAAAAAAAAAGGATTTTAAAAGAATCACATTTTTGTAGTTTAGTTTCTTTTTCTAATGGATACAAAGGGGACTGGCGGACAGCGGAAAGAGCAAAGCGACCGCCGGCGCGCGAGTAGACCCAGCGCGACTGCGTTGTAGATCGCAATTCTCTAGGAAAGGAAGACAGACGGATGATCTAGGCCAGTGGAAAAGGAAAGTGAGTGGCTCGCGGAGCGTAGGTATAATACCGCGCCGGGAGGCGGCGCGCGGGGGGAGCGACCGGCAGCAGCGGCAGCGACGGCAGCGGCAGCCAGCATCAGCAGGCCAAACGAGTATTCCGTCATAGCGTGTAGCACGAGAGCCGGCGTCATAGCATCGCCGTCACAGCGCAACGTGTAATGTGTGCCATCACAAGTGTATCGGCTGCGCGAGACTCGTTCGAGACTCGGCGCTACACCAGCTCCACAATGTAACGCGAATAATAATTTAATTAAAAAAACTCATAACTGTAAAAAAAAATTGTAATTACGCTAAGCGATTGTGGAGGTTCTTGAAATTTTAAATTTCGTAAATTTAATGTCACTTCCGGTCCCCCGAAAATATTTTTTCGGCATTAGAATAGCGAAATATTATTGGGAATTTTATTTTTGTCTACCGATAAATCATTGTCAATTTTTTTGTTTTTTTTTTTAAGATAGTGGAGATTCTTAAAATTTTACAATTTTGTAAATTTAATGTCACTTCCGGTTCCACGAAAATATTTTTTCGACAATAGAATAGCGAAATATTATTGACAATTTTATTTTTGGCTACCGACAAATTATTGTCAATTTTTTTTTAAATTTGTGGAGATTCTTAAAACTATAAAATTTTGTAAATTTAATGTCACTTCCGGCCGCACGAAAATATTTTATTCATTAATAGAACAGCGAAATATTATTGACAATTTTATTTATGGCTTCCGATAAATCATTGTCAATTTTTTTTTGTTTTGGAAAAGCAAAATTTACACGATGAGATTTCATTGGCAATTGCAGTAGTGACTTTTATTTTTGGACATCGATAAACAATTAATTATTTTTGGAATATCAAAATTTGGGAGCGGAGGATTTTTTTTTGCAATTTGTTTTATTATTATTATTATTATTATTATTATTATTTTGCACAGTTAAATAAAATCCACAGTCGAGAGACATCCGAGTGCGAAGACTCAGCCGGAACACGAGGCGCGCATAGAAAAGACGCGAAACGTTCCACACGAGCGTCCAACGGATTCCGATTCTGTGGAAAGGGGAAAAAAAAACCAGCGAAGACGAGGGAAGGAATCGCCGGCGAGCGAGTCACGTCGAGCGCGCGAGCGCGTCACGAACATCATCTCATTGTGAATTAACGCGTCGAAGGCTTCTTCCTGAATTCCTCCGAGCGAGGACGATGGAGAGTCTCGCGTATCAGGCGACTTCGCGTCTTCCTGCACGCTCGACGCTCGCTCCTTGTTCCGTACGTCGCTATCTCGTCCCGCGCATCGCTACGTGACCAAATCAAATCGCGATGACAAGTCCCTTTGTTTCCCAACCGGCGCGCTCGACCGGTCGATCGACATTTCTCTCTCTCTCTTTCTGTTTACTCGCGTCTTCGCATCCCTCGTCACATTCACACTGTCCAGTATCCAGAATTCTTGAAATCACTCGCGACGCGAGAAGCTCGTGTTAACCGTCGGAAATACGTGTAACACGCGCGACGAGGTGAAACACGAATGAGCGAAAGGAAACGGAATTGGATTCGTGATGTCGACGCGTGGCGAGTCGACCTTCGGATTGTTCTGATCGGCGGAATTATCGTGGCTGTTTTCCCGACCCTTTACACACAGAGAAATCGTTCTGATGGGATCTATTGGAATGAAGTAAATTTTATTTGATCCAAATAAATCCTAATAGGCCGGCCATTAAGTAAATAATTTATTTTTCGGCCGGCCTACTAGGATTTATTTGGACTAAATAAAATGTATTTCATTCAAATAAATTTGATTTGTTTCGAATAGATCCCATCAGAACGATTTCTCTGGGTGTAGATTCATCAACGATTTATGTATTTTTTATTTACAAAAAATGCTGCTTCTCGATTTTATATTCGAATAAGTTTGGTTTCTGATGCAGCAAAATTCTTATTTTTTATATTCAGTTCACAAACTGACGATAAGAGATACAGGCTATTTGGTTACAGTTACAAAAAAAAAGTTTCGTCTATCGCCACTGGCCAACCGGTCATTCCCTCCTCCCGGGCAGTTTGACACGCGGGTCAATAAGATGTAAAGCAAGAAGCGGGAAATGCAGGGTCCGAGGCCCGGAACGACCTCCGCGAGTGTAAACACGCCCAACTCGCTAACGTCTTTTCGTTCGACCCGCCGAGGGCAATAATAAGTACCCGAGAGTCGCTAAGAGGCAGCGACACACCCGAAGGAATTTTACCGCGCGACTCTAAACGCCTGTAGATTTGTCTCCCTCGCCCTAACCTCACTTTTCCGTTTTTCGATTCTCCCATTGAAACGGCTTTGAGTATCAATGAATCGGAAGCTGAGTCCAATTACTCAATACCTCCCCCCATTCCCTCAAAATCCGAGCTCAATCTGTCTCATATTTCGTGAGAAAATAGGTTTCAAAAATCTCAGGTGAGGGATCAGGGGGGGGGAGTCCCGCTGCCTCCTACCCCAAACGCTCGCTGCCCACTGAGCCCACTTTCCGCGAGCATCCCAAGCGATACACCCGAGGGAATTTCACCGCGCGACTCTAAACGCCTGTAGGTTTTTCTCACTCGCCCTAACCTCACTTTTCCGTTTTTCGATTGTCCCATTGAAACGGCTTTGCGTATCAACGAATCGGAAGCTCAGTCCAATTACTCAATACCTCCCCCCATTCTCTAAAAATCCGAGCTCAATCTGTCTCATAGTTCGTGAGAAAATAGGTTTCAAAAATCTCAGGTGGGGGGATCAGGGGGGAAGCCGCCTCCTAACCCAAACGCTCGCTGCCCACTAAACCAACTTTCCGCGAGCATCGCGCTCGATGTTTCCCTTTGTTTCGCGCACATACTTTTCGTTCGCCCGGATGCGCCGAGTGGCCCCGGTCTCGCGTGATATATACTTATGTATTCGATAATTCTAATCCGCGTGGCCGAGCGCCGAGTCGAGTCGAGCTGCGCGCGCGCGCGGCTTTCTTGCAGCGCTCGGTGACCTGATTTCTTGCGCTGCGCGGCAGCGGGCAGCGAGTGAGACTAAGAATGTTTCCCTGCGCGAGAGCGAGAAGGGAGGGCGCGAAGCGGTCGGGGAACCGAGTGGAAGAGAGAGAGAGAGGGAGAGAGAAAGAAATGCCCGAGTGGGAAGCGAGACGGCAGGAGGCGCGCGCGGTGGAAGAAGCGTGAAAAAGGAACGGCCGAGAGGAGGAGAAGCGAGGAACAAAGGGGGGAAAAACACGAGTCGTGCGCGCGCGCGCAACAGCCACGTAATACTAGTTCGAGTCCGTGGTAATAGCAGTTACCTACCTTCGCAATATTATAGCGCCGTTAATGTCATTCATTTGCGCTGGGCGCCTAATGGCGGAACAGACGCTGAAGAGGAGAGACCCGACGCGCTCGGTCGAAAAGCCAACGTCTCGTGGACTTGATGACTGTGTCATCGGGAGTGACGAAAGGGACAATTTCATTTTCGCTACACCCGGGCGACGCGAGAGCGAGCGACCCGTCGGTAATTTCGCGCGCTGCAATTCTTTATCCCGACGCTTTTCAATTAATTCCGCGCTCCGGGTCGGGCGAATTAAATTGCCTGACTCGCTCTGTAATTCGGGGGGGTTTATTAATCGTGGTTGTAATTGATTTTGTAACGTTTTTTCAATATACATTTTTTTTGTGATAAATAAAAATAAAATAATTTTAAAAATGTTGAATTTGTTTAGTTTAATTTTTAATTTAATTAGAATTAAATTGCCTGACTCGCTCTGTAATTCGGGGGGTTTATTAATCATGCTTGTAATTGATTTTGTAACGTTTTTTTTATATACTTTTCTTTTGTGATAAATAAAAATAAAATGATTTAAAAAATGTTGAATTTGTTTAGTTTAATTTTTAGTTTAATTAGAATTAAATTGCCTGACTCGCTCTGTAATTCGGGGGGTTTATTAATCGTGGTTGTAATTGATTTTGCAACGTTTTTTAAATATAATTTTCTTTTGTGATAAATAAAAATAAAATGATAAAAAAATTAATAAAATTTTGAATTTGTTTAGCTTCATTTTGATGATTGTATGGGTGGCTTTAATTATGGTCTGCTTGGTTAAAAACTTTGGTACACAAACCCCGGTGTGTTGGTACATATTGAAACAGACTGCGCTCTACCGGTGTTTGTTCCACCTAAGGAGGACAAACGTGTGTAGTTCTCGTCGTCTTACAGGGAGCCTTTTTTATTCAGCGCCGACATGTGACCGTCACGTACGGCAGATGCGGCGTTATTGTGAAAAATTCTGGTAAATAGACCGCGTAAATGTCGCTCGCGCGTGGAGCCACAAAAAAAAGTGCTACCAGTGTTAAACAGAAATCCTACTGTAAACATAAATGTAGGATTCGATTTTAAAAACAATTTTTTGTCAAACCCCCCCAAAAAAAAAGCAAAAAAATTATTTAAAAAATCGGAAAATATTCTGCGACCAAACTGGCAGTTTCGCGGAACGTGAAATATAACGTTCGACTCTCAAACGTTTCACGCGGCGCACGAAACGCGACCAGATTCCGTGCGATATCAGCGCGAGACCGGATGACTGAATCCATTAGTTTTCTCTCTTTTTCCTTATTTCCGACACGACACTCGGGGCTTCGAAGACAGGTTGAGGCGAGCGCTGCGTGTGTAGAGGCTGCCGCTCAGCGTTCAGCGAGCGCCTACGAGTTCCGACGGGCGTCAAGTTGTCCCTGGACGCGCCGTATACGCGAGTCAACTAATATAGGCGACGCAGGCGTGAAATATAGGTCGCATGCCCGCTAGAACGCGCTCTCGCACACAGGCGCGGGGAATGCACGCGCGCGCATTGCACGTACGGACCGGATTCCGCTCTGGTGTGGGGGTCTCTCTCTCTCTCGGCGCTCGGCGTGCCGCAGTAGGCGAGACTCCTCCATCTGCGTTTCCACGTTCCCTTGCAATGCACACGAGGGAAAAAGGGCAATGGGGTTCATCGGGCGAGGTCACTCGTGCTCGCACGATGAATCTAGAAGACCCATCGCGTCTCCGACGGTTCTTCTCGCTTCGTCTCCGGACGAACGTCGAAAAATAGAGTAACGAAATACTCTCAATCCTACGAATTTTTAGATACTACGATTCGTTCAAATCAACATTTTTTTGCAATCCTACATTTTCAATTCTACATAACCAAGTCCACATTTTTTCAATTCTACATTTTCAGCCCTACAATTTTCAAGTCTACACGACCAATCCTACAATTTTAATTCTACATTTTTTTCAATCTTACATCTTTCCAATTCCACATGCTTCAATTCTACACTTTCAATCGTACAGTTTTTCAATTCTACACTTTCAATCATACAGTTTTCAATTCTACACTTTCAACCATACAGTTTTTCAATTCTACATTTTCAACTCTACGGTTTTTCAATTCTACATTTTCAACCCTACAATTTTCAATTCTACATTTCAACCCTACAATTTTCAATTCTACATTTCAACCCTACATTTGTTCAATTCTAAATTTTTCAATTCTACACCTTTGGCGATACTACATTTTTTAATTCTACAATTTCATTGATGCTATATTTTTCAATCCTACAATTCTGTCGATTCTACAATCTTCAATCCTACAAGATGCAGCCTCCGATCCTACAATTTTTCGATCTTGCGAAAGATTCAATCCTACAATTAACCGATTCTCCACTCTTCTCTATCCTACAATTTCGGATTCCCTCTCTCCGGAGCGAGAGGGGATCGCAAGAAATCCCCTTCACAGATGATCCTTCGTTCTGCCCGGCCGACGGTCGGAAGTCAATGAAATATAGCCCGCGTTATGAGCCGCGCTCGAATCATGCGGCGTATCCGCGCCGTATCTCCTTCGAATTCTCTCCGGCGTCTTGGCGCGCGCGAGTTAGCGGCGGCCGCACCCGCCGTTACGGCCGGCATAACAATGCCTAACGTAACTATCCTGGGGGTCGAATCCTCTATGCCATCTCCGTGAACGCGCGCGCGCGCGCGCACGACACAACCCGCGCGAGCGCGAGGTTACAGGAAAGTGAAACTCTCGTAAACCAGGTCACACCCACATAGGCTCTGCCTCTGGCTGCCCGCTCGCCGTGCCTCACCGACACTCCGACTCGGCGGCTGTGGCGCGCGCGCGCGCGCGTACCACGTGCATATTACTGCACAACGAGATAGACCGCGCACCGCGAGAGAAAAACTCGTCTCTCTCGCGTGACTCCTGAACCCGAACAGCGGTGAATTATTTTCGTCGGGGAAAAAAAAAAACGTACGAAAATTCTACACCGAACGCGAAACGCCTCGGATTGCCGGTCACGACTCCCGATCGCCGGGCGCGAAATTAAAACTCGCTGCATCCTTCGGAATCCTTGACCTCGTGACCCGGAAATAATTTGCCAATTTCGAATGATTTTTTTTTCGTGAAATCTTAATTAAAAATAATTTTGATAAAAATTAAGATTTCGTGAAATTTTAATTAAAAATAATTTTTATAAAAATTAAAATTTCGTGAAATTTTAATTAAAAATAATTTTTATAAAAATTAAGATTTCGTGAAATTTTAATTAAAAATCATTTCAAAAATAATTTGCCACAATTTTTTAAATGATTAAAAACTTACATGACGAATAATTTTCGCCTTGTTCAAAATGGCTCAGATATTTATTTAATTTCGCTCGCAAATTCGTCGATTCAATTCATTTCCGTGGAAATTATCGCAATCGCGTTAATTAATCACCGAATTATCTCGAGCACGCGGTGATCGCGCGGGGTCGGCATTTCGCCGGGTCACAGAGTGGCAGCTCTCCCCGGTGCCACCGCGCACCGCGTATAGTACGCGCGGTTCGCGACTCGCGCCCCGTGTGGGACATATACACACGCCCGAACGCTACAAATTACGCAAATAGAGTCACACGTTCCAGATGCAATTAGTACAATGATTTGATTTCCACACGTCCCGTGTGTCATACCCCGAAGGGGCCGGCGGCGGTGCAACCGGCTATTATTGCGACTAAATACTATGTCATTTGCATGGCTACCGGTTGGTATTCACAATTACCGAGGCCTCGATCCATAAAACCCGCGCGCTGCTCGCATTGCGACAATAAAGCGTTCTTTTCTTTTCTCGCGTTTTTCGCGAATCTCCCGGACGTTGAACTCCGAGCGGCTGCGAAAAATCACAAGGAAATTTTGTTATGATAAAAAATAAAAAAATAACAATAAACATTAGCAATAATAATAATAATAACAATAATAGCAATAATAATTATAATAATAGTAGTAATAGTAATAATAATAATAACAATAGAATAATAGTAATAATAATAATAATAACAGTAATAGTAGAAATACTAATAAAAATACAAAAATAATAATAATTTCAAATGACGCTCCTAGGTGTATAAAACATTGTCAAGAAAATATTTTGGCCACGAGCCGCAGGAGGAAAAAAATACATTGATACGTTATATAGATGCAAGCGAACTTTATAAAAGTCTTGGCCGAAAGAAACGTCGCAATACGTTTGCGAACTATTCGCAGATAGAATAAAAGGTGAGACGACGCGCGGTGACAAAGATAGATGCTTCGCGCGCGAAGCTCAAGGTATGCACCGCGATGTATACCGCATGAGAAAATATATTTGGAGGTGGCCGAGCGGGAGTTCGCGGAACGACCTGGCCGCATTGCCACGCGGTATATCAAGTGCAGCGCGCGACTCGACCGCGCCGCGTCGCCCGCTGATGCTGCATGCGCCGCGCCGCCGATTCCACGCGCCCGGGGTAGATGTGGGAGGCGCGCGCGCGCGCGGCAAACTTTTCAGCGCGTGTAGGCGCTGAGAGAGCTCTACGGATGTGCGCGACTATATAGCGAGCGACGAGTTTTAACGTCTTGACCGCGGCTGCCGCCGCCGCTCCTAATGATTCTAAGCGAGTAAGACGTCATCGAGCACCAATCGGGCTTGTGCGCGGCTATAATTTTTTTTAATTAGTATTTTTTTTCTTTGATTTTTGAAAGTTATTTTTTTCTTTTTTTTAGTGATAAAAAATCCTTTTACTCTTTTTAGTCTATAAGCTCGCTTCGCGTACTTAGCCAATTGATGCAAAAAATAAAATAAAAAAATCGAAAGTAATCAAGTTTTTGGAGTTTTTCGTGAAAACGAAATCGCGTTTTGAAAGGAACTGGCGAACGGGCGAAAATATGTCTGACGTAAAGGATAAAAAAAAATTAATAAAAAGTTTTTTCGCACTTTTTTCGAAATTTCGTCGCTTCACTAAAATCGAGGTTACTTTTTTTTTGAGAGGTCGGACCTGGATTTTGTTTCTTCGTTCGAGAGAAAATTCGGTAAAGAAGAGAATGACGCAAGGCGGAACGCGATATCTTGATTTCTGAATTTTTCACAAAAGTTTAAAACCGAACCCTTGAAAATCGCAAATTTTTCCATACATAACCCTTGCATTTTTCGCGAAAAAAACATTTTCGATTACATAAAGATTTAATACCCTATTCGATGGCAAATTTCCCACTGATTCCGAAAAGCATCGTTGATTGCCCGAAAAATGGAAAATTCGATGATAAAAACGCGAAAAACGATTTTTTTCTCTCTGCAAATTTAATAAATTCACCCACTGATTTTTCAATCAGGATTTTTTAATTTTAATTTTACTTTTTTGACACTATAATTTTTAATTCTTTTATTTACGAAAAAAATGCACTGAATTACAAAAAACGCGCATGAAAAATAATATAACTTAATTACCTCGACTTTTTAACGACTTCGTCTTCGATTTCAGTATTTTTTAAGACTCTTTTTTTTCCCCGTCCGGCGAATAAACAGCCGCGCGATGTTAGTCACAATAGCAATAAAAACTAATTGCGATAATATTTTTAATGAGTTTTTCTTAATTAAAATTCGCTTTTATCGGGGTTTTTTTCCCTCCCGCGCGGCGCTTGTTTTATTTCTGTTTTCGCGGGCGAGTCGGGGGTTTCCACGATAATGAGGGACGCGCGAGCGGAATTGTCGTGTGTATCGCGCTCGGCGCGTTTTCCTGTTATACTCACACGCGGACGCGACGCGCCGCGCGTTTGATCTAAAATCGGAAACTCACGACCTCCGCGCGCGCACCAGCGCGCAGACAAACCGGCGTCAAAACTCGGCGCATTATGTCATAGTTTATTGCGACCGTGTCTCGTCGCGGGTATCACCGAGACCGCGGTCAGCGCTCGTTATTGCCGCGGTGATCTCGAGCCGCACCGGCGGCGGCGACGCGATAGCGCGAAAAACGCGCCGCCTGGGAGCAACGCGAATCGCGTCGACCAATTCGAGCAAAAAACTTGTCTACATATAACCACAATTTTTTTCAAGAAAAAAAGTTTGTGACCATTTTTCGACAATCCGGAAATATAGAAATCGAAAAAGAAATGATTGAATAGAATAAAAAGAAACACAAGTTGACTTAGAATTTTTTCTCGTCGTTCACTGTACTTTAATTAAAAATAGCGACAGTTTTTCACATTGTCACAATTTTTCGACAATCCGGAAATATAGAAACCGAAAAAGAAATTATTGAACAGAATAAGAAGAAACACAAATTTTCTTAGATTTTTTTTCTGGTCGTTCGCTTTATTTTTATTAAAAATAGCGCAAAGATTAAAAATAGTAAAAATGGACAGACATTTATTTCCCACCGAAAAAACATGATAAAACCACAATTTTTTTCAGTCCACGAAATAAAAAATAAATTTTTCACAATGTTTCGTAAATCCGGAAATATAAAGATGGAAAAAAATGAATTAAATGAAATAAAAAGAAACACAAATTTTCTTCGATTTTGTTCTTTTTTTATCGTTTATTTTTTATAATTAAAAATAGCGCAAAAATCAAAAATAGTAAAAATAGATATTTATTTCCCACTGAAAAAAACCGATTCAACTTCTCGCGTTTCCTGAATTTAACTTTCGGAAAAAAATTGACTCGGAACGCCCAGTACATTTTTTTAGTCAATTAAAGGTTGAATGAATATTTGGGCGAACTTTTCTGGAAAAAAAAAAAAAAAAAAAAAAAAAAAGCGAGTAAATATTCATCGCTCGGGTCTATTTTTGTATAAATTAAAAATAGCGCGATTATCAAAAATAGTAAAAATAGATAGATATTTATTTCTCTCTGAAAAAAATCGATTTTATTCCTCGCTGATCCTGAATTTAACTTCCGGAAAAAAAAGAATTTGACACGAAACGCCCAGTACATTTTGTTAATGAATTAAAGCTTGTATGAATATTCAGGCGAACCTTTGTGAAAAAAAGTAGTGAATATTCATGGCTCGGGTCTATTTGGTCGGTCGGTCGGTCGCGTCGCTATTCTAGTGTTTATCTCACCAACAATAAACTTATCTCCGTCGGCGTCGGACACTCGGCCGGGTCTCTCGGCGCGCGCGCGGACCAATTTCTTCTTCCCGTATCTCTCGGCCGCGTCTATTTTTCCGTCGTTGATTTAACGTTCGTCCGCGTAATCTGCGCCTCGAAACGTACATAATAGGATGTGACCGCGGAGCCGGGGGCCCGGAGCCGCCGAGATATCATTTGCCAAAAGTCATTGATGTTTCGAGGTCGAGCCGATAAACCCTGGCCAACGGGGCTCCCCGTTACTGCAGTCCCACAACGGGTCATGAAAACACACCGAACCGAGGCAGAAGATTCCACTGGGCGGCGGGGAATCTTCCTATTCCCTGCACCCTCTTTTTGTCTCTTATCACTTTGAGCTTTTTTCATAGTTGTTAAAATTCCATCAAATCACCGCTTCTTCAGCGGAGAAATTTAAGCTCGACTCTTGGACCATAAATTAACTAATTTTGTGATTATATGAAAATAGAGGCTGAGCCAAATTTAATCAGTTTTTTGTAGCAACTTCTTGATTTACGTTAGAAAAATTTCACTTGGCTAATATGTTAGATTTGATTTAATTTTTTTTTTTTTTTTGCAAAAAGATGTTTTTTTTATTTATTTATTTTTTTTTATTTCCTGCACCCTCTTTTTGTCTTTTATCACTTTAAGCTTTTTTCATAGTTGTTAAAATTCCATCAAATCGCCGCTTCTTCAGCGGAGAAATTTAAGCTCGACTCTTGGACCATAAATTAACTAATTTTGTGATTATATGAAAATAGAGGCTGAGATGAATTTAATCAGTTTTTTGTAGCAACTTCTTGGTTCACGTTAGAAAAATTTCACTTGGCTAATATGTTAGATTTGATTTTATCTTCTGGTCTTTTTTGCAAAAAGATTTTTTTGATAATTTTTTTTTTTTTTTTTTTTTTTTTTTTTTCAAAGTTTTATTTCCTGCACCCTCTTTTTGTCTTTTATCACTTGAAGCTTTTCTCATAGTTGTTAAAATTCTATGAAATGCCGGCTTCTTGAGCAGGGAAATTTTAATTTGAGTCTTGAACCATAAATTAACTAATATTGTGATTATATAAAAATAGGGGCTGGGACGAATGTATTCAGTTTTTTGTAGCAACAATTTAGTTCACGTTTGAAAAATTTTACTTGGCTAATATGTTAGATTTGATTTAATTTTTTGGTCTTTTGGGCACAAAGATTTTTTTTTGCTAATTCTTTTTTCCTGCACTCTTTTTTGTCTGTTATCACCGCTTTTTTCATAGTTGTTAAAATTCCATGAAATCTTGGCTTCTTCGGGAGAGAAATTTAAGGTCGACTCTTGGACCATAAATTAACTAATATTATGATTATATGAAAATAGACGCTGAATCAAATTTATTCAGTTTTTCGTATCAACATCTTAGTTCACATTTGAAAAATTTCACTTGGCTAATATGTTAGATATGATTTAATTTTTTGGTATTTTTTGCAAAGAATTTTATTTTTTAATTTTTCTTGCTGTCTTCTTATTTCCTGCACCCTTTTTTTTCTCTTATCGCTGTTTTCATCATGTCTATTAAAATTCAAAATCTTGGCTTCCCAACGAAGTTCGGAAGCTAGAAAAAACCCAAGAATTTATTTGTCTTAGACAAATATTTTCTAACTCCCGTATATTCATAGTCGAATTTTTTTCAAGATCGTCTATTTTCGTTAAAATGACTAAGTTCTATATTTATCAATAGGGAGTCCCAAGGACGGTGAAAAAACGGGACGTGAACGGGAAGTGCGCCGATACAGATCAATAACATCGGAATAAAGAAAGAATTAGTCATTGTAAGATTTTATATCAAAATATATTTGTGCATAGACACGAAGACAACCGTAACGGGTAATCTCATACTCGGCACACGTCGCAAACATACAAAGGCGCGCGCGCTCGCGCATACACTTAGTACATACGTACGCATTAATCACCCACACACATTCGTAACCTATGTACATTCATCCACGTGCGATTCGAGGCGCTCTATTCTCGTTCCTCATGCGTAGCCGCCGACTTATATCATGTTTATACTTTACATTCGTTATTTCTTTTTTTCCCCCCCACGCGTTTTACACGTTAATTCATACACATAATATATATATGTATAATACACACTATATTAATAAATTGCAATCGCTCGTGAATCGTCATTCGAACGAGTAAACAATGAAGCCCGCTTCACGCATTATTTTTTGTATTTTTTTTTATTTTCATTTTAATTTTTTTTCGGTAACTCATTGAGGGCCCCGATGGGATCGGCGATTAAAAAATCGCTGGTCTCGATCGGAGGCCCAGGTAACGTATTTACGGTACGCCCGACTCACTTTTCGCTCTCTCGCCTGCCTTAATAAAAATATATATATTTATCTAGTACGCTATAACGACACAACAAATTCCCGGCATTCACTCGTCTTTGCATTCGGACTGAAAAAAAAAAAGAAAAACAAAACTACGAGTCACTCGCTGCTCATGCATTCCACGCGCGCGCGCGTCGTCTCTAAACAAAATATATATATATATATATTAACTCTTAATTACACGTTTCTTTTTCATCTTGCAATTAGTATTAAATTGAATGGTAACTATAATACAAGTCTGTGTACATGGTGAGTTGTTTTTTTTTTGGGTCGTTTAACGCGAGAGGAGTGGAGGATTTTATCTTTTTTTTTTCAAGGGGATTCAACAGGCGATTGATTATTTAAAACAAACTCATCACAAAAAAAATCTCCATACCAAATAATGGACTTGAATTAATTAAATAATTAAATAATTATTTAAACTATTCTTTTAATTTTTCTTCTAATAATTCTTTTAATAATTAATTTAATTAATTACTTAATTATTTGAATTATTTAATTAATCAAGTTAAATTTTTCTTCCGACGAAAAAATAATTCTAAGGATCTTTTTTTTCGTGACCAAAGCCTCGTTATAAATAATCAATCTGAGCATTCCTTTTTTTTCATTTCACAGAATCTTTTCACCGATAAAAAAATATAATTCTCGCCGAAAATCCGTGAATCCCCCGGACCTCTCCCTCCCCCCCATTTATGCATCTGGCCCCGATCAAGACGCCCGAACGGCGATAAAGCTCGGAAGAAACGGCGCGTTAATAAAAAAAAAGGCCTTTGTCATTGCCCTCCGCTCGCACGTACGCTCGTTGATAACTTATCGAGCGACAAGGGGCTCGTGTGCTCCGCGTCTCTCTCTCTCTCTCTCTGTGTGCGTCCGTCTGTCTGTCTGTCGCCGCTGGATTTATGCCGTCGATGCGATATTGATAGTGCCGCGCGCGGGGTAATTACGGTATCTCGATATGCCACGAGGTACTTAGGTACAAGAGCGATATGCTACACGCTACTTAATTAAATTATCTCGATATATATCTACTATATAAACCGTATCTAATCACAACGCCGTTCGAACAATATATACACAATCGTCGTCAACCAACGCGCGGTGTGACTTTTCGTCTTCGTCCTCCACTGTTGTTAATTTTTGTTTTGTTGTTTTTTTTTTTTACAATTTTCGTCTATTTTTTTTTACTCGGCGTCAGGTGCAAAAGCAAACTCCAGTCTTCATTATTCTTTTTTTTTTACTTTTTATCTTGTATACGTAATAAAAATTCTAAGGTTTTTTTTTCGAGGGTGAGTGAATTTTTTTTTGCTACCACGAAAATTTATGCGGGTGGAAAATAATGTTTTTTTTTGTACGTAGAATTTTTGTTGTCTGTGATATATGGGATCGAAAATATACTTTGTGAGCCGGTGTCCTCGGGCCTCTCGACCCGCATAAATTTTCGTGGGAGCTGAGAGAAAGTTAAAGAAATTGGAAGCTATGCGGTCGCCTCGACGTGAGAAACGCGCACGCGCGCCGCCATTTTGTCTACCTTCCGTGGTGCGCGGTCAGTAGGAGATCGGAAAATGGCGTCGCCTCGCGAAGTCGCCTCGAAGATCCGAATTTTCTACATACATACAGGTGTTTATATATATATATATTAAAAAAAAAGAAAACATCCGCGATTTCGGGGAATCGCGACTGCCGGAGTATATTCGTTGTCGTGTTAATTGCGATTCGTGAAAGGCACTTCGATTTCGTTGACTTTTCTCACGTTCCCTCATTTAATTACTTATCGTCTATTACGCTGTTTTTTTTCGTTCTTTCTTTCCTGCTTTTTTCTTCTCTCTCCCTCTCTATACAAACTGTACAAGTACGATTTTTTTTTCACTCTCGTGTGTGATCTATAGATCGCCGCGAAAAAGCCGAAGCTTCGGACGATCTTTCGCGAAAATTTTCGCTCAGCTTCTACCAGCGAGGCGCGTTCGAACATTCGTGGTCGCGATACAAACTTCATCGGCATCGAAGTCGGTAGAATAAGAAACGTGGGCGATAAATACAACCAATATTTTTACAGTAACATCAGAATATCGTATTTTACTTATCAATTTCATTCTATTTCGAAAAAAAAAAGATTTCGTCAAAAATTGTTACCCAGAATTTAAACCAGTAAATTTTAATCCTCTACCACAAATTTCCCTCCTTTCGAACATTCAAATCTCCCGCCACAAAAACCCCAAAAATCCCCCCCAAAGAAAATACAACATCCCAGTCTCAAATTTACGGCATTTACCGTCCCACGTTCCTCCCGTCTCTACCAAAAACCTCCCGTCGTCTCATTTCCCGCTCAATCCTCATCCGCGATCCTCCCCCGCAGTCCCACAATCCCCGCGCATGCGCTCTGTGGTTCCACCGCGTCGCTCGCTCTTCCCTCGCGCAGGTATTCCAAACCCGCGCGTGCGCTCTTCCCTCACGTTCCCCTGTCTCGCTCCTCCGGACATCCGTCTCACCGCGCATTTCCCAGCGCGTCGCGTTTCCCGCCAGCGTATCGAAGGTCATCCCGCATTTCCCTCCTCCTCTCTCTCTCTCTCTCTCACCTCTCAACACACAAAACCAGAACGTTCTCCGCCTCCGCGCCTGCGCAGTCGCCACACGTGGCACGCCGCTTCGCTCAAGCTTCGCTCACGCTTCGCGTTTTATTTTAGCTGTCTAGCCGCCGCAGCCGCGGCCGCCGCCGCATCTCCCCGCATCTCAAAAAACCCCGCACCGCAAATCGGCAGCGGCAGCCAGCAGCGTCGCCTGCTACATGGGCCCGACCGCGTGCTGCTGAAACTGATCCAAGTGCCTCGAGATCTCGCGATGCAGCTGATCGGGCAGCACGCCCACGCTGCTAAAAACCGATCGCATCACGTTCAGCTCCTCGGTGAGCACCTCGATCCTCTTCTTCAGCATATCGTTGTCCTTAACAAGCAGCTTGACCTTCTCCTCCGTCTCCCGCGATCGGACCTTCGCCTTCTCCCGGCTCTTGCGCACCGCGATGTTGTTCCTCTCGCGTCGTCGTCTGTACTCGTCGCTCGCTTTGTCTATGGCCTTGGACTGTTTGCGCGCGACTGCCGCGGCGGCCGCTGCTGCGGCGGCCGCCGCCGCAGCCGCCGCCGCCTGATGCTGCTGATGCGCCATCACTGGCTTCATGGGACCCCCGCGGCCATTCTGCTGCTGCTGCTGCTGTTGCTGCTGCTGTTGGTGTTGCTGCTGCTGCTGCTGCTGCTGCGCATGCGGATGATGCACCACGGGGTGCCCGCCGGGCACGGTGGATGGCGTTAGGGTCGTGAACGTCGGGCCGCCATTTGCAAAGGGTCCGCCGGGGTTGGCGGGACTGTAGCCGCCCGGCGGGTACTGCGGGCAGTGCCGCCTGTAGTCCGCCGGGTCCAGAGGTTCCTCCTTGATACTCGGGGAATCCGAGCTCGAGCTGTTGCTGTCGCTGCAGCTGTTGCTGCCCTGGTGATAACTCGCGCCGCTGTGAACGGGTTGTGGCATGTAGGCGAGGGTCGTGCGCGGGTAGCCCGTGGTTCGCGCGTGTTTTAGGGCCGCGCCGCCGCCTCCTCCGCCTCCGCCGTTGTTGGCGCCACCGCCGCCGCCGAGCATGTCGAGCAAGCCATCGTTGAAGTGCGAGTCGTCTATCAGGTGCTGGAGATCGAGAGATATCTCCGGGGTGTTGAGATCCGTGAGCTCGCCCGCGGCTGCGCAGTGCTCGGCGTACTGCTGGTGCAACGACGCTTTGCTCGCCGAGACTTTGCTGACGTTCGTGACGCCCGTTTGCTGATTGTGATTCACTTGGAGAGTGGAGTTGTTGTTGTTGTTGTTGTTGTTGTTGTTTGTGTTGGAGTTGGCGTTCGTCGTGTTGGCGTTGTTGTTGTTGTTGTTATTGTTGTTGTTGTTGTTCGCGAGGGATATCGAGGACTTTTTGAGGTCCGGCGCTACCTGCGCCTGCGCCTGGTGCGCAGCTGATTCGTACATTACCGGGGATTCCATTGTGCACTTCTCACTCGCGCATCACAGATAAACTTGGTGGTCGCTGTGTGTGCGGGTTTTTTTTTTTTTTTTTTTTGGTTCCGATGATCGGAATTGTTCTGGGTTTTTTTTTTTTTAAGATTGAGATAGAGGATTCTACACAGCACCGAGTTAACACCCTGTGCACTGCACCGCGGGTATCACCAAGGGGTTTTTTTTATTTGTGTATAACGAAACAAAAAAAAAAACGATAACTGACACTGGTCCTTCACGTTATCCACTGTTACGTGTTTTTCGTTCTTTTTTTTTTTGTTTCTTTTTTCGTCTCCCGCTCTGCGATCTCTCGGCACGACACCTTTCAACGCCGGGGAATCCCCGGGCTGCGGGTGTGTTTATCTCGTTCAGCTCGAACTGGTCGAAACCGACGAGTTTGCGATTTTTAATAAATATACAACGTCGGAGAACGCAGCGATCGAGACTCTCTCTCTCGACGGACACACAAGACGAGACTTATAACCGCGCGCTCGGTAATCTCGAGTCCGCGACTCGGTATATCTCGGATATATCTGTCGCGTTCGAAGACCCGGATGATCTAACTCGTTATTCAAACCAACCGAGCGAGAGTTGGCGCGCGACTGACTAACCCGACGGCATGTCGCAAGCTTTCAATGTGGCGCGCGCCAACTCCGCGACGTTTCGGGCGTCGCGCATGCGCGCGACGGCCGCGCGCACACCACACTCGACGCGCCGGCTTCGCGCTCTACACGCATCGCCAGCGGCCGAACGCCCGATCCTTCCCCCCACCACCGCCACCACCGTCGTCGCCACTCGCGGTGGGCGCCTCGCGCGCTTCTCCAGGCCAACTCCGCGCGCTCACGCGATATTCTCTCGCCGCCGCGTTCTTTACTTCGCGCCCGCACGCTCGCCCGTGCTGGCTCGCACGTTCCCTGGACGCTGCGGTCGCCGCCTTTTGTTCACCGACTTTTTGCCGATTTCCGCGGATTTTCGGTGCAAGACAGACAAATTGCAATGCAATTTTTTTTTAGTCGTTTGGCAGAGTGAATATAAATTTGCTTGATGTTACAGATTTTGTGACGGCGGAAAATTAAATTTTCGAGTATATAACTTTTTTTTTTAACGTTTTTGGAAAACTTCATTTTGGGAAAAAGTATAGAAATTAATATTTTTATTTCCATGTTTCGTAATCGTTCGCATTTTCTTTTTTGTACATTTTTTTATTTCGAATTTTTAATTTAATCTACGGATTTTTAATTCAATACGGATGTTTCAGATTTTGTGATCGTGGAAAACTACATTTTCGTGAATATGAATTTTTTTTTACGTTTTTGGAATACTTCATTTTGGGAAAAAGTATAGAAATCAATATTTTAATTTCCATGTTTCGTAATCGTTGGCATTTTCTTTTTTGTAGATTTTTTTATTTAGCATTTTTAATGCAGTATTTTTAAGTGCGGAATAAATACAAATAATTGTTTGATGTTTCAGATTATGTGATCGTGGAAAACTAAATTTTCGAGTATGTGAATTTTTTTAACGTTTTTGGAATACTTCATTTTGGCAAAAAATATAGAAATCAATATTTTTATTTCCATGTTTCGTAATCGTTGGCAGTTTCTTTTTTGTACATTTTTTGATTTAGCATTTTTAATTCAATCTATACGAAGGCAGAAAACAAATACGATTAAAATACGGAGAGATAAAAAAAAACGATTCGAATTTATGTGGCTAAACGTAAACCAGCACTGGCACCACCTGTTCGTAGCACCAACATCGACCATGTACGGATCGCGAAAAAAAAAAAACGAACAAGCCATTAGCATAAACAAAAAAAAGGCAACGAATCCGCGTTTACGCCAAGACAAAACGAGATTTATCGCCTCTCTTGTGTTACGCTTATCGCTGCGTGCATTCGCTGATCCGTAAAATGGGAAATGCGCGGAGTTACCGTGCGAGATAAATTCGCCGTCGTTTTGCGCGAGATTGCGCAACGCGCGGCAATCCGGCAAACTGTAACTGGGTCTTCCGCGTATTTGGCCCGAGCGGGCGATGTACGTGCAAGGACAACGCGGGATTCATAGAGGCAGAAAGTCCGGCGGATTACCGGGAAAGAAAGCGACGCATCCGGTTGACCTCTTAAGGGATCGCTTCGCGGAAGACGATTGGCCGAGCGGCGGGTGCAGAACCAACCCCGGGGCGGGCCTGGCGCCGCCCAGCCGACGAATCTCCGCTCGTTCCGACTTCCGACGATTCTCGCCGCGACTCACTGGAACACCTACCTGTTGCTTCTGTCGCCGCCGCGCATTGGATTCGGTCAATCCGTGGCTGAGGAGTCTATACGCATGCTCTATTGATTTTTGCAGCAACAGGTGGCCCGCAGCCCTCGATAAATATGAAAAAATCGGTTTCCCTGGAATTTTTTTTTTTTTTCACTCAATTAATTTAGCAAATTTTTTTATTGAATTCGATTTAATGGCACTAACAAACAAATTCGTTTAAGGTGGATTTCCCAGTCATTGGTCATACAGGGTAGAAGTACCATTTGTGGCCATTTTCACTGTAATTAATTAAAAATATTAGTTTCTCCATATTCGAAGCTGATACCTCGAAAGTATTCATACAAATTGTTTAGATTGTCAAGTCCATTTTTATTTAATTTAGCAACACAAACAATGAAATTCTTTTAAACTTGGTGGCCACAATTGGACCAAAGGTGGCCAAAAACGGTACTTCTACCCTACCAATAATATTCAGCGTGTGCCTTGACTGTAGTAAAATAGACAATAAGATAACACAGATAACGATACATCCACCATCCTCAAATTAAAAAAAAAAATAAAACTGGTGAATTCCTATAAAGAATATATTTACAGAATAAACAAAGCTTGATCTTAGGACAGTTATCCTTGCCCCAAGAATCGAGGAAAATCGCGACTTCAGCGCCATCTGCGCTCCCATTTTTACCAACTAAAATCAAGAGCTCTACTTTCCCGACAGAATCCCAATTTACCGACATCCTCTACCTCGGTAACAACACACATCTGCCTTACCGACCTCGCGACTTAAACCCATCGCAACTTCAGCCCGCCGGCCGCAAGGTGTCGCCACCAGTGAGCTTCCCGCGTGCGCCTCAAACACACCGGTTGACACGATTGCCCGAAGCTCGGCCGGAGACGCCCGAGCGCGCCCGACGCCCGTCTCACCGTGGTATTAGCCACAACAACAAAAACATATCGCTACCACTTGGTAAAAACTTTTGCGCCAGTATACATACATCACAGTCGCTCATAGCGAGTGCATTTCCTCAAGTCTCCTAATCGCGCTTCCCTCTCGTCGATTGCCACGCGAATCACACTGTCAAGAGCTCTCCTTTTCCGGCAGCGAGTCCCGACTTACCGACATCACCCCACCTCGATAACAACACACATCCGCCTTACCGACCTCGCGACTTCAGCCCGCCAGCCGCGAGATGGCGCCACCAGTGAGCTTCCCGCGTGCGCCTCAAACACACCGGTTGACACGATTGCCCGAAGCTCGGCGCCGGAGACGCCCGAGCGCGCCCGAAGCCCCGTCTCACCGTGGTATTAGCCACAACAAAAAAATATATTGCTACCACTCGGTAAAAACTTTTGCGCCAGTATATATACATCACAGTCGCTTATAGCGAGTGCATTTCCGCGAGTCTCCTAATCGCGCTTCCCTCTCGTCGAAGTGCCACGCGAATTACACACGGCGACCGTGTATATTAATTAATAAATCAACAGCGAGGTGAGTGAAGTGAGAGGATCCGTGCCCGGAGGACTCGTCGATCCTTCGTACACGTCGAGTCCCGCGGGCCCCGTTTTTGTTGGGGTCCCCAATGCTCTGTGTGCCTCCTTCGCGCGATCCTTTACGCCGTTCACGGGGCCATCGGGAGCAGCGTAAGACGCACGCGTGTCGTCGCTAAACGCGTGACTAAAGGACCCAACAGCATCCATTGCCAGATTCGTGGGAGCGGAACAAAAAAAAAAAAAACGAAAAAAAAAAATGTTATTATGATCCCCGATGGAAAATAACGTAACGTGCGTCACAATCGCGCGCTGACGCGTCCGATGAAATTTCGTGGCTCTCGCCTCGCGGGCCCAGCGGACTCGACGTGAAATCGCTCTGCGCGTCGGGCTAACCTAAAACGCTACCTGCGAATTATCGCTCGCGGATTTTTTTGAGGTTTTTTCCCGAGGCGCCGAAGACGCGCCGAACGCGAGACCCAAGCGCGTCTCCTGCCATATGTCTCGATCGTTGTTTGTTGCTATTTTTTTTATTTAATCGGGCTCGGTGATTTTTTTCGGAGCGGTGAGATTTCGCTTCCTGGTATTCGTGGACTTTGTGGTTTATGCGCGAATTTTTGTTTATTACGACGTTTTTCGGGGTTTTTGGGAATTTCGGGTTCAATTTGGGATGACTTTAGGTTTTGTGGTTGTTTGTTGTTATTTTTTATTTGGGCACTTGGGAATGTTTTTTTTTTTTATTGCGCCTTACGGTTTTATTTTCACTGATGCGTGGGATTAGAAATTATTTAGATTTTGTTTACTTGGTTTTTGTTTGATAAAAAAGTAAATTTGGAGCTACTAATTTCTTTGTTTTCTATATATATTCATTGTTTTTGTTTTATAATTTTATTTCGTTGATTTTATTTAATAGTTTATAGTTGTTATTTTTGTTTAACAGTTAATTTGCTGTTGTTGAGGATTTTTAGGAGAATCTTTAACGACCCAATTAGTACGAGCTTCGATTTCCGCGCTTATGCAATTATACCGCCACATTTAATTTTAGCATATCAACTTGTTGTTTCCTATGCTATCAGGTACTTATCTATCTTTTTTTTTTTTCTGCCGCCAGATTCCAATTTAATCGTGACGACTTGGTACTCGAGATAAAGCGAAAAAACATAAAAATCCAAAATGGCTGGGGAACAGCAGCAATTTTTCCTCAAATGGAACGACTTTCAGTCGAACATGGTGACGTCTTTCAAACACTTGAGGGACGAAAAGAGCTTTACGGACGTGACACTGGCGTGCGACGGACAGACTTGCAAAGCGCACAAGATGGTTCTGTCCGCCTGTAGTCCGTACTTCAAATCTCTGCTAGAGGTAAATATCGATATATTCGTCGCTCGGTTTCCTCGAACCGTTGATAACGCTGGAGAGAGCGAAGAGAGATTGTAACTCGGCTGACCTGGTTATTTTTGTTGCAGGAAAATCCGTCCAAGCATCCAATTATTATTCTTAAGGATGTAGCTTATAGTCACCTCCAAGCGATATTGGAATTCATGTACGCCGGCGAAGTGAACGTTTCTCAGGATCAACTGCCCGCGTTTTTGAAAACGGCCGACCGACTCAAAGTAAAAGGCCTCGCCGAAGCGCCTGGAGCCATTAAAAGGGAGGGATAAGTCATCGCACATTTAGTTATGGTAAGATTTTTCGCTGCAAAAGTATTTTTCCTTTTATTTTTATTCTTTCGTTTTTTAAAATTATTATTATTATTATTATTATTATTATTATTACGTCTTTAATAATCTTGGCAATTAAAAAAAGCTGTACAAAATCGTAATTTTTAACCATTTCTCGGCCGGGATATAAAGAGGAATTGTTTATTCTTGGAAAGAAAGAAAGGACAATCGTTGTATGGCAAAAATTCTTTTTTGCTGCAAAATTCTTTTTCCTTTTATTTTTATTCTTTCATTTAAACAAATTTTTTTTTCGTCTTTAATAATGTTAGCGACTCAAAGAAAGCTGTACAAAATCGTAATTTTCAACCATTTATCATCCGGGATATAAAGAGTAATTTTTTATTCTTCGAACGAGAGAAAAGGACATTCGTTGTATCGCAAAACTCATTGAATTCCAGATGTTTTTGCAAGCGTGCAGACTGAGAACAGTGATTGAGTAGAGAAAGAGCAAAGCGATTGGATAAAACTGAAGCCGAAACGACACACACACCGACACGAAGAAGAAAGGAAAAAAAGACGGAAAGAAAGTTACACGTAACACGCGAGGTGTGGGATAAAACACGCCGCCGTCACCTCTGGTTCACGACGAGAATCAACGTGGTTGGATAGAAAAAGTACAGTTCTGCTAATTTTTTTTTTTTTATACATTTCTTTTTTCAATTCTCTCTTTCTTTCTTTCCTTCCTTAACCAAAACGATTGTTGACACTTTACCGAAGAATATATGCGAGAAATGCGAGAGAAGGGGAAAAACACGAGAGGGAAGCGAGTAGGAAGTATAGAGATTAAATGTTGATGTCGGTCTTGAACCTAAGGCAAATATTGAACAACAACTGTGAACACTACGATCAGAAAACACACACACACAGAACACGAACACACCGATTATATTTTTTAAACGAAGTGCCGCAGATTAAAATACAAATGAGCAGGTCACGATAGTTTTATAATAAACACACGACACACACGTTGGCCGGGTCGTTTTGTGGATCAACGCGACGATCGATGCATCACGACTCCATGACTCAAAGATTTTTCCAACTCAAAAAAGTCTTTCGAGATTCTCGCGATTATTGACCAAAATAATCACAATATTCCCCCCGAGCATTGACGCCCGGAAGGAACGAAAAGTGCGCGAAAACGGCCGAGAATTCGCGGCCGTTTTCACTTTTCGCGCGTCTCGATTCTCATCTCGTAGGAACTAATCCCAGTTTAACTTCATTGACGACGTGGAAAAGCGAAGAAAAACTGTAAAATTCGAACGAACAAAAACCATTGTCGCCTTGTACGGTCAATAGATTTGCAAAAGCCCCGGGCATCCGGTCCAAGGGTCCAGGGTCAAGATTATCGCGAGGGTCGCAATCGACGCGCCTGTCGATCGTCGTTTCTCGTCGGTCTTTTTCGTTCGTTCCGCCTGTTTTTTTTTTTCTTCTTTTTCTTTCCTCCAATTCAGCCACGAATCGCAGGCGACAGGGCGAACGAATCGACGGATCGTCGCAATATTTTCACGGCCAATCTTGGCGTCAGTTGACCTTCCGATAACCCTGACTCGTCCTTACCAAATACTGCCAGGATTGTAACCGGCGTATTTACATTATTACCGATAGACCAAATTTATTTATGATAATAATATATATTGAGGGTTGTTGTCTTAAGCCGAGGAAAGATTAATGATGTAACATAAATGACAAGAAAATTTTTCTAACGCCCGAGCGCACAGTTCCTTTTTTTTCTTCTTTTTCTTCTTTCTTCTTTCTTCTCTCTCTTTTTGTTTAGCTCCAATCCAATTCGAATCTAACGCGTCAGAGAAAATACCAATGAAAGGTCGGGATGTTGCACGAATAATTGTATATCGCAAGTGGGTGATGAAAAAAAAAAAATGAATTCCTTAAGAAAAAAGCACTTTAAAGGTCTCTAATTTGCTGTGATTTCGACGTAAAATTTCGTTGTGAACAGGCTGGCCTTGCCAAAAGATTCTCTCAGCTTTTACGTCGAAAACAGTTTTTTGGGGATCGAGAGAAAAAAATTTTACACCGTAAAGTGATTTCTGCGTGGTTTATCTTCTTGTTTTTTAAAAAAATTCCAAATCCGCCGGATTTTGAACAACACGGTACTTCTGTAGTTTAACGAGAAAAAAAAACATTGAGTGTAGTTGCGATTAGTTAGGAGTAAATACGTTTTTTGTATCGTCCATCTGATGCAATTTCGCGATCAGTTGACTATTTTAATGTATCTCTTCTTTTTTTTTTTGATAACTCATTTCCTTGCCCATTTCCCAGCCGGCTCTCAAGAGTCCCGAAAATCCCCAACACCGACGCTCGAATCCCTCGCGGTCATGTCGAATCCCTCGTTTCGCTCCATTTTTTTCCCACGCGGTCCACAGTGTAACGATTCTCTCGAGGATGACGGAGAGCCGAGTTCTCTTCGCCGCAAAATAACGTTCAGACTGTAGATAAACTGCATTACGTTTCCGTGCTAAACGCAAAACAACGCGACGATCGTGTGTAGGATTTTTCGCCCCGCTGGAAAAGTAACGAAAGCCGATTCTCCGCGTGAGAAGATTTTTTTTTTTTTTAATAACGTTGAAACGATTCACAAGGTAAAATCAGTGCTAGACATTTTTCGTTGCGTTTTTACGCACCGAAAAATTTTACAAAAAGCGAATTATAAAAAGCCAAGAGTCGGCACTGATTTTGCTGGTTCGAAGCTCTTCGATCTCGCGAAAAACTTGCGTCTGGTTACGAGATGAAGATTTTGGGTTCAGTTCCTATTTACATACAGACAAACCGGGCATTTGGTCGTTTGAACGTGAATCTTCACATCCTGTACATTTTTCCGATAATCTCCCCCTCTTACCCCATCGATGCCCCGTAAGGTTTAATGCACATTTATTGTAGATTAATAGAAAAAAAGTGATGTTTAACGAAGTCATTATTCTCCGTGGTCTCCGCAAGATCCGTCGATCTAACGAGCGTTCGTCTCTCTAGTATTTCTTCATTTTCGTGTCTCATTGTCCGTGCCTATCCTGAGGATCATTCCGCATTCCTGATTCCTCTCTGTCTCTTCGAGATTTTCTCTGTTTTTTTTATATAATATATATTTTTTTAATAATTCGTAATTCGATCGCTCGGAATCCAAAGAATAATCGGCAGACTGCCAACGATGAAAAAACAGATTGCACGACCTGTCGAACGTTCATCTTTCCTCGACCTTTCCTGTCCATCTTTTCGTTCTCTGTTTCACTTTTCCGTTACGTTTTTTTTTTTAATTATCATTAAATCGCTTCCTTTGCGTATAAAACGCCGCCGTAGTCGAGCGCACTTTACGAATTATTTTTCCTGTGGCCTTACTATGTCTCCCCCGGTCCTTCCTCTCCCAGCCGTTTAGCGTTACCTTCGTTATTGACATGACTCGATGATGATAACGATTATAATTTGACGATGTTGAAATATAAAATAAATTGTGTAAATATATGAGACTTTTTGGGATTATTACTCTGCCTCGTCGTGAAATTTATCGACGATAAAAAAAACCCCTGCGTTATTTTACGGTACGTATATTTATCGAATATAGATTTACAATTGGAAACGAAACATCGATGTTTCAAGGCATTTTTAGTATTGTCGTCGCATCACAATGTGAGGAAAAATTCGTCCTCAATAAAGTTTTTAAGGCAGGTTTTGTTGGCCGGCAGAATTTACGGAAGCACCGCAAGTGGGTTGGGAAGTTGACGTTGATTTTGTTCCAATTACAATTGGATACGATTTTTCCATAGATCCTTGACTAAAAAAAAATTGGTATCATGTAATTAATTTAAAAAAAAGGTGAGTTTAGTTTCACAGGACTCACCAGTCGGACATTGAGATACGGACGGTAAGACGGTAGAGAACATTTATGATGCTGCAATGAACGAGATTTGAGGACGGAACCGAGGGTACCTTGAGACCCATCGTGATTTCAGCGTTTCTCTCGAACGGTGGAAATTGTTCGGTCCTCTGAATGGTGCCTATCGATTTTTTCGCGTGGCCATCATCCGACATTTTCATCAAATGATTTGCCATCGAGTGTCCGATTACCATTACTATCTGAAAAAGTAAAAAAAAAATCTTAATCATTAAGATTTTTTTTTCTTAATCATTAAGAATTTTTTTAAATTCTTAATCATTAGGAATTTTTTGTTCTTTTTATTCTTAATCATTAAATTTAAAAAAATTGTTAATCATTAAGAATTTTTTTTTTTCATTAAGCAAATGCATAACAAAATGTTATGGAAAGCTTACATTAAAGACATATTTCGGCAATCTTACTTGTTGCAATTGCAGTTCAACTTTGGTGACGTTCACACGTGTCGAGTTGTTGCTTATATCGATTCGAGCTTCTATAGTTTCACCCACGGCGAAGCCGCTGGTCGGCACGTGGACGTGAATTTTTATGGAGCCCATTTTAAAACAGGGGAAGCAGCAAAAAGTTTTGTGCTCTTCGTCGTCGATGACGTTCTGAGAAATATTTTTTTACGTATATTTAAAAAAATTACTTTTAAAACTTTAAGATAAATTCCTGTTTTAATTGTCTGATCTCACTGTTTAATTTTTTGTTTTTAACTAACCAACGCAGGCGGATATCTGCTGAAATCAAACGGTGTGTCGACCTTAAACAATAGATCTATCTGATGATCGAATGTCCAGGGTCTCTCGAGCACGGCGCTTATTGTGTAAGAGACTCTTCCGTTCTTGTGCTCAAAGCTGCTCGGTAAATTGTTCGGCAGTGAGAAGTCGAACCCAAACTCGTGCTCACCTGTTTGCATCTCCACGTTTTCGCTGCCTAAAATTTTCTCCACATAAAATTGTTTTTCAATTTTATTTTTTAATTTTTTGTATTCATATGAAAATTTAATGATAGCCTACTATCAACTCCGCCAAGCAAATAGAAGGCGTTATTGAAGTATTCTTCCTTGTCCAGGTACGAAGTCACCTGTCCCGAGGCTCCCATAGGTCGGGTCCATCCGACCTCCGCCTCGCCTTTCACAAGTAATTTAAGTCCTGCAATTATTACTTTTGTATATTTTTCACGAATACATTTTTTTATTGGATTATGATAACTAAATAAAATAAATAAAATGATGCAAACGAAAAATTGAATAACAAAATAAATAAAAAAAATTATGCAAATGAAAAATTGAATAACAAAATAAATAAAAAAAATTATGCAAATGAAAAATTGAATAAAAAAAATAAATAAAATTATGCAAACGAAAAATTGAATGAAAAAAAAAATTATGCAAATGAAAAATTGAATTAAAAAAATAAAAGGAAGTGTCAAAATATAATATAGAATTACAAGTCGCCTAAAAAGCGGAATTAGACCGAGGAGCGACTGAGAAAAGAATCAATATTTTAGGTAAAACCTCTTAAGTAGCAGATTTTTGATAATTAATTACCTCTTATACTTTCAGTCGTATTGAGGTCGACATTGATTTTCCCGCAGATCACATCGCCCGGTGAAAACGTCTTGTCCTGCTTGTCCAATGTTATTTCAAACTTTTGCACTCCCTGATCCATGTCGATGTTAATCAAAATATTATTCAAGCGACACACCGGAAGTGGCTTGTTCCATTTGTCGCGCCTTATCCACAGTTTAATCGGACGATATTGCAAAAATACAATTTCACAGCTTTCGACCCATATTCAACTCTCGGCAATCCTGGGGGTTTGTCAATACAATGTCGCGACGGATTGAGAGAGATAGCGACGATTTGGCTGAAAATCTCGTAGGCGCTACGCGCGTGCGTGCGTGATCTTTGATACAAATATATGGGAAACAAACTTCTTCCCGTAAAAAGTTTACAAATCACAAAATCCATTCCTGTGATCGAAAAATATCTATTTTTTATATCAAATAAAAAAGTGTTTTCCGGGGTAGAATTTGCGACTTAAAAACGATGATATAGGTTAAAAATCGATATTAAAAATAAAAATAAAAAGCTAAAAAATTAATTCGGACGCTCGAGGGGTCGATTTTGGTATTTTTCGACCGCACCTGGTTTTGTGAATTCTGACAAAAAAAAAATAACGAGTTAAGAGTAAAATAAGGCATTTAGAAGACATTTGTGTATTTTTTAAATTTCTTTATTACTCAAATATCGTATAACTTTAGTATCTGTATTTTTTTTTTTTCTTCAATTTAACTTAATCAAGGATGCAAAACAGAGACTCGGATAAAATTGGTCAATGTACTTCCTCGGACGTTGGCTCTGCGAAAAATGGGAAATCACGAGAAGCTGCGGTGAAGCCTCCAGTCTGCATCCTTGATCCTTTATTTTTTTATTTTTTTATTAATTCGCATCTCACCCGAAGTCGCACGTTCGTACTGTTACTCTCTACGAGACTACGAGACCGTAATTCGAGGCGTCAGCCTCTCGATCCTCTGGATTGGAAGCGACCGCCGCTCCAAAGCACCGCATACGTTTTTTTTTTGTATTTTTAAACATTGGGATCTCTCTACAATACAAAATTCTATCATCCGTCTAACGCCATTTTTTTTTCCTCTTCATTCGCCGCTGATACATTCGTAACGTCATGCATTAAAAATCAAATCGTCGATCAAAAATTGTTTCTTAATATTTTAAGGGTAAATTAAAGATAAAATAATGAAACAGAACACGAAAAAATTGCTCTACTCTGTCAAATACCGAAAGGAGCGAGCAGGTGGCGGTATTTTTTTCTTCTTTTTCCTAATATTTATTTCTATATACGTTACTGCATTTAAAAAAAAATCGTCGATCAAAAATTGTTTCTTAATCTTTTTAATGTAATGTGGCGGTATTCTTTTTTTTTTTCCTAATATTTATTTCTATATACGTTATTGCATTAAAAAACAAATTGTCGATCAAAAATTGTTTCTTAATCTTTTTAGTGTAAATTAAAGATAAAATAACGAAGTAGAACACGAAAAAAATTGCTCTACTCTGTCAAATACCGAAAGGAGCGAGCAGGTGGCGGTATTTTTTTTTCTTCTTTTTCCTAATATTTATTTCTATATACGTTACTAGCCGGCGCCCGCTGCGTCGCTCGGTTCTCGTCGACAGTGACTCAACGTTACGCAGCCTAAAACCTACCTGAGATATGTCGGATGCGACAGGCAAAAAGTGCACGTAAATTGAGCTGTTCTCGAGTTGGCCGCTTTCACACAGACAGACAGACATTGGAATTCCAAACTACGTACACGGATATACGTAAAACGACTCGTACGGTTTCGCTGTCCCTAACGGAAGACCTGAGACACTCTCGACTGCTCTAATTAGATACAAATATTTCGGTAAACCGTTATTCATAGGCATCACAAAGTAGGCCCCCGAAATTCTTCGTCACTTTGAGTTAATTCACAGCGCAAGTGAGAACAAGTAAGATTTCTACAAGATTTCGCAGAAAATATACACGAGGTTCACGGTGAATCGATCGCTTTGGCACGTGTCGTATAAAAATCGGAAATAAAATTAGTCCTATTAGTGTTTTCTTTTTTTTTCTTTTTTTTTTTTTTTTTTGAAGATGGCAGTGCAGAATATTCTGTTCGGATTTAAGGCTCGTCGATCATTCTCATAGCCTCGTTGTACGAAGGAGGGGCTGAAAAAAAATTGGTCAGACGTTTAAAAATCTTTGATTTGTCTTAAAAAAATCAAGTAATTAATTAAATACATTAATAGATGATTAAAAAATAAATGAATTGAATAAAAAATGAATGAATTGAATAAGAAATAAATTAATTGAATAAAAAATAAATAAATTGAATAAAAAATAAATAAATTGAATAAAAAATAAATGAATTGAATAAAAAATAAATGAATTGAATAAAAAATAAATAAATTGAATAAAAAAATAAATAAATTAAATAAAAAATAAATAAATTGAATGGAAACAAAATCGCTCACGTTCTTCCGTCGATCCACTCGCGGTGCTCGTCTGCGGTGGAATAACGAAGCCAATCGCCGGCGGATAAGGCTCATTGCCGGGTATGGAACTGTAGGTCGGCACGGGATCCGAAAAATCGGGCGCCGAGGCGTTGCAACCGTCCCTCATGTGCTCCGAAAACTGCTCGTCGAGCGGCAGCGAGTATGGCATGGGCATCGAGCCCATGCGGAGCGGCGGCGAGTCTGGCGGGAAAAATGGTCCCATCGACATGGGTGCTGGACTCACGCGCGGACTTATTTCCCTCGACTCGACACTCAACGCCGGTTTCGTGCCGATGACGATCGGGTATCTTTTATCTATGTCGGAATGACTAAAAATTGTCAAACAATTTTTTTCGTTTCATTTAACACGAATGAAAATTTTAATCGTCAAACTAAAATGTTGAATCGCTTATCGTTTGATTAATTCGTTAATTTTGAATGATAATAATAAAAAAGCTAAAAAATATGCATTTTTGTGGAAAATCTTTTTTTTATTTTAATTGTCAAACTAAAATGTTGAGTCGCTTATCGTTTGATTAATTCGTTAATTTTGAATGGTAATCATAAAAAAGTTTTTAAAGATTATGCATTTTCTTTGGAAGAACTTTTTTTAGGAAATAAATCTATTTGGGAACGAATGGGTAATACGTTCTGAAACGTGAGGGCGAACTTACTAGCCGGAAACGGAGATAATGACCCTGACGTAATATTCAATGTCTATTAAGGTGGTGTAGACCATGTGCGAGTAGGGCAACGACGGTACCTGCATGTTTACGAAAATATCGCCCTTTTTCCTGAACGGCCCGATCGCTATGACATTTTGTACAATATCGGTGTCCGTTCTCGTGTTCGACTGCGAGAATTTGGCGCGCAACTTAATTATCTGAAAGCAAAGAACATTTCCGATTAACGTTTTTTTTTCTTTCATTAAAAACTAAATTTATTTCATTTTTGTTTTTATTATTATTATTATTATTATTATTATTATTATTATTTTTTTTTTTTTTTTTTTTTTCATGTAACTCTGGTCTCTCACTTGTTCTAACCGCAGCTCGACTTTCGTCACATCAACGCTCGACGATGTGTTGTTAATGTTGATCCTAGTTTCTATCTCCTCGCCGATTGCGAAGCCGCTCGTTGGCAAAAATATCTTCACCTCCATCGCCCCCATGTTGCAGCCCCGGAAGCGGCGAAAGGTCCTGTACACCTCGTCGTAGATAGCAATCTGAAAAATAGAAACTGACGATACACTCGATATGGACTAACGACTTGAAGGGAATCAAAACGTCTTTGGCGATCACATTTTTTTATATTTATTTTTCAGAATAATTAATTGGGAATTTTTTTCTTTTTATTATTTATTTTCCTCAATAATTTATTGGGATTTCTTTTTTTTTGGCAAAATGTATGTTTATCAATCATTTATTGCGATTTTTTTTGGAAAATTTATTTAGCGTAGTAATTTCTTGGATTTTTTTTTTTGGAAAATTGATTTGCCGTAATAATTCCTTCGATTTCTTTTTGTAAATTCATTTGGAGTAATAATTCCTTGGTTTTCATTTTTTTTTTTTTTCGGTAAATATACATTGTGTTCGAATTTTTGTGGATTTTTATACGATACTCAAACTCGCCTTAAAAAAATACAAAAAAAATTAGAACCTACCATTGCAGTTGTGCACTGACTCAAGTCATAAGGAGTCTCGACGACGAAGGCCGTCGACGTTTTGCGATCGAACCGCCAGAACGCGTCCATGACGGCTTTGACTTTGTACCTAATGTGTCCGTACGAGCTCTCGAAGCTGCTCGGTATATTGCGCGGCAGGCAGAACTTGAACGGGAACACTCGGTACCCCCGGATCTCCACGTTCGGGCTGTCTGATGCGTTAAAAATAATTACTTCGAATTTCATTTAAAAAAAAAAAATCTGTTCGTCGATTTTTCAGGCCGATACTCACATTCGGCCCGTCCCAAAACGTAGAGCTCATCGTAAAGATAATTTTCTTCACCCGTGAAGTAATAACCGTCGCCCCAGTGAACTTTCCCTTTGCCCTTAATTCTCACTGTGATACCTGCAACGTCATTTCCATCCGGTGGAATAACTTTCGTCATTTTCTTGGTAAATTTTTTTTTTTTTATTTAAAAAAAACCCCTCGTCCATAAATAAAATTGAAAACGAAATTTCGAAGCGGATATTTTATGCCATGAATAAAAAGTGGCATCGTAAAAAAACATTTAAAAAACGTAAAAAACATATTGTCAGGTCGATTGTGAAGGAATTGAAATAAAAACACGTAAAATATTTTTGTTTTAAGTCGTTTATGAAAAAATCCGGCGAAAATACAACATAACAGGTTACAAAAAATCACCAAAAATGCCACCGCGAAGAGTACATATTTTTTCATTTTCGTAAATCGTGGATGCGCGCTTCGCGTGCCTCAAGCCTTATTTGGAACTCGTCGGCGTTCAAAACGTGGAAAAAAAGAAACCATGTGTTATTGCCAAACAATCCACAAAGTAGCGTCACACGAAGATGACGCAATTGCTGAAAAACCTGACGACGATAGAAAAACCGCAAAAAATGACTGCCCAATAGAAACGAATCATCCGTTTTCCCAAACGCGTCAGCCAATCACAGAGCTCGTGTCGCCCGTCGGGATGACAACAATCGAGTCCGAAATCCGTCTGCTGAAGGTCAAAATTTTCCTGCCCTCGGGCGAGCGAAATTGCCACAAAAACAATTTTATGGCCACTGTACCGTTTGTAGCCATTTTCACTGTAATTTATTTGAAATATTTGTTTTTCCATATTCGAATGCTGATACCTCGAAAGTATTCATACAAATTGATAAGACTGTCAAGCTCATTTTTGCTTCATTTAATATTTAATATTTTTGTTTCATTTAATATTTAATACTTCTGTTTCATTTAATATTTAATATTTTTGTTTCATTTAATATTTAATATTTTTGTTTCATTTAATATTTAATATTTTTGTTTCATTTAATATCTAATATTTTTGTTTCATTTAATATTTAATATTTCTGTTTCATTTAATATTTAATATTTCTGTTTCATTTAATATTTAATATTCCTGTTTCATTTAATATTTAATATTTTTGTTTCATTATATTTGTTTCATTTCTTTCATTTAAGCAATTAAATCCTTTTGAACCTCGTGGCCACAATTGGACCAAAGGTGGCCAAAAACGGTACTTCTACCCTATCGTCATTTTTTTCCTTTCACGCAACCGGCGTCACAATTTTCGTGTCAGCCGTGACCTTTCAACCGTCCGCACGCGGCCGCCGCGACTCCTTTGTGTACACAAATCACGGGCGAGAAAAACAACAAAAAAAAAAGCGCCTCCACGACGTCGAGCGCAACACATCGAATCACCGCGAGGCCGCCGAACCGTCGAGTCTGCGTGCGAAACGAGCGCAATCGATGCCCGCGTGATGCACGTCTTACTTCTTATGCTCTTGCGTCCATTGATATCCACGATGACCCGTCCGGCGATCGTCTCGCCGGGCGAGTATCTGTAGTCCGGTCTGTTGTTCAGTCGTATCTCGAAGCTCTTAACCCCCGGCGACATTTTTCCCCTCCCCTCCCCGCCCGCCCCGCGGCTACCGTACACAAGTGACTCGCGGTCTTCTTGCGTTCTCGCGACCGAAAACGCACGACTCGCCTGGATCGCGAATTTTTGTTTTTTTTTCTACTCCGTCACCGTGCGTCGTGAAAATTGTGTCAGGTCGCCGCGATACGGGGGAC